>CM044955.1:49397083-49412871 GCA_024516035.1 Bactericera cockerelli
AATTCTTCAGAATTTGTCCTAAATATATTGTTCTTCTTTGCTTTACAGTGTTTAAAAATAGAGTATTTTGGATCTCTCAGAAGATCTTTTTAACTCCTCAGTAGATATAATACATTCCTGTATTTTTTATAAATTTTATACATTCCTGATTGACCTTTTTTATCTATAAGATAAGGCACGTAATATTATTTCGATTTCGCTTAGTCAAGTCACCAAAAGATGTAAATGGAAATAATGTTTTCGTAAAAACTTTCTTACCTTAGGAAGAAGAGAAAATTTAAGTGCTGAATTTCTAAAGATACTTACTGTAAAAGTAGACGCATGAATTTTGAAATGTGCTTGTAGAATGTAGACGCATGAATTTTGAATTTTCTTGTTGACGCATGAATTTTGACTTTCCTTGTAGACGCATGAATTTTGGATGGTTCTTGTAGACTCGTGAATTTTGTGAATAATTTGGAGAGACGTTGAATTTGAACTTTATTTGCAGCAGACGAAGAATTTTCAGAATAATTTGGAGAAGACGTTGAATTTGAAGATATTTGCAGCAGACGAAGAATTTTCAGAATAATTTTGAGAAGACGTTGAATTTGAATTTAATTTGGAGAAGACGTTGAATTTGAAGATATTTGTAGCAGACGAAGAATTTTCAGAATAATTTGGAGAAGACGTTGAATTTGGTGATATTTGTGGCAGACGAAGAATTTTTAGAATAATTTGGAGAAGACAATGAATTTGAAGATATTAGACGAAGAATTTTCAGAATAATTTGGAGAAGACAATGAATTTGAAGATATTTGTAGCAGACGAAAAATTTTCAGAATAATTTGGAGAAGACGTTGAATTTGAGAATATTTGTAGCACACGAAGAATTTTAGGAATAATTTGGAGAAGACAATGAATTTGAAGAATTTGTAGCAGACGAAGAATTTTCAGAATAATTTGGAAAAAACAATGAATTTGAAGATATTTGTAGCAGACGAAGAATTTGTAGAATAATTTGGAGAACACGTTGAATTTGGTGATATTTGTGGCAGACGAAGAATTTTTAGAATAATTTGGAGAAGACAATGAATTTGAAGATATTTGTAGCAGACGAAGAATTTTCAGAATAATTTGGAGAAGACAATGAATTTGAAGATATTTGTAGCGGACGAAGAATGTTCAGAATAATTTGGAGAAGACAACGAATTTGAAGATATTTGTAGCAGACGAAGAATTTGAAGATATTTGTAGGACGAAGAATTTTCAGTTTAATTTGGAGAACACAATGAATTTGAAGAAATTTGTAGCAGACGAAGAATTTTCAGAACAATTTGGAGAAGACAATGAATTTGAAGATATTTGTAGCAGACGAAGAATTTTCAGAATAATTTTGAAAAGACGTTGAATTTGATTTTTTGGAGAGTACTCTTGATTTTGTAAAATCTGGAAAGAAAAAGAGATAAATAAATTATTATTACCTGTTCAACTAATATTTATATTTAAAGAAAAACCATCTTTGGAAGGCAAATCTGTTTTACTTGTTCAATATGTTCATTTTAAAATAAATTCAAGATGACGAGTTAATATTTTGGATAAACATGGACAAGTCCTCATCGTAACAAGTCACAGTTTTTTAAATAAATATGTAGATAGGCATATTTATTGGTGTACCTACAGTACCTGCTAGGTGTATTACAAAGAGTACATCAAATTCATTTTACTTCGAGTAATACAAAACAATGTTTAGTTAAAAATGTAAAAATAAAATAATGTTGAACTTACCTTTAGAAAGCACCATTTCATTTAAAATAGTATTTCATAAACAATAGAAAAAAGTAGGTAATAAGATAAATGCATTTTATGGTGACTTGAAACAGCGCAACATTATCTAAAACGATTTGAGTAGAGATAAAAAGGTCATTCAAGATAGTATGTCTAAATATCTACATTGAAATGAAAAATAATTTAAACCCAGTTATGGAATCAAATTTTTGAACAGTATTTTGAAGATGAAAAGTAAAATTGAGCTCTGAAATTGATCGGCACGTTTGAATCCCTTTTGGAAGGCGTTCAGTAAGTAATTTCAGCATCTTCATTTCATACTAATTTTTTCTATATCACCCATCTCATCTGCTTATATTCTTGTCAAATCAACATGGGCGGTTTTCCCCCTTAGATTTTTTTTTAACCCGAGGAATTTTCTATAAGTTCTTACATACACAAATCTTGTTGAGAAGATCCTCTATTCATATTGGAGCAACATGCTGTAAAAAAAAAAGAAATTGTATGTATGTATGTGGATTATTTGCACATCTAGCATTACTTGACATAGGACATAAATTGCCTAAGTAGCTCATTCCTTGCTCGTGATTCTGCCTCTGGTCACTATCCATATCCATACAAATATCATGTCATTTTTCTTCACGAGGTACATATGAGTGAAACCCGAACATCTACCCGCCTAAATCTTGATTGCGTGCAAGCTGAGTAGCTGAGTCTTCACACTCGGACAAATTGACTAATGTCTCATTTAGTAATTCTTTTTATTCCATTTTAGATTCCATTGAAGCACAAGTTAACAATTTACTATTAAATTGGGCTGAAGTTGAATATTTACCAAATTCTGTTCTTCCTTAAACTGATTAATCTCAATTTTTGGAGGGTGCCATCGAAAAGAATAAAATCGAATCGACTTTCGAATCAAATATCGTATCGAAGTGTTAAATAATACTGGCCATAAGTCCTTCCGTCACGAATGACTAAAGCAAGTACGTCCCTTAGGTAAAAATTATAATAATTAATTAGAACAGTGTCACCTGAAGTTTTCTGCCGGGTGGCCGGTAGTTTGATATGTTGCTTTGTCCCGCAAGGATCCGTTGAAATCTTCAGTGATAGGAACATTCATCTCAATGATTATTGGGACTCTGATGAGAATGATGAACTGAATAGCGATGGGGTTTTCCCTCTGATGTCTGTACCGTCCAATGGAATGACTTTATGACACAATTTTTTACTAAAATTTATAGCACTAAAAATTTAGATAGGTAGTAAGTGATTTTTTTTGTATTGCAATACTGTTGCAAAATTATATTGCTGGTTAGAATAAATCAAAAAATTGTACCTTATGAATTTAAATTTACTAAGGTGATTTGGCTTAAATAAAAGCTACTATATTTTAATCTTTCTTATTTTTTAATAAGATAGCTACGCGAGGTCACCTGAAAAACTAATGAGTTTCAATGAATGAAGGAGTTTCATGTCTGTGCTCCGTCAATTTTGTAGAATAAATATTAAAAATAAAAGTAGGTATCTAATTTATATATTGCTCGATGAGGACTAAAGATCCCTTATATTCCAGCACTTCTGTTAGTTGTTATACCTATGTAGTGAAGAAAATTCATGCAGCGGGTGAGATCCGAACCAACAAACGTACACTATCCCTAACAAAGCATAGGTAATAAACAATACGTCATGTTATGCTTGTTTTAATGAGTACCAATTAATTTATATACTAGAATGACTATATATAGTAAAAATTACGAGACACCTACAAACTTTCATAATTCATAAAATCGAATTCAGGACAATGATATGCAGGGTTGGTATTCTTATCAATTAAGTTATCATATTTTCTCTTTCCTTACAAGTTACAAGTATAAAAATGCACAAATGTGTCGTACTAAACAATACAAAAGCTGCAATTACTTAAAATTTAAATAGTAATAGCCGTCATAAAAATGCAAATATTGAACATTGTCAGAAATTTAAATATGCCAAACAATAAGGCGAAAGTATTGGTTTTATAATGAACCATGTATCTGCATTTCTCTCTCAAGATGCTGATCCTGTTCGTAAGTAATGGGAACCTACAAATTTGTAAATTCATCTTTCGTAAGGCCTAAAACTTCTGAAAGTCGTTATCGGAATATCAGAAGGTCACTATTAATTAATTAATCAAAACTAGGAACCAAGATCGATTATTTTGTACAAAAAATTATTCGTATTAAATTTGGCTGATTTAAGCTAGTGAACGCCTGAAATTAAGTTTGTAATCATGCAATGTGCAATTTTAGGAAGTATATTTGGGACTCGATATTTTTTTTGGTTTTTAAAAACTTTTGATCTATTTTTAACATATAAACTTTAAAAAACCCATTATAATTATTCAAGTAAATAGAATTATAGTTATTCAGCCGTTAATATTAAAAGGTGGCCTAATAAATTTCTTGGGTTCCTAAGTTTCTTTCTTAAGTTTTAACAGTCATTATTCTTTTAAGACAAATAATTAAATTTATCATTTAATTCCCTAACTCTAAGTACTTAGAGGGAAAATTAGAATTTAAATATATATTTGAGAAACAAATAAATTCATTATTATTATTTATTATTGTTTATTGTTTTACTTTCTTTACTTCCGAGAAATTTCTAATATTTTATCTTTCTTTAGCGTGTCGTATTTGCGATAGTTAAACTTCTATGCTCCAGCGTCGATGGCGCATTGAATGCACCGATTCTCGTAGAATCACCGAAGTTAAGCAACGTCCAGCGTGGTGAAGAATTCGCGATGCTGGCATTCCGGCCCAACCCAGCCTGGGTGAGGTTACTGTGGGAAGTAGGTTTGTGATTTTCCTGCGAATGGAGAGTAACACCCCCGTCGTGATATGACCATCATGCAGTTGAAAGTGACGTCAAATAACATTTTTTTTTTTTTTTTTTAACATTTTAAACATTTATCAACAATATTGGATTTTTACAATGGTTCTTTTCCTAAGCTAATGATAAAAGTTTCTAAATGATAAATACAGAAAAAAAACTTCTATGCATAGTTACGATTTTTATTATTTAAAGTGAAAATTTGATTGGACAATGGGTTGTTTGTTCACAGAGACAGAGACAATGTTGAAGGACATCCCCCCTCAGACAGGAGACACTGAAGAGGATCCTACAGCCAGGCGTAAGTTTTCCAACGAGCTCAATAATAATATTGTTAGTGCTACCTATTATAAACCATTCTTTAACACTTAGACGACCGGTATGGTTTTTCGTGAATTCTCTTGTGGGACCGGCGATAATACGGCTCTCCGACCCGGTGTACCACCGGTGGTACACCCGGCCCATTCCGTACGTACGTGCGTGTACCACCGGTGGTACACCCGGTCCATTCCGTACGAACGTGCGTGTACCACCGGTGGTACACCCGGTCGTCTACGTGTTAAGGATATCAATAACTTGCGCTACTCTTTATGTAAAAGCCATGTTCTTAAATCTATCAAAATAAAAGAGTTCGTAAAATCATATCAATTACCCCCCTGCCTGGGTTGGTTCGGAAATTTCAATCTTACATGCTCTTGATTAGGGAGGTTTCCAGGGAGGTTTGTAAGATTGCACCCAACCGGTGGTTTTGATCTTACAATCTCTGTACCGCGTGCAGTCGTCACAAGCGGTACGGTGGTTTTATTTATTACATACTTTCATCTCCCACCGACCTCAGTAGCTTGATCGATAAGGCGGCGGACTTGTAACCTGGAGGTCGATGGTTCAAGTCCGGGTTTCAGCGTAAATTTAGTAAAGCGAGTTTGAGTAGTTGTGACATCACGACAGTGATCAACACGGATATGATAACTTTTTTTAAACTTTAAAAACTTGCTTTCATCTCCCATTCCCCTCCCCCGCACAGATTTCTTCTCCGTCCTCACCTCCCAGACAGCTCGCCGCCTCTACAGGGACACGCCCCTGACCGACACTCTGGACTTAGCTGCCACGGCGAGGTTCGAACTGCACAACCGTCACTTGTACTTCTCGCTCTACTGCAACCGCAGGCCCAAGAGCGTCCAGTTCATGCTCGCCAGCGGGGATATCATCGAGGAACAGGTGGGTGGGTTGTGACACTTTGATCAGATTTTTTTTAATATCCAGGTTTCTCTTATATCCAGTTCTCTTATATCCAAGTTAGACTGTATACTTACATATTGAGTTTGAAGAAATGTTTTATCTTTGAAATAGGTAATTATATTTAGTAGATATTTTAAATTATGTAAAAAAAAAATAAAAAAAACACATTGTAGATTACAGTCCATACTATGTTTTTAAAGTATTTTACCTTTGAAATGTATTTTAGTAGATATTTTAAATTATGTAAAAAAATAAATAGGTACATATTGTAGATTAAAGTCCATACTATTTTTTAAAGTGTTTACCTTTGAAATGTATTTTAGTAGATATTTTAAATTATGTAAAAAATTTTTTTTACATATTGTAGATTAAAGTCCATACTATTAAAGTCTTCCCTCCCTTGCAGACGTTCCTGTCCAACTCTTTCTACGAGCAGGAGACAGGCAAGACCTGCGGGGTGTGGAGGCGGCTCTCCAAGGAGTCCAAGCGACACCTGAGGGAGGAGAGGCTGCACGTGTCGCTGGTGTGGGAGGACAACCAGGTGACCAGCGGACAAGTGCGGAGGTGAGCAGAGCCGCATGATCAAAAAAAAAACAAAAAAAAAAAAACAAAAAACAAACAAACGAACACAATACTTCCGATTTACTTCCGAGAAATTTCTAATATTAGAAATCGGAAGTATTGTGTTTTTTTGTAAGGTGCTATAACCAGCTGGTCTTTCGCACGGTTTTTCGATTTTTAATATTGGAAATTTTCTTGGAAGTAGGTAATTAGATCCCGGATTATACATACACCTAATCTGTTCAGAATCGACCAAATATGCTGAAGATTATGCGAGGAAAAGTGCCGAAATACGCTAGAATAATCCTGATTTATCTTTTTAACTTTTTAAGAAATCGGAAGTATTTTTTTATAATACCTAATGTATTTTTTTTTCTTCAATAAACTCTCCAGTTTTCGTAATTATTAGCTGGTAGGGGTATAAAAAGGGGCGCTTGTTTTCGTTGTGCCTAGGTCGCTGGCAGGGTGTAAAACGGGCCTGACATGTCTGCATAGAATGAAAACCAATATCAAGTGGAACTTGTTTCTAGTTTGATTAATGACACAAATAATGTATTCATAGCATGTATCAATGTATCACCAATATAATGCATCACTAAAATTCATAGCCTTCTCTTGAGCTCAGATGGAATATTCAAAGAGCGGCCATTATTATCAAGTCAATCAATTGTGCGCAGCTCCTAATTTTAATAAGATCCTGATCAATCAGAACTAAACTTGAATTGGAATTGGGTTATTATTTTCCAACAAAATATTTTTGGCACAAAAATACCTAAGAGGGTAGAAAGAGCTAGTGGAACAGTAGTGGATAGAGTTTAGCAGTGAATAGAGTTTAATAAATGGGTAGGATAGAGTTTAGAGCAACCAAACCCCTAACGAGAAATACAAGGAGTTAACAGTCACACAACATTTTTTCTTCTGTTCGGTTTCGTTATTCTTATCAATTTTAACACCCAAGTCTATATGTTAATACCTAGAAAAGGATTAAAGCCACAGAGGTATGGGTCTTAGATTTGAATACGAAAGATATCTGCTCTTAAAATTGCAACAGCTCAACAATATTAGCTTTAACCTGATCCTCTACGGTCTATGGTCGACTATTAGGAAAAAATTCCAACCCATTTCAACCGGAAAAGGAAAAGAAGATACCTACTTAGATAACTCATAACTTATCTAATAATATTTCCTCTTAGGTACGTACTTAAAATTCCCAACATGACTTTGGTTCAATATGGATATTTTATGGATCATTGTAATATAACCAATTTCGCATAGATTATCTTAATCACATTTCATTTAAATAGTCATCTCATAAATAGCCAATATTAATATCTACTGTACCAATAACATGCGTCGTTTGCAACACTCATAGAATTGGTATGTTGAAATATTAAAATTTGAGGGAATTGGTTTTGCCCATTTGAATTTTAATTTCTTTCTCTTGATAAACATGCCAATAAATAGATTCTATAGATAGGTAGGTGGATAAATTTTTTCGTCAGATATTGTTAGTGAGTTGATGAATATCAAATCAAAGAAGAAGTATATTATTTTATAGGTACTTAATATTAAAATAGGTTTATGATATTTGTGTTAAACACTTGCCCATCTTTATAATGTCACCTTATGAACCGAGCTACTGTGAGGTTCCATACACTTACTTACTATTAATACTATGGGATAGAACTATGTTAAGTCGGTGTACTACAATCCATAACATACACATTACACAATAAAAGTTATCTTTTTTTTTGTTATCACTTTCGTAGTGGTCAATTTGCAGTGAACGCTTTAGAAATGACACTCTTTGTACCAAAATAGTTCTGGGTTTCATAGTTATCATATTTGAGTTAATCACTTTCGTGATATCACAACTACTGAAACTCACTTTACTAAATCTTCGCTGAAAACGGGACTTGAACCACCGACCTCCTGGTTACAAGTCCGCTGCCTTATCGATGAAGCTACTGAGGTCTGTTCTAAACATAGCGCGCGATTAGCTCAGTGGTTAAGCACTCGCTTGCCATGCGGAAGGTCCCGGGTTCGAACCCCCGCTCCGACAAAAATTTGTATTCTTAATTTGGTTACAGTTGTTTGTAAGGGATACCTTCCGGTGCGCTCGTGTTGACCCAGCACCTAATTGGGAAGTATTGTGTCACTTCTCGCCCATCAGGGGGGAGGCATATTACGGGATGGGCAGGCTACAACACAGACCACAAGCGTCTACAGTAGCTCCTGTTTCATGGCTACGAAATAAAAACGGCTGTGAAACACTCATCTTTAAAAAAAAAAAAAAAAAAAAAAAAAAAAAAATATGACTACTATAGGTAGAGAGAGGCATCTACTGTATAATATTTTATAGGATTTTAGTTGATCAATTTAACATGCGTAGGTCATAGATTTAACATGGTGTTAGTCGCCAATCTTGTCTCCATAGCAACAAAGAGTCAGGCCTAACGCGGAACTCAGATCAAATGCCCCGGGCTGCAGATGAGCAGAGAATTTCCATGTATCTATGTGCTAGTTGTCATGACAACGTAAACATACATACTCGAATCTTGAAGGCCAGAACCACTAGACAAGACCTATGTTGGAGTTCAGAGTGGCGTAGCGTGCTGAACAATGGCAAGGAAAACTTCTAAAAGCCAGTGTCAATGACACGTTTAATGCCACGGTTCTTGTAGGATCACCTATGTTAAGCAACGTCCAACAAGGTGGATTTCACCCACCCCAGACTGGGTGAGGTTGATGAGAGTAAAAGGTTTGTGAGTTTCCTGCGAATGGAGGGTAACACCCCCGTCGTGATAATATGACTAAAAACTTTAAAATAGTTAGTTACCTAGTACAATGTCAATACGATGCTCGATCTCAGTTTCTACCAAAAAATATAATATTGACAGTTACTGAATAAAAAAAAGAATTCAACTTCCTACTGATCTATGGACCAAAAGGCGTAAATTGAGGTCAAACCAAAAAGGGTAAATTTAATTGATTTATATCATTCTACGCGTCATTTTATCACTGTTATTTTGGACGACGAAAAAAATGGTCACTTTTGTAGCTGTGATTTGATTTGCATACAAAAATTCAGTCTCGTTTGAGAATCCTTGACAAAACCTGAAATGCTCGGTAGTCCTGAGTTTGACAAGAGACTCAAGTTTGACAAGAGCTGTTCTGAGTTTGACAAGAACTGTTTTTCAACTTAGGTTCTAATGAGTTATTCAAAAGTTCTTTTATTTTCTTTGTCTCGCAGGTCGCCACTAGTTTAAGGATGCAAAGTATTACACAGAGAGAAACAAAATAAACTTTATTATTTCGAACTGCTCACATAAAATGAGTTGCCCAAAGACACAGTATACCAAATATTACTTTAAACTTTTTTTTTTTTTTTTTTTTTTTTTTTTTTTTATATAACTGAGAAAAAGTCTATTAACTTTGGACAACTACATTTGAGTTATGAATATAAGTGTCTTTGGATGATGTGGAGGGTGTCTTTCAAGACTGTCAAACATAAGTTTTTCAAATCATTCTTCTTGAGTCTGTGGGACTTGAAAAAGTTGACGAGGTAGGGAGATGCAGTACCACGAACACCAAACCAAAGTCCATGAACTGTCCATTGGGAAATTCCATATTTTTGCTGGAAGTATGGAATTGTCGGCTCGTAAATCGCTCTTTTTTCATTATTTATATTTGTGTCTTGATTTTCTTCATTAGATTCCCATCGTAAGGTAGGGTCAAGGATCATAGCTTTACCATTGCGTCGGTCAATGGTAATGATATCCACTCTTCTATTTTGTTGTCCTCCATCTTCTGTAAGGGCCTCACAATGCACTTCTTCATGCACTTCCCATCCTTTTTTACGGAAGAGGTCAGCTGTAGCTGTACGAATTTTGTGGTGTGCCGAGTTCCGTAGGAGTTCAGAGCGGGGACAAATGCCACATAAAATTGTATCTCGATGTTTTTCTCTTATGTAATGTAAACTATCCTCAATTTGAGAATATTATTATCTAATAAATAAATAAATAAATAAATAAATATGAGGAATCGTTTCTATTAGGTTGTTCTCGCTACAGGTAGGATTCCTGCAGCGGCGATTTCCTTGACTCCTGCCACCTGTCGCCCGGTTTGCCATGGAATTCATTGACAGTTTCAGTGCATTCGTCCACTCACTACTGGTAAGACCTTGTTTATTTGACACCCATTGATTTGTAGTGGAACATGACTTGTACCATTGGATACCAATACCTCTTTGTACCATTCCCTTCCATTTGTCGAACTCTGTTTCTCGCAAGTGAGTTCTCATTGCTCGGACGGATTGTTGATTTGTGATATTGAGACGAGTCTTACAACCTTGCAGTTCGGTTTCACAATCTCGTGCAACATGGAGGTGTGGGTCGTTAACTTTCAGAAGTGTTTGGCAAATATTAATATGTTGCAGACCAGCTTCCCAGGTAACTCGAACAATTCCAAGACCTCTCACGTTTCTACGAGAATAATAAACAGGAATTGGAGTATCAGCTGGAAGACCCACAATCTCACGAACACCTTGTCTGATGATGGAATCGACAGAGTCCAGAAAGTTGTTATCAAGGAGATCTACTGGTGTTGTTTGTAGAGGATACACAAGTTTTGGGAATACATATTGTTCTAGTATGTTTAATTTTTGATCACCGCGGAGAAGTGGCGAAGTGATCAGATTTCGAAAGTCACTTTCAAATTCAGCAATGAACTTTCTCTTGTCAAAAACTATACCATTGGAGAAGTTGATTCCCAAGTAGCGGATGCTTTCGTTTTCATCAATAGAGCGTATTTGTGATCCATCAGAAAGGGAGAGATGTTCAACATTGATTAATCCTTGTTTCACATTGATAGCGACTGACTTCGTGGGATTTATAACCATGCCAACTTCAGCAAAAGATGTTTGAAGATACTCTACAAGCATGACGGCATTTTTTTCATCCTTTGCAATTATAGTCGTATCATCAGCGAAAGCGAGAATTGAGAGTTTGGCAACATCTGGTGACAGCAAGAATCCATGTTCTTCCGCTACACTTGGGTCAGAGATCTGTTTCAGAACGAAATCTTGGCAGAGATTGAAGATGGTTGGAGATAGGGGTAGGCCCTGACCTACTCCACAGCGCAGATCAATTGGACTTGAAAACTTTTTATTCAGTTCTATTTTTGTAGAATTTGTTGTAGCAAGGGTTACAATTAAATTCTTTAGATCAACAGGAAGAGGTAATGATTCTAAAGTTTGAGTAATATGCCGGTGGCCCAACTTATCAAATGCCTTGGCTAGGTCACACATTACAATGCAACAATCTTTCTTGTCTCTTTTCGCAACTTTGAGGCAACCATCAACAATAGAGGCATTGATATGCGTTCCAGCGATTCCAGCAACAAAACCTCGTTGATATTGAGAAAATTGAACCATCATGCGCATTTTTTGATCCAAACACTTCTCTATAATTCGGCGTAGCAGACTAAAAATTGTGATTGGCCTCCAATTGTTTAAATCATGTTCATCACCTTTGCCTTTGAAGATGAGGATAGTCCGACCCGTACGAAATGAAATCGGAACATAATTCGTACATGCGTGTAACATGTTTCCAGTCAAGTGAGAACTTGAAAGTTCCTGTTTAGCCACATGTCATAAATTGACATGAGAAAAACAAATAGTGGATCAGGACAGATATTTTATTACTGTCTCTACAAATTCAATATCCATAAGTTGCCACTCAGAGAACATGACATAAGAAGTGATGAGTATTGACAAGAATGCGATGCAATAAGGGCGGATTTAATGTAAAAGTCTCAAGCATTGAAAATATCAGTAAGCTTTGGTATGAGGGTAATGTATTGTGTCATTATTCTTGAGGTAAATACAAAATTTAACTAGTAGTTCTGTGAACTTTAAACCTCTTACAGATTTTCATATCGAGTTATAAATGTCATAACAAGCATGAGGATATCGAGACCTTTTATTCAATACCCCACTCGTTGAGTTTTAATTAAAAAATATCAACCGCCCCTTTTTTGGGCCCTTTTTAGACTTTTTACCACAGTATGGCCCCCTTAGCTTTCACGACCACAATAGTAAAATAAATCGATTTATTGTATTATTATTTTATTATATTGTTCTAATTCATTGCAATTTAATGCAAATTCCATCTCTGTTCTCAGACACAAAGCTCTGGTGACCGAGCAATTCTCCGCGCTCCTTCACAACGAAGCCTATGACATCACAGGCACTGCCGTCATCGCCCTGTCCACCTCCTCTCCGGCCATGCCTTCGGTTCACTTGACGGTTCTCTTCTCCTCCCCCCCTCACCCCGTCGCCCAGAGGGACATCTTCATAGGGATCAAGCTGGAGGACGCCCGCAACAGAACCGCCCTCGTTAACGAAGTAGGTAAACAGCTTTCTGTCCTTCTCGCTTTCTAGTCTTGCTTTCTCTGGTATACGTTTTTTTTTTTTTTTTTTTTATACAACAATAATTCGTAAAATGTTGCGCTCGGATACTCTTTTCAGCAACATGTGTTTGTTGATAAGCAATGATCCATAATTCTTTGACTAAGGAATCTGTATTCCTTTTTTATCCAGCTGCTGTCAGCCCCTTCTTTATCCAGTACACTCAACTTATCCCTGCGCAACCTCCTTCACAAACATCTTGTGAAGGAGGTTGCGCAAGTTAACTGAATTGAAACCCCTCACTGGCATACTCATATCTGAACTTCTACACCTGATTCCAAGCAAGTTCGGGGCAAAAGAACTAGCAGTAAAATTGGAGAACCGATTCGTTTTTGCGGCAAATTTGAGGTCACTGTGGGAACTAACTCGACAACTGCCACTGAATGTCTTGTAGAAGTGGCTTTGGCAATTGTAACGCTTTGAAGGAACATCAATAGATTATTGTTGACTTTAATCGCACTTAGAGACTTTAATCGCTCTAAACAAAGAAAATTATTTCAATTATATGTCACCAACTCACCACTATGACAGGCAATGGATATGACACCTGGCACTAGCCCATGCTCTTTCATCCTGCCAGCTACCCGCTGCGTAAAAAGACATTTATTTTCATTACCCACTTGAATAGTATCCTTGGATTAAAGAAAACTCTAGGAGAATGAATGTCATAGAATTAGTGATGGATCATTGATTATGAAACATGGAGTTTGATTGGGTTTTTCTTTGTTTTTTCTTGATTGAGAATTGTTAATGAGAAAAGATTTAAACTTATTCACAGAATATAAAATTACGTAGTTTTATACAAAGACCTAGCATAGGCTAATGGATTTAGACCTTATTTATTTGCATTTATTTATCAATTTGTGGTTAGCCAATCTCGGGTAGGGTCACTTAATTTATCAATGTATGGAACTACCCTGTATGAGTTTGCGTGTTTATCACGTGTGACCCTTATTACTATTCATAGCTAAATTAGCTAGTAAATTATGTATTTATATAGAGTGTTTCAATTTAATTTATGTGGGTACGTAATATCGCGTTCGTGATTTTTTAATTACAAAAGAAAGATAATGTCCATCATGTGTGAGTTTAAAACATGTAACAACTTTCAATAATATTTTTTGGAAAATCATCCTTTATTCATTTTCAACAGATTTTAATCAGTTTTTTTTTCTTAGTTAAAAAACTTTAATAAGTATCTGAAGAGTTCAATCTGTTGGGTGCATGATATTTCATTTTTGAAGTGTCCAGTATGTCTGGTCGAGCGATCTAAGGTGCTGGTCTTGTAAATAAAATCGTCAAATATTTAGGTGTTGTACTCAAGTTAAATCAGATATTGCACACTTCTAATGGCAAATTGGACACAACTTTTTTTTTTGGCAGTAACAAAACCACCCATACAAATGGTTGTAAGTAATTAGTACTTTTTTTTAAGAATAAATATGGCCTTATTGACTAAACTATTGACCTGATGGAACTTCTTTTCTTGCACTGATAGTCTTAATGAAATACTGATTTTACTCACCTATCGCGGTACAGGTCTACAGGTGATTAAAAGTAAGAGTTTATTTATTTGCCTACTTAGTCGTACCCGGTATGTGTTGGCACCATAGCTATGCCATTAAAATGGTAGATGCCTACTGATAGGTCTATTGCTGACAGTCAGGATGACATCCGTGCATTCTCTTATCAAACTTTATGTCACCAAGTCTGCATCTCAAGGCTTATCCGTCGCCCTCGCTCGTGTCTCTTCTTTTACGTTTTATTTTATGAGAGTGAGGGCAAAATTAATAGACAACATTGATTACCTAAGTCATTGCTGAGCGTCGGTTTTCCCTATCTTACACAGTACGCAATCCGTGACTTAGCGCCACAGAGGTATTACAAAAACGTCTATTAATCCCGTCCTAAATATGATAAAATAAAACGTAAAAGAAGAGAAAGGAGCGAGGGCGACGGATAAGCCTTGAGATGCAGACTTGGTGACATAAAGTTTAAGCCAGACTTGAACCCGGAAGTGGCGTTTCTAGTAGAAAATTGTCGTTTCAAATATGAGATTTTATACATTCTATTATGACCTATAAGGTATAGAAAGTATTGTTTTTTTTATCAGATATGGGTGCTTGAGTGAATTTTAGGTCAAAATGATAGGTACCTATTATGTAGTTTTTCCTGCATTGTTATAGTAGGTATTTAGATGATCATTAAAATAATCCTGTCCCCGCTCCTTGGTCTCCAGGTGGTCAAGCTGGAGAAGTGGCAGGACGTGAATAGTCTGGAAGTCAGCGGCGTCACGACCCTCGAGCTACTGACACGCCTGACACGGCACGCGCACCACTCCACCGTCACGGTCACGTTGCTAGGCGACGCTCCGTCACGTCAGGGGGGCGAGAGGGAGGAGGTGCGGGGTCACGTGATCCCTCGGGTGCGGTGCGAGATGCTGCAGAGCCTGCTGTCCTACAACACGAGGGTCACTGACCTCACCATAGACCCGGTGTAAGTCTATGATACCTACCTTTTTTTTAAAAATAATCTTAAAAAAGACCCTGACCGTGTGTAAGAAATGTGTACAAAAAAACAAAACCTAGTAGCTAATACATTAAGGACGATCTAGGCTAATACCCTAATTGGGACTTGAACCACCGACCTCCAGTTTACGAGTGCCCTGCCTTATCGATCCAGGTTCTAAGGTCGGTAAATTGAAGCAGTTACGTACGTAAGTATATCATGGGCGTAGCTAGGCAGGAGGAGCCCCCCCCCCCCCCGCCCCCAGAAAATTACAGGGAGTATGCAAAATTAGGTATTAGTGATTTTCCTCATCACCCCCCCCCCCCAGCCAAAATCCTGGCTACGCCAATGAAGTACATCATACATCTGCACA
>CM044955.1:49412971-49437252 GCA_024516035.1 Bactericera cockerelli
TATACTGTGTTTTAGGAACTCTGTAAAAGAGCAGGATCATTTTGTTTCTTCAAATAAATTGTTTAGCACTCTCTAAGCACTGCCCACTTGCCCAGCGAAAAATGCTCGTGATGTTATCTCCGATGTTCTAGACGTTCAGCGAATAAACAATGGAAAAAACACAATTCAAAATGAATCTCACTCCTTCTTTGCCTATCTTGGGACCTTAACAACAATTTATTCTCGATCCGGCTAAAGTGTGTTTTGCAAAACGACAAGTTAGTTTCTCAACCAACTTGCGAGCATAGTTAACATTGCAACAATTAAATCAATTAACAGCCACTTTTAAATTAATTCTCAAAACGGACATATTTGAAAAGAATAATGGTATAAATTGAACTCATTTTGGCCCGGAAGAAATCAGAAAAGAATGAGAGGAACACAAATGAAAAAAGACAACATGGATTTCGTGGCGATCTTGTTCATACTTTGGCTTTTTGCAAAGAGAGAGTTGGTGCTGATGATATGTTGGCCGATTTTAAAGTACATGGTAATGATTGTTTGGCCGATTTTAAAGAACTTTATAATGATTGTTTGGATGATTTTGAAAATGTTGATGAATATAATTCTGCTGATTGTAAACAAAATTATAGTTTGAATAAAACAGATTATTATTATCTATGGTTACTTCGTTGGTTTTGAAGAAGATGATGATAATTTGGCTGATATTTAAGAAAACAATGATGCTTTTGCTGATTTATAAAATATAACAATTTGGCTTATTTAGAATAAGAAAATCATGATTTAGCTGATTTTGAAGATGAATACAAATATAATTCTTCTGATTGTAAATAAAATGATAATAAATTATAAATGAAGAATAGAAACATGATACTTCGACTAATTTTAACGAAAGCAATTACAATTTTTGTCTGATTTTGAAGAAAAACATGATTATTTGACTGATTGTAAATAAAGAGATTATAATTTGACTGATTTTGAAAATGGTGATAATCTGGATGATTATAAAAAAACCTGATGAAGATTTGACTGATTGAGTGTAAGTGTGTAAGAAGGTATATTGATACTATGTACAGTATCAATACGCCAACCAAATTCTACAGTATCACCACTATCAATTATATTTTCGTTATCAATTTGGCTACTTTTGAAGGAAAAAACGACGATGAAATACGCGGTACAACAACGAATGCATTTCTTTATAACCATTTCGTCGAGTGTTTCTTTAATTATGTTATTGATATTCCTACCTGTCAACAGAGCTCGACTAACAATGCATGCATACCGACGCCAGTACAGTTTCAGATAGAGGCAGTGGAGGTGCATTTCTGATTACCTCTCTGCCATACATGTACAACACGTGCACCTGATTCCGAGTAATCGGTTATAATCGAGTTCGGTCCGTTTAGTCCAGAATGAAGGCGGTTAGGCACAAGGATAATATGACAAGTCGCAGTGTGATGGATCACATACATCGATATGAATCAATCACCAGAAATGACAGAAGTCACCAAGGTGCCAAATTGTTTCCGAGCTGGAAATGCGATTGCTTGACCGTCAGAACTGTTATAATGGATGTGTGAGAAAATAATGTAAAACATTTATATTTTTTTCTATTATTATTTTTATTATTAATAATTCACCTTCAACATAATTTTGATATTTAACTGGTTGGACACGGTTCTGTGTCCAACCAGTTAATGGTAGCCTCCTTAGTCCTTGTATAAGCTGTTTATGCACTAATATGGTGTCATTTCAAAAGCACAAATTCTAAAGCATACAATACTCGCTCTGTATGTTCCCTACCTATAATTATATTATCTACCTACAGCCAAAAACGCATGTTCTTGTTGTTGCTAGTGTGTTACTTCCGAGAAATTTCTAATATTAAAAATTACTTCAGGGGCAAGGACTTCGATTGTTATAGACCTCTCTTTAAATAAATGTTCATTTTAAAAAAAAATTACTTCCGATTTTTGTTCATTTTTGTAAATACCTAAAAAAATATTTTTTTGCTCCGTTTTTTTATATGTGTTTGTTTGTTTTTTTGTCTCTCTCTCTCCTTCGGATCAATGTAACCTTCTTATCAATCTTACAACAACTGTCTGTGGAAGTCTGGGCTCGCAAATATTATGCGTTCTAAAATTTTGCCACCAACAAACCGCTCGCACTAATCCGAGATTAATATTTTCTTTTCCCGCGACCAGATGTAGGAAATGTCACACTTAACTTATGACTGAGTAAATTAGTTTAATACGAATTATATTAAAGTAACAAGAATAATCTCACCAGACCAATTTATGTGGCGAGTTATTGGCAGACCGAAATAGTTTTGGAATCCATTTTTCTGTCTAGAAAAAAAAAACGACAGACTCATCATTTTCTACGAACGACGAACCAGAAGACACGGGCCAAATGTGTGGAAAATGAAGTTTAGTGTAAACATCAGACGTAGAGTTTGAATATTAAATTGGCGTCCAGGAACCGCATTCATTCGGGGCTCTCTTAAGTAATTTACACTTATACAGGGTGTCCCGTATACAGATGCAAATATTTTGAGGGTAGGTTCAGCCCACCGTGGACTATCATATGAGCGAAACTTGCAGTGGGGCATTTTGCTTCGTTAAAGAGTTATGGCTAAATCCCTGTTTTTCCCACAGGTCTAGAGGTCACTTGGATCGATGCACGATTTTAAAGAAATGATAGCCATTAAGTAATTTTTGACTTCATGTATGGATAGTCATGCATATTTCCCTTGAAATGCAGTTGGTTGCATAAAAAAATATTGAAAGACCAGAGAGATATTTAATCATAAGTTCAATACTTTTCTAAAATTTGATTTTTCCCTGTTTTCCCTTTCGTGAATTTAGAGTACTTCTACAATTGCAATTCTGCGTATCACTAGTTAAAAAAATACCCTATTATGTTTTGTTTTATAAAAAAGAAAGCTCATTTATATTACTTTAAAGATCATTTAACGCAGTACACACAAAGCTCAAAAAACACCTCTGAATCATAATGGAAAATTCAAAGTTGGCTGAATTTTAACAGAATTGGCGCGTAATTTGAGGTATAAATACACTGCTCTGGGATGTTTAACAGAGGGAAATTGATCATTCACAGTGGTCGGTCGGTGTGAACTTTTATGTGAATGGGGTTACGGAATCACAGGGTTATCATGAGGAAAAATGAGAGAGGCTGCAACGAAAGCAGCAACCAGTGGTGTAATTATGGAAAAATAATACACATGGAGAAAGACTCTGCTACCAACAAAAATTATGATTTTATTTTTAGAAGTAAAATTAAAAATATCATTTTTGTGTTTATCACAATCATGATATCAAAAACATAACAAATAGTGTCGAAAATTAACCTTGGGTAAAACTCGAACATCCAACCTTAAGGTTACTATTATTATTAATACTTTATTTTTATTTTATAAACAATTAGACCAAGCTTTATTAACATTTTTCTTTTACAATGAACATGGTAACAATTTGTGAAATAAATATAAACAAAGACTGATCAAGGGTGGTGATACAGTGATACATGTTTGTAATTTATTGATAAACTACAAACATGATACATTCTGCAACACAGGACATGAAATGAAAAGAACCCAAAAGAATATGTAGCGAACCAAGGGCGAGGTTTAAAGCTTGTGGCTTTCTCTTAAACCGAACAAATTGATCGCCTTGTTATGTTAATAGAACTAATTGTACTCAGAAAATTTTCATTTATAACTTGCAGTTGGCACAAAAATAGTCACACAGACCGCTTCAGGCATCGAGTGTTCTTCAAAATGCAATAGCGCCCAGATTCAAAATTTGAAAGATGTGTTTCTCTCCTTCTGGTGCCGTTTGATAAGGCGTATCTCATTCGTTCCTTCACGCGTCTGAAAGCACTTTGTATTTATTGAAACAAAATAGCAAAGGGTATTTTTTTACCTAGTGATACGCAGAATTGCAATTGTAGAAGTACTCTAAATTCACGAAAGGGAAAACAAGGAAAAATCGAATTTTAGAAAAATATTGAACTTGTGATTAAATTTAATATCTCTCTGGTCTTTCAATATTTTTTCATGCAACCAACTGCATTTCAAGGGAAATATGCATGACTATCCATACATGAAGTCAAAAATTACTTACTGGCTACCATTTCTTTAAAAACGTGCATCGATCTAAGTGACCTCTAGACCTGTGGGAAAAACAGGGATTTGGCCATAACTCTTTAACGAAGCAAAATGCCCCACTGCAAGTTTCGCTCATATGATAGTCCACGGTGGGCTGAACCTACCCTCAAAATATTTGCATCTGTATACGGGACACCCTGTATAGTAAAATAAATTACAAGTATAAGTTTAGAAAATATCACAGTACATAACTATGCAAAAAATAAGTTGTCACACGGTACTTAAGAGCAGAACTTGCATAAATCGAGAAAAAATATTTTCCATTTAAGCAGCATTTTATTTTGTGATTCATTTGGATACACATAGGTCATTAACTATAGTAAAACTTTTATGTGGTGGGGAAATATTCATTGCAATATCTACAGTACATCTACAGTACTCGTACATACCTACTTACATATTACAGTGATATTTATTTGTTAGTATGTATATATTTACAATAAATATTCCTTTTTGGTATGTTTTCCAACAGCCATGGCACAAACATATATTTTTCCCCATGAAAACATCTTGAATTCATGAGCGGCAATTTAAAACATTGTACGTCATACTACCGACACATGTTATGGACGTACCTACGTGAAAAATGTAAAATTTAAAACCCCATGTGCGAATATTTTGCAACAAAATCACAAATAACTTCTCGTGCCATCAGAATGAATCCATTAAAACTGTTGCGTCCAAGTCAGACGGCTCTAAAGTCGTTACTGTTAGTTGTTAAATTGACCTTACACTCTGCCGGGCTGTCTCTTTCTTTCTATAGGCGTTCTTCACACCTCGGCCGAGGTGTTTGATTTAATTGTAGTGTCAAAATGCAACAGAGATGAACAATTGCGTAGAGTTACATACTAAAATTTATTCGTATTTTAGTATGTAAAATATGAGTAGGTATGTGATTTCTCTAATGTATGATGATCTGTAGTTTAGTCACCGTGGTCGAGTGAGTTAGAGCACTAGGCTAGGCATTGCACGCATGGTGACCTGGGTTCGATCCCCAGCGGGCCAGGAATTTTTGTGCTCTGTACTTGGGTATTCGGGGTCCACTCATAGGAAAAATGAGTAGCTGCTTTAATGTGAAGCAGCAACCAGAGGTGGAATCATAGGCAAAAAGTAGAAGGTAATTTTTGTATCTTAAGATGGTAAAGTGCTATGATTTTGCGCTATCCACTAAAATTGTGACATAATAACACAAACAAAAAACATTATTATTATTTTTCTTATAAAAATTAACATCTGTAGCATTAATTTATATTTTCATCTGTACTAATTAATTTCTAATTTCACATGTTAAATTGGTACAACCTACCACTTAAGTGGTGGAAATTGTTTCATTAGAAAACATACTAAAATAGGGCAGTATACATATATTATATACAAGTATTTAATTTATTTATTTTAAGTAGGTAGGTAAGGTAGTAAGTACATGACGCTTGAAGGAAACTTATTTTGAAAAAAATATTGTATGCTCTTTGCATACTCAATTATTTTAAGGCGCAATTTACCTATGAAGTTGCTGAGCATTATTATCAGTCTCAATAGTTTGGAATAACCAACTACAAGGCATGTTGAATACACCAGTTCTCGTTCTGTAACTGAAGTTAAGCAACGTCCAGCGAGGCTAAGACTTGGATTAGTGACAGTTCAAATTGGAAAGCTCGTGGAGCTGGTTACTCGGACTGGATGAGGTTAATTTGATTAGCCGGTTTGTGAGTTTCCAGCGAATGGAGGGTAAAGCCCCGTCGTAATATGACCATACTTACTTGAATAAACTCACAAGGAATCTATTCGACTTACTTGAACACACTCACAAGTGATCTATTCGAACTTACTTGAACACACTCACAAAAGTGATCTATTCGACTTACTTGAACACACTCACAAGTGATCTATTCGACTTACTGTTGGCATAATGGGACTACCTGTCTTGCGCTGACAGTCTAAATAAAGCACTACTTATACTTATACTTATACTTGAACACACTCACAAGTGATCTATTCGACTTACTTGAACACACTCACAAGTGATCTATTCGACTTACTTGAACACACTCACAAGTGTTCTATTCGACTTACTTGAACATGAACACACTCACAAGTGATCTATTCGTCTTACTTGAACACACTCACAAGTGATCCATTCGACTTACTTGAACACACTCACAAAAGTGATCTATTCGACTTACTTGAACACACTCACAAGTGATCTATTCGACTTACTTGAACACACTCACAAGTGATCTATTCGACTTACTTGAACACACTCACAAGTGATCTATTCGACTTACTTGAACACACTCACAAGTGATCTATTCGACTTACTTGAGCACACTCACAAGTGATCTATTCGACTTACTTGAACACACTCACAAGTGATCTATTCGACTTACTTGAACACACTCACAAGGAATCTATTCGACTTACTTGAACACACTCACAAGGAATCTATTCGACTTACTTGAACACACTCACAAGTGATCTATTCGACTTACTTGAACACACTCACAAGGGATCTATTCGACTTACTTGAACACACTCACAAGTGATCTATTCGACTTACTTGAACACACTCACAAGTGATCTATTCGACTTACTTGAACACACTCACAAGTGATCTATTCGACTTACTTGAACACACTCACAAGTGATCTATTCGACTTACTTGAACACACTCACAAGTGATCTATTCGACTTACTTGAACACACTCACAAGTGATCTATTCGACTTACTTGAACACACTCACAAGTGATCTATTCGACTTACTTGAACACACTCACAAGTGATCTATTCGACTTACTTGAACACACTCACAAGTGATCTATTCGACTTACTTGAACACACTCACAAGTGATCTATTCGACTTACTTGAACACACTCACAAGTGATCTATTCGACTTACTTGAACACACTCACAAGTGATCTATTCGACTTACTTGAACACACTCACAAGTGATCTATTCGACTTACTTGAACACACTCACAAGTGATCTATTCGACTTACTTGAACACACTCACAAGTGATCTATTCGACTTACTTGAACACACTCACAAGTGATCTATTCGACTTACTTGAACACACTCACAAGTGATCTATTCGACTTACTTGAACACACTCACAAGTGATCTATTCGACTTACTTGAACACACTCACAATTGATCTATTCGACTTACTTGAACACACTCACAAGTGATCTATTCGACTTACTTGAACACACTCACAAGTGATCTATTCGACTTACTTGAACACACTCACAAGTGATCTATTCGACTTACTTGAACACACTCACAAGTGATCTATTCGACTTACTTGAACACACTCACAAGTGATCTATTCGACTTACTTGAACACACTCACAAGTGATCTATTCGACTTACTTGAACACACTCACAAGTGATCTATTCGACTTACTTGAACACACTCACAAGTGATCTATTCGACTTACTTGAACACACTCACAAGTGATCTATTCGACTTACTTGAACACACTCACAAGTGATCTATTCGACTTACTTGAACACACTCACAAGTGATCTATTCGACTTACTTGAACACACTCACAAGTGATCTATTCGACTTACTTGAACACACTCACAAGTGATCTATTCGACTTACTTGAACACACTCACAAGTGATCTATTCGACTTACTTGAACACACTCACAAGTGATCTATTCGACTTACTTGAACACACTCACAAGTGATCTATTCGACTTACTTGAACACACTCACAAGTGATCTATTCGACTTACTTGAACACACTCACAAGTGATCTATTCGACTTACTTGAACACACTCACAAGTGATCTATTCGACTTACTTGAACACACTCACAAGTGATCTATTCGACTTACTTGAACACACTCACAAGTGATCTATTCGACTTACTTGAACACACTCACAAGTGATCTATTCGACTTACTTGAACACCACAAGTGATCTATTCGACTTACTTGAACACACTCACAAGTGATCTATTCGACTTACTTGAACACACTCACAAGTGATCTATTCGACTTACTTGAACACACTCACAAGTGATCTATTCGACTTACTTGAACACACTCACAAGTGATCTATTCGACTTACTTGAACACACTCACAAGTGATCTATTCGACTTACTTGAACACACTCACAAGTGATGCAGTGATACACTCCAAACGGTTCCCCCAGGTCCGGATGCCACCTGGCTCCGATTTCGTAAAACTCTTTTCCGAATACGCATTCTGAAAGCAAAGAAAATCATAAAATTGTTAATAATAATATACGAGTATAGGTACCACACTATTTTGAAAATTATTGAGAATTTATATTCCAGAACTTGTGAGATAGGTAATTAATTATAAAAAGTAATAGCTGGTATGTGACATGAGAATCCCACCACAGTGAAGTTCACATAGGTATCTATATCTAACGGAATAACCAAACAGACAAATATAAACATAATAATCAAATGGCTAATGGTCAATTAAGTTCTCGATCAAATTCCTCTTTTAGCACTAATGTAACTGGGAATCTCTTTGTTACAAAGGGCTCGTAGAAATTAATACAAAATAAAATGCTACACATTTATATTTTAATATAACTCTTTTTTTCACTCCCATGGTTTGTTCTACTGAAGTTGTACTCCACAAAGAATTTGAGAAGGTCCTCACAAGAATTTCAGCAGTATTGAGTGCCAAATGGAACAAGTCCTTCAGTATGGTCAAAAATTTTGTTTGGGTGAACACACAGTACTCAATCATTAGATCCATAGACTTGTGAATTAGAGGATCAAGAAAAAAAAATAGACAATTTTCTGAATATATTTATAATATAAAATATATTTAAAAAAAGAAGAAGAAAAATCAATCAATTAATGTTTAGAAACACAATAATAATAACTATGAAAAAAATTCTTTTTCTTTCTTTTTGTAACACCATTGTAAATTATAAATGATTTTACTGGAGATGCCGTTGAAGGAGATTTCTTCTTCCTTGGATTGTCCATTGTCCAAGTTCCATCAGCTACCTTTTTTGCTTTCTTCAGGCTGGCTTGGGAACTTGTCATAACATGCTTGGGTAAGATCCCGAACGGACGGAAGTCCTCATTGGACGGCAATGACTCGGACCTCTAGTTGCCCAACGACAGAAGTGTGCACCAGTCTGAAGGTCTCCTAATGGTTGCTGTCCGAGATAGCCAAGTCCCCCTCAGTACTCAGGCACTAATCCCCACCTACACTTCTAGTATCCATCGACCATCGATACTCCTCCGTTTTTTTTTTTTTTTTTTACAAGCTTTATTAGGTAGAACAAAAAATATATACAGTAGAATACAATGAAATATAAAGAAAAACAAAAAGATCAAACAAATCAAATAATATACAAGAAAGAAAAAAAAAAAGAGAAATGTCCCACCTAAAGGGCGGGGTTATTGCCTGTGGCAATCTCTTCCACCCAACCAACGACAGAAGTGTGCACCAGTCTGAAGGTCTCCGAATGGTTGATGTCCGAGTGAGCCAAGTCCCCCTCAGTACTCAGGCACTAACCCCCACATACACTTCTAGTATCCATCGACCATCGATACTCCTCCGTTGAGTCTGGTTCAACTTTGAGGGGGCACAGACCATGAATATGGTACTACTAACACTATTCTACTCAAGTACTAACTGCTAATAATAATATTTTAACGTACTGATTTTACGCCATTTTACTAATCATAGAACTTCTTCATAAGGACGGAATTAATGCACGTTTTTGTAATACCTCTGTGGCGCTATGTCTCGATTTGCGTGCTGTCTTAGATGGGGAAAACCGATTCTAAGTCATGATCGACTAAGAATCGACTTAAGTTTTCGATTTTGTCTATTACTTTCGCCCTAAATTTAATTTACCATTGTAGCCAGCATGGACAATTGGAGTGGTGCAATCGACTTGCACGCACAGTGACCTGGGTTCAATTCCCAGCCGTGTAGAAAATTTCTGCTCTGTACATGGATGTCCGGATTGTCCGGAGTCCACTCATACCTCGCCAGGAAATAGCGACCAGTAGCAGGATTAACACGTGAGATTGGACGTGTTCGGAGAGAACAGAATTTTCTGTGTGAAAATTCTGCCCAACCGGGGATCGAACTCGGGATCTCTGGACTACGGGCAGTAGTCATAACCGTTACGCCACAGAGACTAATGGATTAACTACTCTACTGATCAACCCCAAAGTCTATCTTTCTCTCCATATATTGAGGAACTCACCATCATGTTCTTGCCTGGATAGCCGAGTGGCCTAGCGTATAGACACAATGTGGGGGCACACTAAGGCACTGCCAGACAGAGATTTGTGGCTTAATTACTATTACAATTATGGACATGTATGTACGGACCATATAGCATGTTATGTGTCACCATAATTTGTGCTGATTCAGAGGTTCTCAGACGGTGGGGTCGCGGTCAATGTTTTTAAGGCGATTTTTTTAATATTTTTGAGACTATCCAATTTTATTTATTCTAACCATCTATTCCAATATCTCGGCCGAGGTCTGAAGAACGCCCAATACAAAGAAAGAGACAGCGCAGCAAAGTGTACAATTTTGAGGGTAAAACATACTAATGATAGTTCATGTACTTTCAGCCAACGAATAGTCAAACATGAATTTCAGAAAGTGCACTTTTTATTGCAAATAGACTCAGCGTAGGAAAGGGAATGAATTTTACCTTTTGTTAAACTTTTTAGGCAAATTTTAGATTTGTGGTAGGTTAATGTGGACAGCAGATTTGCAAGATTTCTAGCGAATGCAGGGTACAACAACCCTTGTCTTAACTAACTTTTTGGATCCTTTGACGTTAAATACTGATGTTGAGCACCTTTAGGCCGAAGCTACGATAGGAGCGGCAAGCGGTGAGTGGCTAGCGTCAAGCGATTTTTTTTTTATCCTACTAAGCATTTCCATTGTTTTAAATGTGAACATAAAATTTTCATTTTGCCGATCGCCGCTTACCGCTCACCGCTTGACGCTCCTATCGTAGCTTCGGCCTTAGTGTTAAAGAGACACCGAGCACTCGACAAGGCGTTTCTCAACCCTTAAGCCAATGAGAGGGCTAAATGGTCCGTATTCAGTATTTTGCTAACCACTGGGCCAAATGAAAGTAGGTAGAGATTGTTTTGTACTGCAACGTTCGGGCCATGCCCGTATAAGAGCATTATTATTGATACTCTAGAATAATTACGTGTACAGGGCTGCTCAAATTGAGTTCACCGCCCATCTGGTGAACTTTGTCGTTTAAATGGGACATCCACAAAATGTTCAATCAGGTTAGGAAAAGGAAATGAGACTTTCAGTGCGGAAGAAGTCATTTTATCTACAATTAGAGATTGCAATTGATATTTTGAACACAATATGGCACCAAAACAGCTGCAAGATTTGAAGACTTGGTAAGTGCTATATGTACCTGTATCTGAACAGTATAAAAATAAGTCTTTTTGTGTTGACTTTTGACTAAGTGTTGTGTAAATTAATCTTGTTTTGTTCTGACGGCTGATGGCAGAGATGGGTATCAAGATAATTTATGTCAAAAAAGTGCAAGGACTCCAGAAGATTGCTTTTGGGAATCTAAATGTAATCCTTGTACCACAAATCTCCGGTCCTGACGGATCCTAGCTCATGTAGATCTAAGGTCACGTGATCACTTTGGAGCTCTGTGATTGGTGGACATGGATCACGTGACCTTAATCTACATGAGCCAGGACCTGGCGGCCGCATGTCGAACCGGCCAGAAGGAATACCACCTATTAGACACGGGAAAGTGATTTTTTGTCCATACTATCAAAAGTCTGCAGACACCGTCCATGGCTCGTTGAATAAATCACTCCTCTCAGGATCACTAAAGTAACATCGGGAGAGGTTATCACTAAGGGCCAAATTATAAAATAGGATGAAGTTATCATATTTGTGCTAATCATTTTCCTGTGATGTCACAACTACTCAAATGCGCTTTACTAAATCTACACTAGAACCGGCACTTGAACCACCGACCTACAGATTACAAGACCGCCGCCATATCGATTGACCTACTGAGGTCGGTTATAATACAGAATGAGATTTAATCTAAGTGGACACTATACCTGAACTCGGGCTATAGTGCGCTGTGATTGGTTGAAACTCCGACTTGAGGGCCTATCTGGCTTATCTTAACTTTAATCCTGTTTGATAACGTGTCCCTAAGAGGTCACTGACTATTTCGGCCCAACCGAAGCTGGGTGAGGTTGATGTGGATATAATACTCGTTACAGAGACGTCAGGCAAACACCAAAGTCCGCAGAGTTTTCTGCACAGCCGGTACTCATAGAAAGTAAGGTTATGAGGTAGGAGGCAGACACTATGAAGAGTGGTGCCTCTAAAAGGTAAGGACAGCTTTGCCCGTGCATCGTGCTTTCTCTCTCACTCGCACGGTATTGAGCGATTCTCCGTCTCACTCTCTCGGGTGGTTCTGGCAGACTCCGATTTCAACTCTGAATCGCTACAGTTGAGTGGCAGAGATTGACTTCTTTGGGAAAATTGGACTTTTTCACAAGTTAGTCTATAAGCATGATTTTACCATTAACATATAAATGTTTTTGTGTTAATTTTACAATTTAATCAAACCGGCCCATAGTAAAATTTGCCATGCTTAGGACCCGATCCACCAAACTCCAGTAATCAGCGCTGCAAAATAAACAATCTACTAAGGTACATGAATGGCTTAAATGATAAACCTTCATAATTATGTACATAGTAGGTACCCTGGTACCTATACATACACACTTTTCATAGTAGGCATAGGTACATATACAAAATCATATAGTCAGTTGTCATACTTAGGTACCTATCCTTAACTGAAGACATGCTGATTTTAAAGATTATGTCTGTCTTGGGATTTAAGGTCTTTTCAAATCATTTGCTGGTAAACCAAAAAAACTAGGTTCTCACATTAACCTCACCTTGCCTGGACTCGAGTGGTCGGAATTGACTGGTCACCCATGCAAGTCTTAACCCTGCTGGACCTTTCTCAACTCCAGTTACACAGAACGAGAACTGGACCTCATTCCTGAAAACTATCTCACCTCTCTCAAAATTGAAAAATCTCCCATATAACCATCAAATTTCTTTGAAATAACCCAATCACTAGTGTTGTGTACCCAAATAAGCCACTCAGACTTCAGAGTGTGTCATCAGAGTGCAGTAAGAATTGGGGATTATGAGAGTGAGAGCGCTTTCTAGAAGAGGCCCTGGTGTATGTTAATTGACACTGGCACTGTACCGCTGACTTCAAAATATTGTTCAGCTAGCGCCAATGACACGTTGAATGCGCCAATTTTCGTTCTGTCACTGAAGTTAAGCAACGTCCTGCGAGGTTAGGATTTAGATGGTCGAGTTCACAAATTTACTCAAATTTCGACTTTCCTGATGCCGGCTATTCCCGGTCCCACTCAGGCTGGGGGACGTTAATTTGAGTAGCTGGTTTGTCAGTTTCCAGCAAATAGGGAGTGAATATGACCCTGGAGGTGAAAGCGAGGTTAAAAACACCAAAAAAATCTTCCAGGAAGCGCAAAAGAGAGTAAAAACGATAAACCCCAGAAAGAGTCGAATGTTGATAGAAATAAGTTCAAAAGGAAACAAAGTGAGAGAGAGATAGAGAATATAGGATAAGGGAGGGAGAGAAAGAGTGAGGAACAGGAAGAGAGAGAGAGAGAGGAGTGAGGGGGAGGCAATTATTAGGAGGCTAATTTTAGAGCGCGAAGCAGCGCGCCCCTCGGTCACGTGGGAGAGAAATGCAGTCGCGTCTGGGGCGAGGCTACAGGCCGGATTTGTATGAAGTAAATATTTTTTTTCTTTTTTTGACTAGGTAATTTACATCTTCAGGAATATCGAGCCGTCTATTCAACATAATATTAAGTATACAGGGTGTTCAATAACACACAAATTACAATGCCAATAATGAACACAGTACTTCCTCGTGATTTATATTGTTTACACGTGTGGCAATTTTGAGATTTTATACTAAATGAGTTGTTTCTCCAAAACTTAAATTAAACTTCAAACTTAAATAAATTAAACTACTAAACAGATTTTCTTCAAATTTGTCAATGCGTTCAGTATAGTTTCTGAGATTTGCGCGTGCAAGGAATGTTTATAACCGACAGACGGATACAAAACCAAAGTTCCTCATTAGGTTATAAAACGTCCAGAAATATGAAAAAAGATTGAAATCAGAGCAAAAAAGATTTTTTATATACCTACAAAAACGAACACAATACTTCCGAATTCTAATACCTATTAGAAATTTATCAAAAGTAAAAAGTCTCGGAAAGTACTGAAGATAGATTTCTATCCTTGGATGGATTGTTTATTTTGTTAGAAAAAATGTAATATTTTCGTTCAACAAGTAAAGAGCGCGAGCGGGGCTAACCAGATGACCTTTGTAGGGGACTCCCCAAGGCATTGAGGAAGAGTACAGCTTTCTGGCATCATGGCCTCAGAGTCTCTACTGCAAAGGCGAGAAAAAAATCATGATTTTATTTAATGTTGTTGTTTTTGTAGCCAGCTTAGCTACAGCTGGAGGTGGAAGTGATGGTCTCCACGCAACTTTATTTCAAAGTTGGCTCGTCCTGAACCACATATTTCTATGTTCGAGCAACCATTGTGAAGATCGAACTTTTTGAAACCCTTGCGATTGAAATCCTTGGGAAATTACAAGCTAGCCTGTCTTGTAAGGGTTGGCTAGTCAGTTATCTGTTTATAGTAACCTGGCGACGCACTGGTCTTCTCCTTGTTAATGCTTCAAGGTCAATAGTTTCTTATGCTTCAAGAGGAAAATCTAATGTTGACCTGTAAAAGTTCTTCAGCTGATCCTTTCAAGGTTATTTCAAGGTCAACTTTAGATTTTGAAAATGAACTCTATAAATATAATTATGTTCTTCCATTTTTGATTTTACATCTTTTTGCAAGAAAATTTTCTTGAATGCATTTTTTCATCGATTTGAAATTACCGAGAAAATAGAGCTGTCAATGAATTAATTAATGAATGAGCTGACTTATTCATTCATTTACTTACCTTTGAACATATTATTCATCTTTTCTTTATCTTTTTCCGACATTTCTAAAAAGTTCCCATATCTTTAGTCGTCAAATCATGAGCATATATTTCTAATAGTTTGTCAATTTTATCGGTGTTAATCAAAACAAGTGTTAAAAGTTGAGTTATTAAAAAATAGTTTCTAGTTTAAAATTGAGTAATCAATACAATACTCTGTTTATGTTACATGAATGAGACCAAAGAGTCCTTTTACTCTCACAGACATGTCCTGTAGACTGCAGCACAGTCTGCAATTTAATGAGCAATACTCGTAAATTGCAATAGAAAGTCGCGTGATGTTCACACCAGCCAATTCTTTTTTGCAATATATCACGGGGGCGGTATTATAATAACGGATGTAACACATACATATATGCAAATTTACATCTAAAGTGCACTGCTGCACTCATTATGCGAGCTGCATTCTGAAAGAAATTGCATCGTCATTTCGCCAGCGCGCCGGGACGGTTCAATGACCTCCAATGAGACACCGCTTTCTGTCGCGATGAGTTTTCTCCGGGACTCCTCTTACTAAAGTCCGGCCATGTCGGTCCCTCATCACATCACGTCAGACACGTCATCAGAATTCGAGAGCTTCAGCCGAGTTTCAGCCTGAGGCATGGCCTTATATTTGTTATTCCTAACCCTACTCTACACAATGAGGCATTCCTGTACATCGTTTTGGATCTGAATTCGGCGCCACCGAATAATTGATACAAGAATGACACATAAAAATAATTAAAAAACTGGTGACAACCCACGATTTTCCTTTTCACTCGAGAACAAGTCCAATGTCACCACTGGTGACTCAACGGTAACAGTCTAGCTACGCCACTGGCTTATGTTACAAGAATGAGACTAAAGAGTCCCTTTACTCTCACAGAGAGTCCCTTTACTCTCACAGACATGTGCTGTAGACTGCAGCACAGTCTGCAATTTAATAAGCAAGACTCGTAAATTGCAATAGAAAGTCGTGTGATGTTCACACCAGCCAATTCTTTTTAGCAATATATCACGGGGGCGGTATTATAATAACGGATGTAACACATACATATATGTAAATTTACATCTAAAGTGCACTGCTGCACTCATTATGCGAGCTGCATTCTGAAAGAAATTGCATCGTCATTTCGCCAGCGCGCCGGGACGGTTCAATGACCTCCAATGAGACACCGCTTTCTGTCGCGATGAGTTTTCTCCGGGACTCCTCTAACTAAAATCCGGCCATGTCAGTATTGTCGGTCCCTCATCATATCACGTCAGACACGTCATAATAATTCGGCTGCACCCTAGTTTCAGCCTGAGGCATGGCCTTATATTTGTTATTCCTAACCCTACTCTACACAAAGAGGCATTACTGTACCTTCTTTTTGGATCTGAATTCGGCGCCACCGAATAATTGATACAAGAATGACACATAAAAATAATTAAAAAACTGGTGACACCCCACGATTTTCCTTTTCACTCGAGAACAAGTCCAATGTCACCACTGGTGACTCAACGGTAACAGTTAGCTGAAAATCAATATTAAATTCTAAATCGGCATCTTAAAATCATAGGATTTGATATGTCACAACCCCCACCTAGTATGAATAGTAAAAAAGTTAGTCCTAGGGGACCCTCGAAAATATCGGAAAATACCGGGTTCCAAAATGTTTAAGATATTAAAAAAAAAAAAAAAAATGATCAGAGTAGACCCCTATTATTTTTTTATTACAAGAAAAACTTGTTCGCATAAAAAATTCAGATCTCCTATCGTTTAGCCAGAACCGCCGATTTTTTTTTCAAAAGTTTCGTGCTGCGTCCTCTACATATTTATGGCCTCTGTATCGAATTGCAAGTATCTAGCTTATGCCACTCTTGAGATATTTCGTTTATAGACAGATCGACACACGGAACAATGTCTGAAAATTTGGAATTAGGCTCTGGGACCCTAAAACGTGTTTTGGTACTGAAAACTGACTTTCGATAATTTTGGATGATTCCATTACTTTAATTTCAATAGGATAAGGAAAGTGAAAAGGAAACTTTTTTACAGAAAGTAAAAAAGTAAAAGTTAAAATGCTAAAAAAGAAAATTATGAATAGCTTGAGTTGCCTGATTGAAACCTTATCTAGTGGATAGGTGTGTGAGTTGGACACCCAGTAATAATAGTAGCATGCCGTAATTACACAATGATCTTCAATAAATTGCCATGAACAATACCAGTGCACTTTTGAAAACCATAAAAAAGACATAAAAATCCTAAGTATCGAATGAAATTTATGGTCCATCTCGGTCAAGAACGGACAACTTCGTTTATGCATGACACTGCAAGACTATGAATGGACCCGAGGAAAATATCAAGCAACATGGTAACTATACACCGCACTTCTAATTCTCAGGTTGGTTTAGAAGTGGAAATGAGTGGGGCTAGTCAAAACTTACTCCAAAAATTAATGAATCAGATGTCAAAAAATCTTAGCTTGTCATACTCTTTGGTTGTCAAAAGATATTGGTAGTCTGGTAATCGTGCAGTACAAGGATTTCAAACCCCTCGCGAAGCCTTCACCGGTTATTGGTAAATATAAAAAAGTATTCGATAAAAAACCCGGGGGGGGGGGGGGGGCACTATTAGAGGAACGCAAGCTGTTTATCGCTTTAACGACTTGTGTGGAAATACAATACATTATTGTATACTGCAATTGACGCGTTGCCCACCATCTGTAAAATTTCGGTGACGTAATAAGGAACACTCGGTATAAAATCAGAAATTCTTCTTTCGTGAAAAAAGTATACAGGTCCGCATATCCATTATCTACAACTCTCAGTTAATCTGCACTTAAGTATAACACAATTATACAAACTACTTGGAGAATTACGCTAAGCCGCCGCATCAATTACAGTCAATACAAATCTTCTCATTACTCCGACTTAAGCTCTAAATATACCTGCTTTAATGTGACCCAGTTCACAAAACGTAGTTTTATTGGGATAGGTATAGTACCTAAATCTAACACAATTGCTTTCAAACAGTGCAAATAGCTATAGTGTCGATGGCAAGTTGAATAGGTATGTACACACCTGCATTAAGATAGCTGAACTTGGCAACGTCTAGCTCGGAGAGAACTTGATTGGTGATGGCATGGTATTATAATTGTTTTATAGATGTACAACTTACAGCAATATTTAGAACGATATTTACAACGAAATATTGAAATATTACAACTCTGTAGAGTTGACATAATGTAGCACTTCTAAGTAGGCGGCCACACTGAGGATCCTGGCCTACACCCTAGCCCTAGACCCTCGACCCTGGTATCTTGATATAGACAATTTTCGGGACTCACTTGTGGCCGCTCACAGTAACATGCTTCGATTATTTTACGTGGTACTGGCGCTAACGAACATAAAATGTAGATCTATCCCGGTATCCCTGTCTCTGATAGTGATCTACCTATGTTTAGAGATAATCTGTGATACCACCAGAACCACAAACCACAGATGTAGTGCCACAGTCACAGATACTTTGACACTGAAACTTTCTATGTCATGCATCCGAGGTGATTGCACACCAGCAATCAAGTAGGAGTCACCACTTATAATCACAATAAGTCTCTACAGTATTGCCGAGCAAAGAGAAAACTATTTTAATATTGATAAGAATTTTATGTAAATAGGCGAGTGTGTGGGGGTTCAGAATTATTCTAGCGGTTCTGGAGTGCCTCTGCAGTTGACCATTGGGGGACTCGGGGTGATTGGGGGACTGTTCACTTCTGTGGTCCAAGAGATGATGCCAAAAAGGACACTAGTTTGTATAGGGGGCTATGTGTGACGGTTCTAAATTATTCCAGCGGTTCTGTAGTGCCTCTGCAATTGACCATTGGGGGACTCGGGGTGATTGGGGGACTGTTCACTTCTGTGGTCCAAGAGATGATGCCAAAAAGGACACTAGTTTGTATACGGGGCTTTGTGTGACGGTTCTAAATTATTCTAGCGGTTCTGTAGTGCCTCTGCAATTGACCACTTGGGGACTCGGGGTGATTGGGGGACTGTTCACTTCTGTGGTCCAAGAGATGATGCCAAAAAGGACACTAGTTTGTATAGGGGGCTATGTGTGACGGTTCTAAATTATTCTAGCGGTTCTGTAGTGCCTCTGAAGTTGACCACTTGGGGACTCGGGGTGATTGGGGGACTGTTCACTTTTGGGGTCCAAGAGATGATGCCAAAAAGGATACTAGTTTGTATAGGGGGCTATGTGTGACGGTTCTAAATTATTCTAGCGGTTCTATAGTGTCTCTGCAGCTGACCATTGGGGACTCAAAGGAAACTGATTATTTGTTTCAATGGGCCAAGAAATGATGTCAAAGATTAGTTCAGATTGGTACCATGGACAGGACTGTGTTAATAATATTTCTTAGCGGTATTGTAGTGTCCTCCAAAAGTCCACGGTTCTACATGAGATAGTAATACTTCTCGTGGTATTTTTTTTATATTAAATTATAAGGGGACTATAAACAGGGAGTAGAGCAGCAGTCTCTCTGGGGGACTATAAACAGGGATTAGACCAACATTGGCTTGGTTCTGGGGGCCCTTGTCAATTATTAGCCTCCTTGTAAAGACAGTGGTAGAAGTGCTGAGACATTCCTCCACTGTCTGACTACCATCGTTCACGATGACGCCACCCTATGATGATGAAATTATAAGGTACATTAGACACAGTACAGTTGGGTAACTTAGCACTCCTAGCAGTTGCCTAGGTGTGAAGAGGACATCTAGGTGGGTGACAAAGTGGAATGAGTCTTTCATTGACAAATTGGCACGGAGTCCACCGTCCCCATAAGCAGACACCTAACAACACATTCGGCAGCTGGGAAATTAATGGCCACGAAGATGTTGTGCAGATCTCGGCGCTATCGCAGTACTGAGAGCTACACAGGCTACACTGCTGTGAGAGTGCAAAAAATCTTATATAAGAGACAGAAATAGTAGGAATGATACGTAATATATTATATAAAATATATTGCATAATTTTACAAATAGAAGAAATTATTTTTTTCAAATTAGGGAAGATATGGAAAATTGGAAGGGCTAAACTCAAGACTGAAGTCTTTTTTTTTTTTTTTCTTTAAAAAAACTCGTATATACCTATGTGCCCCGGAACCGCTTTCGCATTACTCCAGGGCGCTTTAACTTTACTAAATTTCGGTCAGAATTTTCCACTCTGACCGGAATTCGATTTGCTACTATCGAGATATCTACATACGAGTATAAGAGTAAACACACAAATGGATAGACAGAACAAAGAAAGTCTCAGAGACAGCATGACCGAAATAGCTTCTTATCCAAACCGATCAAGATAATGGCTGCAATTTTCAATGATAATATCATTGAATAAATATCGATTAACAGTATAAACACAGGGATTTTTGTTTAGTTACCAACGGCTATAGTTAGTGTAACATTAGTTAAAGAATGACCAACTGACCAGGAGGACTCCTAACTTGCAGCACTATGAACTGAAATCAAATTTGACACAAGAAACTGCTACACCAGAACCCTGGGAGGGCAAGCAGCAAGAAATGAACCAAGAATCCCGGTAGTTCCGGGTATCCATCGGCAATCCCTTTCCCTTGGCTGCTAATCTCCGACTCGCATTGGCTCACACGTTTCATACAAATCAAAACATACTACCTGACATAGAAAACGACAGATTTACGAACCTGAAAGCGACAAATAAAAGGGGCACAAACTCCAGGCGCTTTGAATGCTCGTCAAAGGTCTGTTTAAGGTCTATAAAAATTTGTAAAAAATACCAACACGGTTTCTTTTGTTTCAAAAAGAGGTAACGGGGCGAGTCCTACCAATTCTCAAGAACAAAGCAGGTCAAAATAATTATGGCACTTTGTTGTGTATTTCTCTTTAAGTCTCAACCTTTAGACCTTCTTATGGATAACTAGTTCGCACTTTTTGTGTTTCCTTATTTTGTTTTTTTAGTAGTGACAAGGTTCTGTTGGTTGCTGGCTATGTCTCGATCTGAGTTCCCAGAATCTGCACTATTACCAAAGATCATGATGAAATATTGAAGTTGGATTGTTTTGTTTTCAAGTCTCTCCATTATCTATTGTCTTGAGGTTATTGTTATTGTTCATACATATTTACGACCTCTTCAATCACATAACTGGCAAATGGAATAAGAAATAATTTCTGTTTATTTGTTCTTTTTGCGTTGCTAACCCATTCGTCTGATTGCGATGTAACTTTCGTGACTTTTTTGTTGTTGCTTAACGATTCTTTAACATTTAGGTCGTCTGTTTTGTTTCATAGCTAAATTAGAACCTTATCATCTAATGCATAGCCTGCCATATCCAGGCTGGATAAGGTTAATATGGTAGCCGGTGGCGTTCCTAGAGATTGGAGATTGAAACCCCCGCACGTCAAGACCGAAATCGAATCATTGACTTGACAGTAGCCTAGACATTGGATCAGGGGGTCCATATAATCCCTTCCACCACTATCTCACAAAACAACAAACGTTTAAGACAAAGAAAATAAAATACAGGCACTTTAATGGTATAGTTTGAAATAGATTCAAGGGGTGGAATTTGCCTAATACATATAACCCGAAACAGAAAACTAAAGGCCGAATTATAAAACAGGATTTACATTATGATAACAGCATTTAACTTATCTTACTTTAATCTGTTTCGACCCTAAATATCACAGAAGTCATAACTTTACTTACAGAAATGTAAACATTATTGATTTTAATTATAAAACTCGTGATCCACTTAAACTCATAAAAGGTCTAATAGGAATCACTAGAAGGAGCTACGAAAACTAAAAAAAAAACCCAAGGAACTGAACAAGCCACTTGTACATCAACTCATGTTTGCACAAATCTCAAGTCAATCGTCTTATTTGTTTCGACCTTTTCAAACAAGAGACAGAGGATACAAATTAGAGTCCTCCTTAGCGCCAGCAACTCTTTCCGTCTCGCCATCTTCTGATCCTTGAAGCCTTATCCGTTCTGCCCCACTGGCTATTAATCATCTACTTCCTCTGCAGTCTCCATAAGGAGAGGTCAAGAGTGGGCCTTTCTTGATCCTTATCTGACTAGAGATTATGTAGTTATGTTGGCTGTGATTGTTATTATTGGTAGTAGTCCTCATTAGGTTGTGTTTGTTTTAGAGTAGAAGTATGGTATCTTTGTAGGAGAGTAGAGTCATAATAGGAGTATTATTTTATTGTTGTCTACCTAAGAGTTGCATTAGTGTTAGTATAACTGCTACTTTTCTCATTATTAGTACCATTTATTTCCTACACAGTCTTAACATGGGTTTCTCCTGATCCTTATCTGACAAGAGGTTGTTGGCTGAAATTGTTGATATTGGTATTATTCGTTGTTTTTACTGTCATTATTTGGTAGTAGCATAATAAAAGTAGGTAACTATTAGTAGTACAGTAGATAGTACCTAAATATTGGTATGTTAGTAGTGAATCTATTACTTTGCAAGTCTCATGCTGTCATCAATGTGAGCTTTGATATTATCCACATCATTATTTCCAGTTACTATTTTCGGTTTTAAAAAGATCGAACAGTACTAATAAGTCCATTTATGAAAGAATATTGTGATGATAACTGGGCATTGTAAGAAGACATAATAATTTCTGTCATAATTAAGTTATTAAGTCAACATAATAATTAAGTTGACCTAATTGATATTTTCTGTCTTATTGCTTCACAAGATTTGTGTTTACAAATATAGGATCTGCAAAGACAAGATATTTGTGATAATGAAATGATGAGTAGGTTTCCTTTAAAGAAAGACGAATAAACAAATGAAACGGATACTCTAGCGAATAATACATTTTTATCTAACATAATATTGTACATAACTAACGGTTTGATAATTATGTACCAACTATGATATGTGCATAAATTTTTCCTCGTGAATTTGAGTTTGTGACCACATAATAATAAGACTCTGAGGGTTAGGTGGTAGAAAATGCTTTGAGAATTAACCTCTCCTGGTGAACGCCTTCCACTAAAGAGTATTATTATTATTATGATAATGTCCCCCGAAATTTTCTGGTTGACAAAATTTTCAAAACTCAATCGAACCCAAATTTTTGTATCGGCGACGCCATTACTTGTCGCATCAATTGAATGGCCCAGCCCTTAGTCTGCTAAAGTGTGAGGTGTAAAATATTTGGAACAGATCACATGACACCACAAATCGCAGTTGTTTCGCGGAAATTAACGGTTAGGTGTCGCCTATCTCTAGTTAGATCAAGGTGATGCCAAATTACTCTGCGGAGCAAATTTTTGCTACTTCATTGAATGTGCGAGTTCAAACCAAAACGAACATGAATTTTTAGACCCATGAGTCTTTGTTGCTGTTGCTTAACTTCTCTGTCATCTTGGTCAGAGAGCAATAGCTGTGAAGAAAATACTAAAAAAGACGATGATTAAGAAGAATGAGATATTGAGAAAATTTGGGAGAAATGTAATGAAATTAAAAGAAGATGAAATAGAAGGAGAACATTATAGGGAAGAGAAAGATATTGGTGATTACGATTATAAAGAAGAATTTGATGAAGAAAAATAAATATATGATGTTGATGATAATAGCGATGAAGAAGAAAGAATAGAAAAAATTAAAATAACTACGATGTCTACATGCAGTCGTCTGCTTTCTGAGTAGAAATAAAATTCGTATAATGAAAGCCATTGTTGTTCGAGTCTCCATGTTGCCGAGATTTGACATGCTTGAATTTCAAACATATTTATAATTGGCGTACGACATAAATATTATCCGACCGGTCTGACAAATTATTTGACTGTTAAAAAAAAAAAAAAATCACAAGCCATCATTGCGATCTTATCTGAAATCCAACCACCACATAAGGAGACAGCCTTTCAAATTGAAAATTAAATATCAGACGTGGGCTTAAGAAAGATCACTGTACGCCAGATATTCTGGAATATCAATGGAATCTAATACCTAAAGTAGAAAATTGGC
>CM044955.1:49437352-49501912 GCA_024516035.1 Bactericera cockerelli
AGAAAGTAATAGCTGGTATGTGACATGAGAATCCCACCACAGTGAAGTTCACATAGGTATATATATCTAACGGAAGAACTAAACAGACGAATATGAACATAATCAAATGGCTAATGGTCAATTAAGTTCTCGATCAAATTCCTCTATTAGCACTTATGTAACTGGGAATCTCTTTGTTACAAAGGGCTCGTAGAAATTAATACACTCGAGATGCTGTCACTTCCTGGCCCCATCCAGGCAAGTTGAGGTTAATGTGAGAAGCTAGTTTTTTTGGTTTACCAGCAAATGAACGTATCAATAATTATGATCTTAGCAGTTTGAAAGGACCTTAATCCCCAAGACAGACATAATCTTTATAAGCAGCATGTCTATAGGTAATTAGGTAAGGATATGCACCTAAAGTATGACAACTGACTATGATTTTGTATATGTATACGAGTATATGTATACCTACTATGAAAAGTGCGTATGTAGGTATAGATACCTACTATGTACCTATGGAGGTTTATAAGCGGATTATTTTGCAGCGGCCATAACTGGAGTTTGGTGGATCGAGTCCTAATCATGGCGAATTTTATTATGGACCGTTTGGATTAAATTATAAAATTAACACAAAAATATTTATATGCTAACGGTAAAATCATGCTAGACTCACTTGAGAAAAAGTCCAATTTTCCCACAGAAGTCAATCTCTGCCACTCAACTATAGCGATTCAGAGTTGAAATCAGAGTCTGCCAGAACCACCCGAGAGAGTGAGACGGAGAATTGCTCAATACCGTGCGAGTGAGAGAGAAAGCACGATGCACGGGCAAAGCTGTCCTTACCTTTTAGAGGCACCACTCTTCATAGTGTCTGCCTCCTACCTCATAACCTTACTTTCTATGAGTACCGGCTGTGCAGAAACCTCTGCGGACGTTGGTGTTTGCCTGACGTCTCTGTAACGAGTATTATATTATACACATCAACCTCACCCAGGTTCGGTTGGGCCGAAATAGTCAGTGACCTCTTAAGGCCACGTTATAAAACAGGATTAAAGTTAAGATAAGCCAGATAGGCCCTCGAGTCGGAGTTTCAACCTATCGCAGTGCACTATAGACCAAGTTCAGGGATAGTGTCCACTAAGATTAAATTTCATCCTATTTTATAACCGACCTCAGTAGGTCGATCGATATGGCGGCGGACTTCTGGAGGTAATCTGGAGGTCGCTGGTTCAAGTCCCGGTTCTAGTGTAGATTTAGTAAAGCGCATTTGAGTAGTTGTGACATCACAGGAAAATGATTAGCACAAATATGATAACTTCATCCTATTTTATAATTTGGACCTCAGTAATAAACTCTCCCGATGTTACTTCAGTGCGGAAAGGAGTGATTTATTCAACGAGCCATTGACGCGAGCGTCTGCAGACTTTTGATAGTATAGACAAAAAATCACTTTCTCGTGTCTAATATTAGGTGGTATTTCTTATGGCCGGGTCGACATGCGGCTGTCAGGTCCTGGCTCATGTAGATTAAGGTCTTCAAATCTTGCAGCTGTTTTGGTGCCATATTGTGTTCAAAATATCAATTGCAATCTCTAATTGTAGATCAAATGACTTCTTCCGCACTGAAAGTCTCATTTTCTTTTTCTAATCTGATTGAACATTTTGTGGATGTCCCATTTAAACGACAAAGTTCACCAGATGGGCGGTGAACTCAATTTGAGCAGCCCTGTACACGTAATTATTCTAGAGTATCAATAATAATGCTCTTATACGGGCATGGCCGAACGTTGCAGTACAAACACATCTCTACCTACTTTCATTTGGCCCAGTGGTTAGCAAAATACTGAATACGGACCATTTAGCCCTCTCATTGGCTTATGGGTTGAGAAACGCCTTGTCGAGTGCTCGGCGTCTCTTTAACACTAAAGGTGCTCAACATCAGTTTTTAACGTCAAAGGATCCAAAAGGTTAGTTGAGACAAAGGTTGTGCCCTGCATTCGCCAGAAATCTTGCAAATCTGCTGTCCACATTAAACTATCACAAATCTAAAATTTGCCTAAAAAGTTAAACAAAAGGTAAAATTCATTCTCTTTTCTACGTTGAGTCCATTTGCAATATAAATTGAACTTTCTGAAATTCATGTTTGACTTCGTTGGCTGAGAGTATCTAGTATTGTTTACCCTTAAAATTGTACACTCTGCTGCGCTGTCTTTCTTTGTATTGGGGGTTCTTCAGACCTCGGCTGAGATATTGGAATAGATGGTTACAATAAATAAATTTGGATAGTCTCAAAAATCTTAAAAAAACCGCCTTAAAAACATTGACCGCGACCCCACCGTCTGAGAACCTCTGAATCAGCACAAATTATGGTGACACATAACATGCTATATGGTCCGTACATACATGTCCATAATTGTAATAGTAATTAAGCCACAAATCTCTGTCTGGCAGTGCCTTAGTGTGCCCCCACATTGTGTCTATATACGCTAGGCCACTCGGCTATCCAGGCAAGAACATGATGGTGAGTTCCTCAATATATGGAGAGAAAGATAGACTTTGGGGTTGATTAGTACAGTAGTTAATCCATTAGTCTCTGTGGCGTAACGGTTATGACTACTGCCCGTAGTCCAGAGATGCCGAGTTAGGTTAGAGCAGAATTTTCACACAGAAAATTCTGTTTTCTCCGAACACGTCCAACCTCACGTGTTAATGCTGTTTGCTGCTACTGGTCGCTATTTCCTGGCGAGGTATGAGTGGACTCCGGACAATCCAAGTACAGAGCAGAAGTTTTCTACAATTCTGGGAATTGAACCCAGGTCACTGTGCGTGCAAGTCGAGTGCACCATTCCACTTGTCCATGGTGGCTACAATGGTAAATTAAATTTAGGGCGAAAGTTATAGACAAAATCGAGGACTTAAGTCGATCATGAATTAGAATCGGTTTTCCCCATCTAAGACGACAGCACGCAAATCGAGACTTAGCGCCACAGAGGTACTACAAAAACGTACATTAATTCCGCCCTTAATGAAGAAGTTTTATGATTAGTAAAATGGCGTAAAATCAGTACGTAAAATTATTATTAGTAGTTAGTACTTGAGTAGAATAGTGTTAGTAGTGCCATACTCCATGGTCTGCGCCCCCTCAAAGTTGGACCAGACTCAACGGAGGAGTATCGATGGTCGATGGATACTAGAAGTGTATGTGGGGGTTAGTGCCTGAGTACTGAGGGGGACTTGGCTATCTCGGACAGCAACCATTCGGAGACCTTCAGACTGGTGCACACTTCTGTCGTTGGGCAACAAGAGGTCCGAGTCATTGTCGTCCAATGAGGACTTCCGTCCGTTCGACCTCTTACCCAAGCATATTTATGACAAGCTCCCAAGCCAGCCAGAAAGCTGAAGAAAGCAAAAAAGTGGCTGATGGAACTTGGACAATGAAGAATCAAAGGAAGAAAAATTCTCCTTCAACGGCATCTTCAGTAAAATCATTTATAATTTATAATGGTGCAATAAAAAATAAAGAAAAAGAGTTAACATATAAATGTGTAGCATGCAAGTCCTAACCCTGCTGGACCTTACTCAACACCAATTACAGAGAACGAGAACTAGACCTCATTCCTGAAAACTATATCACCTCTCTCAAAATTGAAAAATCTCCCATTCAACCATCAAATTTCTTTAAAATAACCCAATCGCTAGTGTTGTGTACCCAAATAAGCCATTCAGAGTGTGTCATCAGAGTGCAGTTGAAAGTGGGATTTGGGGATTATGAGAGTGAGAGCGCTTTCTAGAAGAGGCCCTGGTGTATTCAATTGACACTGGCACTGTACCGCTGAATTCAAAATATTGTTCAGCTAGCTCCAATAACAAGTTGAATGCACTGATTCTCGTTCTGTCACTGAAGTTAAGCAACGTCCTGCGAGGTTAGGATTTAGATGGTCGAGTTCACAAATTTAATCAAATTTCGACTTTCCTGATGCCGGCTATTCCGGTCCCACTCAGGCTGGGGGGTTACTTTGAGTAGCTGGCTTGAGAGTTTCCAGCAAATAGGAAGTGAATATGACTCTGGAGGTGAAAGCAACGTTAAAAACTGCAAGAAAAATTCGAAAGGTCGAAAGTGGATAAGTTCAAAAGGAAACAAAGTGAGAGAGAGATAGAGAATATAGGATAAGTGAGGGAGAGAAAGAGTGAAGAACAGGAAGAGAGAGAGAGAGAGGAGTGAGGGGGAGGCAATTATTAGGAGGCTAATTTTAGAGCGCGAAGCAGCGCGCCCCTCGGTCACGTGGGAGAGAAATGCAGTCGCGTCTGAGACGAGGCTACAGGCCGGATTTGTATGAAGTAAATATTTTTTTCTTTTTTTTGAGTAGGTATACATCTTCAGGAATATCAAGCCGTGTATTCAACATAATATAGAGGGTGTTCCATAACACACAAAATACAAAGCCAATAATGAACACAGTACTTCCTCGTACTTTATTAACATTGTTTACACGTGGCAATTTTGAAATTTTATTCTAAATTAGTTGTATCTACAAAACTATAGAACCGATTTTCTTCTAATTTGTCAAAATCCGTTCAGTAGTTTCTGAGACTTGCGCGTGCAAGGAATGTTTATTACCGACAGACAGATACAAAACCAAAGTTGCTCATTAGGTTATAAAATGTCCAGAAATATGAAAAAAATTGAAATCGGAGCAAAATTTTTTTTATATAGGTACAAAAACGATGTGTTCGTTTTGGGAGCGATGGTCTCGACGCAACTTTATTTCAAAGTTGGCTCGTCCTGAACCACATAATTCTATGTCCGATCAACCATCATGAGGATCGAACTTTTTGAAACCCTTGCGATTGAAATCCTTGGGAAATTACAAGCTATAGCCTGTCTTGTAAGGATTGGCTAGTCAGTTATCTGTTTATAGTAATTGTCTTCTGGTCTTCTCCTTGTTAATAGTTTCTAATGCTTCGAGAGGAAATTCTAATGTTGACCTGTACAAGTTCTTCAAGTGATCCTTTCAAGGTATTTCAAGGTCAACTTTAGATTTTGAAAATGAACTCTATAAATATAGGTAAAATATTCATTCATTTTTGAAATTTACATCTTTTTAAATTTTCTTGAATGCATTTTTTCATCGGATTTGAAATTACCGAGAAAATAGAGCTGTCAATGGATTAATTAATGAATGAGCTGACTTATTCATTCATTCATTGATTTACTTGCCCTTGAACATATTATTCATCTTTTCTTTATCTTTTTCCGACATTTCTAAAAAGTTCCTACAGGACCGCAGATAAAATTTTCTTTAGTCGTCAAATCATGAGCATATACAATCGGAGTTTGTCCATTTTAATCAGTGTTAACAAAACAAGTGTTAAAACTTGAGTCATTAAAAAATAGTTCCAAAAAACCCCAGCAAAGATGGAATATACGTCAGGCGAGATTTCTGAACCCCCTCAAACCCCCCCCCCCCCCCCCCCCCCCCCCCCCGAAATGTAGGTCTAGCTACGCCACTGGCTTATGTTACAAGAATGAGACTAAAGAGTCCCTTTACTCTCACAGACATGTGCTGTAGACTGCAGCACAGTCTGCAATTTAATGAGCAAGACTCGTAAATTGCAATAGAAAGTCGTGTGATGTTCACACCAGCCAATTCTTTCTAGCAATATATCACGGGGGCGGTATTATAATAACGGATGTAACACATACATATATGCAAATTTACATTTAAAGTGCACTGCTGCACTCATTATGCGAGCTGCATTCTGAAAGAAATTGCATCGTCATTTCGCCAGCGCTCCGGGACGGTTCAATGACCTCCAATGAGACACCGCTTTCTGTCGCTATGAGTTTTCTCCGGGACTCCTCTAACTAAAATCCGGCCATGTCGGTCCCTCATCACATCACGTCAGACACGTCATAATAATTCGGCCGCACGCGAGTTTCAGCCTGAGGCATGGACTTATATTTGTTATTCCTAACCCTACTCTACACAATGAGGCATTCCTGTACATCGTTTTGGATCTGAATTCGGCGCCACCGAATAATTGATACAAGAATGACACATAAAATAATTAAAAAAACTGGTGACACCACACGATTTTCCTTTTCACTCGAGAACAAGTCCGATGCCACCACTGGTGACTCAACGGTAACAGTTAGCTGAAAATCAATGTAAAATTCTAAATCGTCATGTAAAAATCATTGGATTTGATATGTCACAACCCCATGCACCTTGTATGAATAGTAAAAAAGTTAGTCAGTGTTAGGGTACCCTGAAAATATCGGTAAATTGGGGCCGGGTTCCAAAATGTTCAAGATATCAAAAAAAAAAGGTCGTAAGGCCGCCACTCGTGGCACCGATTTTTTTTCAAAAGTTTCGTGCTGCGTCCTCTGCATATTTAATCTCTGTATCGAATTTCAAGTATCTTATAGCTTATGCCATTCTTGAGATATTTTGTTTATAGACAGACCGATCAACACACGGAACAATGTCTGAAATTTTGGAATTAGGCTCTGGGGACCCTCAAACGTGTTTTGGTACTGAAAACTGACTTTCGAAAATTTTGGATGATTTTATTACTTTCATTTCTATAGGATAAGGAAAGTAAAAATGGAAACTTAAAGTTAAAATGCTAAAAAAAAAAAAAAATTAAAAAATTATGAACAGCCTGAGCTGTCTGATTGAAACCTTATCTAGTGGATAGTGTGTGTGTGTGTTAGCAGTTGGACACCCAGTAATAATAGTAGTATGCCATAATTACACAATGATCTTCAATAAATTGCCATGAACAATACCAGTGCACTTTTGAAAACCATAAAAAAGACATAAAAAATCCTAAGTATCGAATGAAATTTATGGTCCATCTCGGTCAAGAACGGACAACTTCGTTTATGCATGACACTGCAAGACTATGAATGGACGTGAGGAAAATATCATGCAACATGGTGACTATACACCGCACTTCTACTTCTCTGGTTGGTTTAGAAGTGGAAATGAGTGGGGCTAGTCAAAACTTACTCGAAAAACTAATAAGTCAGATTTCAAAATAGCTTGTCATACTCTTTGGTTGTCAAAGGATATTGATATTGGTAGTCTGGTAATCGTGCAGTACAAGGATTTTAAACCTCTACGAAAACTTCACCGGTTATAGGTTAATATAAGGAAGTATTTGATTAAAAAAAAAAACCCGGGGGGGGGGGCACTACTAGAGGAACGCAAATGTTTATTGCTTTAACGCCTTGTGGAAATACAATACATTATTTTAAACTGCAATTGACGCGTTGCACACCATCTGTAGAATTTCGGTGACGTAATAAGGGAACCCTGTATAAAATCAGAAAATCTTCTTTCGTGAAAAAAGTATAGAGGTCCGCATATCCATTATCTACAACTCAGTTAATCTGCACTTAAGTATAACACAATTATACAAACTACTTGGAGAATTACGCTAAGCCGCCGCATCAATTACAGTCAATACAAATCTTCTCATTACTCCAACTTAAGCTCTAAATATACCTGCTTTAATGTGACCCAGTTCACAAAACGTGGTTTTATTGGGATAGGTATAGTAATTCTAACACAATTGCTTTCAAACAGTGCAAATAGCTTAGTGTCGATGGCATGTTGAATAGGTATGTACACACCTGCATTAAGATAGCTGAACTTAGCAACGTCTAGCTCGGAGAGAACTTGAATGGTGATGGCATGGTATTATAATTGTTTTATAGATGTACAACTTACAGCAATATTTACAACGAAATATTGAAATATTACAACTCTGTAGAGTAGACATAATGTAGCACTTCTAAGTAGGCGGCCACACTGAGGATCCTGGCCTACACCCTAGCCCTAGACCCTCGACCCTGGTACCTACATCTTGATATAGACAATTTTCGGGACTCACTTGTGGCCGCTCACAGTAACATGCTTCGATTATTTTACGTGGTACTGGCGCTAACGAACACAAAATGTAGATCTATCCCGGTATCCCTCTCTCTGATAGTGATCTACCTATGTACAGAGATAATCTGTGATACCACCAGAACCACAAACCACAGATGTAGTGCCACAGTCACAGATACTTTGACACTGAAACTTTCTATGTCATGCATCCGAGGTGATTGCACACCAGCAATCAAGTAGGAGTCACCACTTATAATCACAATAAGTCTCTACAGTTTTGCCGAGCAAAGAGAAAACTATTTTAATATTGATAAGAATTTTATGTAAATAGGCGAGTGTGTGGGGGTTCAGAATTATTCTAGCGGTTCTGGAGTGCCTCTGCAGTTGACCATTGGGGGACTCGGGGTGATTGGGGGACTGTTCACTTCTGTGGTCCAAGAGATGATGCCAAAAAGAACACTAGTTTGTATAAGGGGGCTATGTATGACGGTTCTAAATTATTCTAGCGGTTCTGTAGTGCCTCTGCGATTGACCACTTGGGGACTCGGGGTGATTGGGGGAACTGTTCACTTCTGTGGTCCAAGAGATGATGCCAAAAGAACACTAGTTTGTAAAGGGGGCTATGTATGACGGTTCTAAATTATTCTAGCGGTTCTGTAGTGCCTCTGCGATTGACCACTTGGGGGACTCGGTGTATGTTGATGGGGGACTGTTCAATTCTAGTTTGGTCCTGGAAGTGACTGTTATGCCATAAAAGAACACTAGTTTGTAAAGGGGGCTATGTATGACGGTTCTAAATTATTCTAGCGGTTCTGTAGTGCCTCTGCAGTTGGCCATTGGGGGACTCGGGGTAATTGGGGGACTGTTCACTTTTGTGATGAAGAGATGATGCAAATAACTTTGGATGTTAGGCTACAAGTAGGTGATTCAGAATTATTCTAGCGGTTCTATAGTGCCTCTGCAGTTGACCACTTAAAGGACTCGGGGTGATTGGGGGACTGTTCACTTTTGTGTTCCAAGAGATGATGAAAATAACTTTGGATGTTAGGCTACGAGTAGGTGATTCAGAATTATTCTAGCGGTTCTATAGTGTCTCTGCAGCTGACCATTGGGGGACTCAAAGGAAATTGATTATTTGTTTCGATGGGCCAAGAAATTATGTCAAAGATTAGTTCAGATTGGGTACCATGCTGGACAGGACTGTGTTAATACTATTTCTTAGCGGTATTGTAGTGTCTCCACAAGTTCACGGTTCTACATGAGATAATAATAGTTCTCTTGGTTGTCCCGGTAGCTCAGTGGTAAAGGCGGCACTCTGTGAATCCAGAGGTCGCGGGTTCAAAACCCAGCCGGGCCTTGACAAGTTTTCCTCCCATTTGGGATTTTTACCACACAATAATACGTCTTGGGCTTACTGCTGGAATAATGGGACCTCATAGTCCTAATCGGGCAGTATAAATAAGGCGATATTATTTTATTTTATTATTATTTTTTATATTAAATTATAAGGTACTTTAGACACAGTACAGTCGGGTAACTTAGCACTCCTAGGGGTTGCCTAGGTATGAAGAGGACATCTAGGTGGGTGACAAAGTCGCATGAGTCTTTCATTGACAAATTTGCACGAAGTCCACCGTCCCCATAAGCAGACACCTAACAACACATTCGGCAGCTGGGAAATTAATGGCCACGAAGATGTTGTGCAGATCTCGGCGCTATCGCAGTACTGAGAGCTACACAAGCTACACTGCTGTGAGAGTGCAAAAAATCTTATATAAGAGACAGAAATAGTAGGAATGATACATAATATATTATATAAAATACTATATTGCATAATTTTACAAATAGAAGAAATTATTTTTTCAAATTAGGGAAGATATGGAAAATTGGAAGACTGAAGTCTTTTTTTTCTTTAAAAAAAAAAAAATATGTGCCCGGAACCGCTTTCGCATTACTTCAGGGCGCTTTAACTTTACTAAATTTCGGTCAGAATTTTCCACTCTGGCCGGAATTCGATTTGCTACTATCGAGATATCTACATCTTCTTAATATATAAATGTCAAAGACACTCACTGACCACTGACCACTGACTGATCTTCGCTCTACAGCCCAAACCGTAAGTCCTAGGAAGCTGAAATTTGGTAGGTAGCTTTGTCTTATAGTCTAGATGTGCAATAAGACGGGATTTTTCGAAATTCCCACTACAACACCTGCCATTGGCGAAAAAGGATTTTTTGCTTTTACGGCCATGCCTCGGCCCGCAAAGCGGGCGACAGCCCCCTAGTACGAGTATAAGAGTAAACACACAAATGGACAGACAGAACAAAGAAAGTCTTAAAGACAGCATGACCGAAATAGCTTCTTATCCAAACCGATCAAGATAATGGCTGCAATTTTCAATGATAATATCATTGATTAAATATTGATAAACAGTATAAACACAGGGATTTTTGTTTAGTTACCAACGGCTATAGTGAGTGTAACATTAGTTAAAGAATGACCAACTGACCAGGGGGATTCCTAAATACAACGTACAGCACTATGAACTGAAATCAGAGTTGACAGAAGAAGCTGCTACATCACCAGAACCCTGGGAGGGCAAGCAGCAAGAAATGAACCAAGAATCCCGGTAGTTCCGGGTATCAATCGGCAATCCCTTTCCCTTGGCTGCTAATCTCCGACTCGCATTGGCTCACACGTTTCATACAAATCAAAACATACTACCTGACATAGAAAACGACAGATTTACGAACCTGAAAGCGACAAATAAAAGGGGCACAAACTCCAGGCGCTTTGAATGCTCGTCAAAGGTCTGTTTAAGGTCTATAAAAATTTGTAAAAAATACCAACACGGTTTCTTTTGTTTCAAAAAGAGGTAACGGGGCGAGTCCTACCAATTCTCAAGAACAAAGCAGGTCAAAATAATTATGGCACTTTGTTGTGTATTTCTCTTTAAGTCTCAACCTTTAGACCTTCTTATGGATAACTAGTTCGCACTTTTTGTGTTTCCTTATTTTGTTTTTTTAGTAGTGACAAGGTTCTGTTGGTTGCTGGCTATGTCTCGATCTGAGTTCCCAGAATCCGCACTATTACCAAAGATCATGATGAAATATTGAAGTTGGATTGTTTTGTTTTCAAGTCTCTCCATTATCTATTGTCTTGAGGTTATTGTTATTGTTCATACATATTTACGACCTCTTCAATCACATAACTGGCAAATGGAATAAGAAATAATTTCTGTTTATTTGTTCTTTTTGCGTTGCTAACCCATTCGTCTGATTGCGATGTAACTTTCGTGACTTTTTGTTGTTGCTTAACGATTCTTTAACATTTAGGTCGTCTGTTTTGTTTCATAGCTAAATTAGAACCTTATCATCTAATGCATAGCCTGCCATATCCAGGCTGGATAAGGTTAATATGGGTAGCCGGTGGCGTTCCTAGAGATTGGAGATTGAAACCCCCGCACGTCAAGACCGAAATCGAATCATTGGACTTGACAGTAGCCTAGACATTGGATCAGGGGGTCCATATAATCTTCCACCCTATCTCACGACACGCACTATTATTACTAAGAACAAACAACAACGTTTAAGACAAAGAAAATAAAATACAGGCACTTTAATGGTATAGTTTGAAATAGATTCAAGGGGTGGAATTTGCCTAATACATATAACCCGAAACAGAAAACTAAAGGCCGAATTATAAAACAGGATTTACATTATGATAACAGCATTTAACTTATCTTACTTAATCTGTTTCGACCCTAAATATCACAGAAGTCATAACTTTACTTACAGAAATGTAAACATTATTGATTTTAATTATAAAACTCGTGATCCACTTAAACTCATAAAAGGTCTAATAGGAATCACTAGAAGGAGCTACGAAAACTAAAAAAAAAAACCCAAGGAACTGAACAAGCCACTTGTACATCAACTCATGTTTGCACAAATCTCAAGTCAATCGTCTTATTTGTTTCGACCTTTTCAAACAAGAGACAGAGGATACAAATTAGAGTCCTCCTTAGCGCCAGCAACTCTTTCCGTCTCGCCATCTTCTGATCCTTGAAGCCTTATCCGTTCTGCCCCACTGGCTATTAATCATCTACTTCCTCTGCAGTCTCCATAAGGAGAGGTCAAGAGTGGGCCTTTCTTGATCCTTATCTGACTAGAGATTATGTAGTTATGTTGGCTGTGATTGTTATTATTGGTAGTAGTCGTCATTAGGTTGTGTTTGTTTTAGAGTAGAAGTATGGTATCTTTGTAGGAGAGTAGAGTCATAATAGGAGTATTATTTTATTGTTGTCTACCTAAGAGTTGCATTAGTGTTAGTATAACTGCTACTTTTCTCATTATTAGTACCATTTATTTCCTACACAGTCTTAACATGGGTTTCTCCTGATCCTTATCTGACAAGAGGTTGTTGGCTGAAATTGTTGATATTGGTATTATTCGTTGTTTTTACTGTCATTATTTGGTAGTAGCATAATAAAAGTAGGTAACTATTAGTAGTACAGTAGATAGTACCTAAATATTGGTTATGTTAGTAGTGAATCTATTACTTTGCAAGTCTCATGCTGTCATCAATGTGAGCTTTGATATTATCCACATCATTATTTCCAGTTACTATTTCGGTTTTAAAAAGATCGAACAGTACTAATAAGTCCATTTATGAAAGAATATTGTGATGATAACTGGGCATTGTAAGAAGACATAATAATTTCTGTCATAATTAAGTTATTAAGTCAACATAATAATTAAGTTGACCTAATTGATATTTTCTGTCTTATTGCTTCACAAGATTTGTGTTACAAATATAGGATCTGCAAAGACAAGATATTTGTGATAATGATATGATGAGTAGGTTTCCTTTAAAGAAAGACGAATAAACAAATGAAACGGATACTCTAGCGAATAATACATTTTTATCTAACATAATATTGTACATAACTAACGGTTTGATAATTATGTACCAACTATGATATGTGCATAAATTTTTCCTCGTGAATTTGAGTTTGTGACCACATAATAATAAGACTCTGAGGGTTAGGTGGTAGAAAATGCTTTGAGAATTAACCTCTCCTGGTGAACGCCTTCCACTAAAGAGTATTATTATTATTATGATAATGTCCCCGAAATTTTCTGGTTGACAAAATTTTCAAAACTCAATCGAACCCAAATTTTTGTATCGGCGACGCCATTACTTGTCGCATCAATTGAATGGCCCAAACCCTTAAGTCTGCTAAAGTGTGAGGTGTAAAATATTTGGAACAGATCACATGACACCACAAATCGCAGTTGTTTCGCGGAAATTAACGGTTAGGTGTCGCCTATCTCTAGTTAGATCAAGGTGATGCCAAATTACTCTGCGGAGCAAATTTTTGCTACTTCATTGAATGTGCGAGTTCAAACCAAAACGAACCATGAATTTTTAGACCCATGAGTCTTTGTTGCTGTTGCTTAACTTCTCTGTCATCTTGGTCAGAGAGCAATAGCTGTGAAGAAAATACTAAAAAAGACGATGATTAAGAAGAATGAGATATTGAGAAAATTTGGGAGAAATGTAATGAAATTAAAAGAAGATGAAATAGAAGGAGAACATTATAGGGAAGAGAAAGATATTGGTGATTACGATTATAAAGAAGAATTTGATGAAGAAAAATAAATATATGATGTTGATGATAATAGCGATGAAGAAGAAAGAATAGAAAAAATTAAAATAACTACGATGTCTACATGCAGTCGTCTGCTTTCTGAGTAGAAATAAAATTCGTATAATGAAAGCCATTGTTGTTCGAGTCTCCATGTTGCCGAGATTTGACATGCTTGAATTTCAAACATATTTATAATTGGCGTACGACATAAATATTATCCGACCAGTCTGACAAATTATTTGACTGTTAAAAAAAAAAAAAAAATCACAAGCCATCATTGCGATCTTATCTGAAATCCAACCACCACATAAGGAGACAGCCTTTCAAATTGAAAATTAAATATCAGACGTGGGCTTAAGAAAGATCACTGTACGCCAGATATTCTGGAATATCTATGGAATCTAATACCTAAAGTAGAAAATTGGCTCAGCAGAAATAATATTAGTTTTAATTGTTCCTGAAACATAGGGCAATAGATTTTAGGCTGGTAATGACACCAATGAAATTTTCAAGATATATACCAATTTTGAAGTACCAAACGTTACTGAAATATAAAAGTACCCAAGATCACAAAGTTCAGATCACCACGTTGGACAATATGGACTGGAATCTGGTTACAAAGGTTGACAGAATAAGTTCAGCCGACTGTAACACGCCTCGCGCCGGGATCAAAGGTCGCAAGGATTATGGATTAAAGAACCCATACAGTAATCTCAGTCATATGGTAAATAGGTATTAAAAGTAAATAGAAACGAAATAAAAATAATGTACATAATCACGGTAGGTAAGGATCATGGTAAAAGCAAAAAGACACTATGTACAAAATAATGGAATACTGTAAGGTACATAAATAATTTGTATACTTGCAAGAACCTAAGGAACTACGAGTATGTACAAAGTATATCAATACTATACAAAGAAATCCATCACAGTGGCTCACGTTGCAAATATGTAAGAATCAACGTACAATGCATACTATTACCATACAGTTCATATGGACATTATTCATCTTGTTGGTATTCGCAAAATACTAAACATAAGGGGCAATATCATTGCGATCTTATCTGAACTCCAACCACCACATAATACTATTAAAATATCATCTAGACTTCAACTACCACATAAGTAATACTATTATATCTCATATCATCTGTACTTGAACTACCACATAATACCATATTAATATGATCTGGACTCAAATAACTAGATAATATCATTGATCTCGTCTCATGAAAGAATGTTGAATGCAAATCTCCAAGCAGTCAAGCGGTGGAAATTGAAGCATGCGGTGACACATTAGTCAGACGCCAAGAGACAGACCGCGTAATAATATTCAACATATTTGAACTTCTGAGTGAAACTTGGCACGAGCCCATGCAGGCAGGAGTTGGATAAACTTCCTGAAAAACAAAATACTTACGTATGTAATATGACATGTACGTGTTTCATGTAGTGTGTTGTGTAGGTAAAGGTATGTACATATTTATGTACGAAGCGTAGGTCCCTTCATTAGCTTTGTATGTCTTAGGTAGCTATCTATGTACATATTTAATATATTTATGTAAGTAGCGTAAGAATTTCATGTATGTACAATTGTACATAGGTATGTAGTATTATACATACATATAAAACGTTAGTATTTCAGGCAATGTGATATACTTGGACATAGTGCGTATGAAAATATTTTAATTGCCCAGAACAAATTTGTTAGAATTGTCGAATGGGCCAAACATACAACAGTTTTGTTTATGTAGGCACTTTGATACTTGAGGTGTAAAATTGTACTACTTGTAACAATTAAATAATTGACAATGTTAGAATTGGAGCTGAGTTTGAAAACAGAGCTTCTTATCAAAATGGCAGCCATGATTGAAATATTATGTCCTGTAAAATGTATTGGTTGCCGGGGGTTTCACAACGACAAAAAATAATTCGATAACAAAAAGTGTCGACCACATATAGTAAAATGCTGGTTTAGAGCATTTGTATTATTGTAGATACTAGAAAGTGTAACTAAATTTGTTAGGATATTTAATATCCTGACGAGGAGCTGGATAATCATGGTGAAAAGTCTTTTGGGGGTTGGGGTACGTAGAAACTTACTTTGAGCACAACAGCAGTTTGTTGTAATGGCGGTAATTGGGTCTACAGACAGAATTTTCAGCTCATACTGATTTCTGAACTTAAAGCAATTAACCAGACATGAGATCTAGCAACATTGTGTGTTCAAACAGCTCAACAATGTAGTGGATCTTTGAACACTTTCAGGGCTCAACATCGTTTTCAACTACTTTAATGTTTAAGGTGTTATGATCGGTTATTTCGAGCATATCAACCATCTCGTCGGTCTTTTAACGTCTTTTTCAAACTAATATACTACTACAACTAATATTTTGATACCATACAATTACTTTAATCGTCAAGTTGTCATGGTCGGTTATTTCGGGCAGATGTCAACGAGCATTAGGCCCATCTCTCGTGTCTCACACTATAACAAGCAGGCCGTATTTATCTCTGGCGCTCGATAGAAAATCTATATTTACCTCGTGGGCATAATAAAACAAGACTTAATCTTATTATTAGATACTTCTCAGGCCGAGTATTTCGAGATAGGCGCTGCCATTGGGACAATAATAAGCGGTCGGGGGTCGCCCCTCGCGGAAATCACAGGTATTTCACGTGTCTGGGCCAAGAGGGTAGATACGTTTGTGGACGGGTATCTAATTTTAGGGATCTAGGTTATCTAGGGACTTTAGATAACGAGGTGATGCATTTTTAATAGCTCTTTGGGTTATGTCATCAGAATTAAATCGTTGCCGTCGCATGCAGTTTATTGAGTTGATAACAGCGCATTTGAAGGTTGTCTATTTACACACCTGACTAACTATTAGAGTGACTTGAAATGAAAGCACTTCAGCTGGAGTGGTATTATCATTCTAAAGCAAAATCCACTTACTGTGTATTCATAATATACATAAAATCTCTGTTATTCCAATATCGAGGATGAAATGTAAAAATGTTTTCCTATATGGCTAAATGTCCAATAATTATAAAGAAATTTCTTCAAACCCAAATGGAACGCCACTTTATTTCGGTGACTTCATCAATGTCCACTTTCATAGCAGAATAGCTGTGAAGACTCGCTGCCATGCGGAAGGTCCGGGTTTCGAACCCGCGCGACAAAATTTATTCAAAAATTTGGTTACAGTTGTTTGTAGGATACCTTCGGTTCGCTCGTGTTACCCAGCACCTAAATGTTAATATTGTGCACTTCCGTCCATCAGAGGGGAGATCTGGATCAGGCTAAAACAGACCAAGCGTCTACATAGCTCTGATTCATGTCGAAACAAAAAGCTGTGAAAAACATTTTAAAAAATAAATAGCTTTACGGCGCCGGCATTGCGTCACTTATCTATAACATCGATCATGAAACTTACATTACAATTTCTTTCAATATGCATTTAGGTAGGCATTTAATCTGGTTTATATCCAACAGATAACCAAACCAATTGAATCTCGGTGATTGTTTCAATGGTTACAAAAAACTGTCGCAATTGACGTTTTTAGTTAAATTGCTGCCTCAAAATCCGCCGTATTATGAATCAAAAGCACCCAAATAATTAAGAATGTAACATTTCCTTCAACGTGATCGCAAGATCATCTGAATATCAACAGGCAAGGGAGACGGATGCCAACCTCCAAAGCATCCATTGCATTCACGTCACAGCGGAAATTGACGTCAGAATTTCACCCAATTTTGTCTGACGGGAGACAATCGCCCTACGTCAAAATTTCAGTGGCACGTGATTTTCGTGATCATTCAAATTTGTGCGTCCGCCGGCATGCTCCGTGCTTTCTATTTTCATTCATAGATATAATATACCTTTAATATAAAGATGTACTGTCTATTTTCATTTAAAAAAACTGTCCATACAATATGAATAATGTTCAATGGAGCTTGACAACATGCTAAGAATATTCCATTCAACATTGCCTATTATTGATTGATACAAATTGGATACTGTTCAATGGAGCCCGACAGCATGCTGCGAATATTCCATTCAACATTGCCCATACAAAATGAATTATGTTCAATGGAGCTTGACAACATGCTGTGCTAAGCATATTCCATTCAACATTGCACAATAAATCACTTTCGTGATATCACAACTACTCAATCTCGCTTTACTAAGGCCCGTATTTTTGAACGTCCCTAAAACTACTTTAGGGACAACAGTCGGGATTTTGAAATTTTTTGGCCAATTAAGTATATAAATTGTGACTTATGAATCTCTCGATTCCACTGAGATCATATAATATAGAGGGAACCTCACCTATCTTGAGTTGAACAAATTTATGCGTCCAACTTTGAACAGCTGATGGTCCCTCTTTCAACAAATCCCGGCTTCTGATTGGTTCAATTTATTTGAATTTTTTGTTTACTTCATGTAAAGGCGGACATCTAAACATCTTTAATTTTCACGTCAGATATCAACTCTTATATTACTACATAATAAGTAGAAAATAAGGAAAGTAAAAGAGGAAGAAAGACAAAAATTACTAATATGTAAGTATGAAAATAGTAAAAATATTATTTCAGAAGAATTAGGTAGTTTAGGTACCCACTCTTTCGCGAGAGAAAAATTACTACAAGTCCGGCATTGATTTTGAAATCAGCTGATAGTCCCTTTTGAACGCAAATCTTGATACATCGGGTTCCCTCTATGTTATATAACCTCAGTGCTCGATGCCGTTTCCGCACAGGCGCAATATTGGGCCCCATTCAAAAGAAGGAAATGCTTTTTCTTCCGAAATCCAAAGGAGTTGCTTCGATCTACAATAAAAAAGTTTTGAGTACAATAAAGAGTTTTTTCTTTTATCAAATATCAAAAGCTTTTGTTTCTATGGAAGTAAAAGGTATATGTACATCACAAAGCTAAAAATAAAGCTTGCAAACATTTTCTTTGCTCACGAGCAATTACAATTTTTCTGTGAATATGGCCCATTTCACACAGAGGGTATTTTCACCTCTGTGTGAAAATCATCTGTGTTATTGTTTACATTTTCTAGTCTTTTCAAAAATAATTTTTGTCTGGTGATTCTTCTTGTTTAATAGTTTTAAATTTCAGTATCCTTTTTAAGTTTTTAAACAAGTTTTTTCCGAGATGGAAGCCAATTTGAAAATAATTATTACTATTCCGATCTCAGCCTTCTCAGCGAAAGAAGTACCTACAATTTATATCTCACAGGCACGTTGAATCTTGATATTAGTGTCGATGTCACGTTGAATTCACCAGTTTTCGTTCTGTCGATTATGATAAGCAACGTCCAGCGAATTCAGGACTCGGATGGGTGACGATTTAAATTTTGGACAATCTTGATGCTAGCTATTCCCGGTCCAACTCAAACTGTGCTATCTATTGTTCAATAATTGAATTAATTTATTAATAAAGAAAAATGTTAATTCATTGTTTTATCACTATCCAATGTTCTCTTTTCAATGTTCTGCATTTTACTTATTTTCTACACAGTTATCTACCAAATGTACTCATTATTCATGATTTCCCAAGCCCTTCAAAGACTTTTTATGCTCGACGGTGTCAGGAGTCACAGTGTCCGAGTGGTCTAGCGCACCAGACTTACATTGAAGTGAGCTGAGTTTGAATTCCGGAGGAATTAGACTTTTTTATATCTGTATTTTGGATGTTACGTGGTTCACTAATATCTGGTGTGGAAAAATGAGTATTGGTAGAGACGACCACTTGTGACATACGAGAATAAAAAATGAATATGTTACTTGAAATTTCGTCAACCTACCGACATACGTTGTGATATAAAATCACAAATAAACCAGATAGAGCCAGCGTTGATGGCGCTGTGAACGCACCGGTTCTCGTGGGACCACCAAAGTTAAGCAACGTCCAGGTGAAGACTTCGTGATGCTGGCATTTCAACCCAACCCAGGCTGGCTAAAGTTAATGTGGGTAGAAGGTTTGTGAGTTTCCTACGATCGCAGGGTAAAACCCCCGTCGTAATATGAAAAAAAAACGAGATAGGTAAATGCTACCTTTGTCCTAAAATGAGGAGGGTACAGTAAAAATATTTTTTTTTGCAGATACTTGATTAAAAGATACATATGTTATAATATTTTTTTTAATATTTAGAATATTATTAATAATGACAAATATTTAACTTTCAATATAATTATACAACATGTCTATTGTAAATTAGTTTGTCCCAACTACTTGTTAGCAAACTTTTTTCTTCATCAGATGTCTTGCTGGTCCTTCAGGTTCTATTAGGCCATTCAAAATTAAGGATATCTCTTGAAAGATGTTCGTCTTCCCAAAGTAAATACGTGGATACGTATTAGGTAGGTATATAAAAAAGGTTTTCTTTCTTTCTTGGCGGTGCAAAATATGCGTTTTCTTTGATTCTCGAATATTGCCAGTATAATTATGAAATTTGTTGAAAAGGCTATATAATTGTTAAATAAATAAAATACAATAATATTAAGGAAGTAAAATCACTTCCAAAAAATATTATAATGTGTCTTCACGAATTTCAAAAATACCGATGAGAAATCACCGGCAGTTGTAAAGTGCCGATTTCCGACACTTCAGATTTTCAACAAATTTCATTCATTTTTAGGGTCAGCTGATTGGAAATGCAAAGAAACGTGCTGTTTATGTATATTTATATATACATCTTTCTGGCTGAAATGGGAAAATGTTGTGATCGACTGCTTTCTGCTCATGCGCTGAGCAGCGCTCAAGATTTGTGAGAAGCGTTCAAGACTTAAGTTCAAAATAAATTCTGTCTCTGTGGCTGATATGATTCACTGCGCATGCGTATCCGGACCACTCACACTAAATTTGTTTTAGGGTCGTTCAAAAATACGGGCCTAAATCTCAGTTGAATCCGGGCTTGAACCACCGACCTCCAGGTTACAAGTCCACCGTCTTATCAATCAAGCTACTGAGGTCGGCCACAAAAACCATTATTGATTGATAGTATTTATACAGAATGGATAATGTTCAATGACCAGTAGGTATCTATTAATGCAACATGGGCAAAATCCATTACACTCTGGCAGTATAAGAGCAACTATTTCTATGTACATAATGTCTCATCACCTAGGAAGCTGATTTTATATAGAATTTTTACTAAATTTTGAGTATAAATAGTTACAATATCGTTCTCTGTAGTGGATCATGTTCTAACACAGTTAAATAGTTGACATTCCGAGACCGTACCCTGACTCCGGAATCATACTAGCACTGAGGACGATAGCTACAGCAAACGCTGATCCCTACACATTCCTTATGCACTTCGAATTAGTCATATGAAAATCTAAGCTAATATAAGAACAAGGTGAGCTACAACATCAGTATAGGTACTCAAGTAAGTGAAAAGGATTACATCAGAAACAAGATATTATGATATTTAGAAACTAGCGGGGCTGTCGCCCGCTTTGCGGGCCGCAAAGCATGGCCCGCAAAGCAAAAAATCCTTTTTCGCCAATGGCAGTTGTTGTAGTGGGAATTTCGAAAAATCCCGTCTTATTGCACATCTAGACTATAAGACAAAGCTACCTACCAAATTTCAGCTTTCTAGGACTTACCAGTTCGGAGAAACAGTGATGATCAGTCAGTAAGTCAGTCAGTGACTTTGACATTTATATATTAAGATAAAACATAGCTAATAAATGACGTATGCTGACAGAACTAGAAATATGGATCCAATTAATTAAAAAAAAGAGTCATTATTATCCTACATTACTGCTCTAAATCTCTAATTGATATTGAATACGGTTGCTCGAACTCTGAGGGCCGAATTATGAAACAGGATTAAATTTAAGATAAGCCAGGCAAGTCGGGCTATAATGCGCTGTGATAGCTTGAAGGTCTGACTTGAGGGAGGGTCTGGCTTACCTTTAATTTAATCCTGTTTCATAATTCAACGCTGAAGCCCACTGTTCACTTGGTAGCGAATTTTCTACTTCATTTTTTCCCCCCTTTTAGGCGCTTTAACTCTGCTGGAGCAGGTCGTTCGCGCCGAGTACTTCATTTTTGTACTAAGCTTTCTACAACACTGTCGCCCAATTACACAATTGCTAGGTATTAAATCATGGACTTGACAAAAAAAAATATTCTCATTTACAACAACCTGGCCCAATTAAACAATTGCTAATGGACAAATTAAATCATGAACTTGAGTATTTTTTTTATTATTATATATGTATATTCAATCAAATGGCTAATGGTTGGTCCATCATTACGATATTGTTCAGTCTGTTAGTGACCAATTGACCATGCACGCCATAGTCTGTATTGTGTTTACTGTAAAAATCCATCAGTTTTGTTGTCAGTAAATTACTCTAATTACCGGAAAATCCAGAGGTTGAATGTTGCCGACAACTGATAGGTTTGGTAAAAGACACAGTGAAAGAAGAAGACTAGAAAATTCAGACTGTCTCGGTAGCTCAGTGGCAAAGGCGTCACTCTGTGAATCCACAGGTTCCAGAGGTCGTGGGTTCGAAACCCAGCCGGGACATGACAAGTTATCCTCCCATTTGGGATTTTTACCACATTATAATATGTCTTGGGCTTACTGCTGGAATAATGGGACTTTAATGGTCCTTATCGGGCAGTATAAATAAGGCGATATTATTATTATTATTTACTGTCCTTACCGTTTCGATTGTGGTTCAACGCCTTTCTCTCCAGGGCATCCTCCCCCATCAGACGGAGGCGTTTGTTCTTGGCGGTGTGGACGGCCACGAAGGTTATGAGAAAGAGAAGCAGGAAGAGCAGAGTCCTCTGGTGGTGTCCCATCCTGCAACAGGTGGACGAGACGGTGACTTAGGACCGAAAAAAAAGGGTTGGGTGGAAGAGATTGCCAGAGGCAATAACCCCGACCTTTAGTTAGGACATATATGTTTTTATATATTTTCATTTCTATTTCATTTTTATTGTATATAATGTTTCTATTTTTTCATTGTTAAAATAATTATTTGTATGTACAATATGTACATGATGTCCATTTATAACTAATAAAGTGTTGTATAATAATAATAATAATAATTATTGCACTGGTAGTCAAATGGTTAAGGCGCTAGTCTGGTAATCCAGGTAGCGTAGGGATCCGTTCGCTCGAATCTCACCCAGTGCATGCATTTTTTCTCATTATTTTGAGTTTGTGACCACATAATAATAAGACTCTCTGAGGGTTAGGTGGTAGAAAATGCTTTGAGGATTAACCTCGCCTGGTGGTTACCTTCCACTAAAGAGTGTTATTATTATTAACTACAAAATAGAATTAGACTGAATCTAAGTGGACACTATGCCTTAACTCAGGCTATATTACACTGTGATTGGTTGAAATTCCCACCCGAGGGTGTGTTAAGGGATAGTGAAGAATTAGTTAATCTATTACTGTTTCATAATTCAAATCTTAGAAGACTTAACGAGTTCAGTCTCTTTCAAAGATGGTAAACAAAAGGCTATTCTTAGATCGGCTAAGGTTTCAAAAGGAAATTTCGATAAATATTCAATTTAGACGACAAGCTTTGTACCTACAAAGAACATTTTTTTTTCCAAAGAAAAGACCATCTAATGAAGAATGGTTTTAAATAGATCTAGGTATTATTTTCATTTATAATTTATAGTAATTTTGATTTAGACATTTTGAATGGGATGGAGAGAATTTCGTAAGCTTTATGACAGCACTTGATCAAGTTCTGTTAATTTTAGCCTCACTTGGAAATATAGGATAAGTTGATCTAGATATCTAGAACAATCTTCCACAGTAATTTGATTAAACATAATGTAAACAGGAACAATTTTATTATTATTAGTATTTGAAGAAGAAATTCCAACATTAATTTTATGTACATACCCACACTATACAAGCCTGGATCAATTCTGGTTTGTCCAGTATGATTTCTCACCGAATTATTTTCGGGACTTCCCGGAGCTTAAAATTAGTATGATAATGAGAATAATAAATGATACTTAATTTAATTAAATATTTTTTTTTTTTACTAAGTTATTTTTGTACGTATACTTCGTACATGTATTATTTCTTTCTGACCTGGTGGCATAGGTTTTAATAGAGAGTCCACAATGATTTAAATTAGGTGTTGATGGTTAGTTTCTTTTCCCTTTCGGTAAGGAAAAGTTTGTAAAATCCCGCCGAGCGATAAACACTCCTAATTTTGCGCCGTTACCATAGCAACTAAGTACTCTTATGTGCCTATTCTTTTCTGTGCTGGTCTTGAGATGGATCAGATCTGGGGAATTTGAAAGAAGCAAACAGCGATGCCCAGGTTGGCCAAAGAAGCAAAGATCTAAATATTTCAAGGATTTCAAAATAAATTTTGGCTAGATTCAATATCTTCACGATATTTGGTAGGGGTGTAATATACCTCAATCTGTCCTTATTGTAGCTAATAGGACAAGTACTATAACTCGATTTACAATTTTTTTATTCAACTTGGGACTTGAACCAACGACCTACAGGTTACAAGTCCGCCTCGTTATCGATCAAGCTACTGAGGTCGATCCTATTACCTTCATATTCCGAGCCTTATTTAATGACGGATATTCATACTATTAATTACGAAATTTAATTATTACTATCAGGTATAATTCGCCGTGGAATATGGTTTTCTCAATAATTAGGTAAGTCGAACTTCTCGAATGGGAATTCCGGGAACGAAGCCTCAGTAAACCACTGGATTTTGATTAAGTAATACTTAGGATTAAATAAACACGTGGGCAGTGAAGAGACGGACTATCTGTATTGTAATAGTAATAATAATAACACTCTTTAGTTGAAGGCAACCACCAAGGGGAGGTTAATGCTCAAACCATTTTCTACCACCTAACCCTTAGATCTTATTATTTTGTGGTCACAAACTCAAATTAATGAGAAAAAATTCTACATTGGGTAGGCTTCGAACCAACGCAACGGATCCCTATACGCTACCTGGAATACCAGACTAGTGCGTTAACCACTTGACTACCAGTGTAATTACACATCATGTGGCATATTTTATCCTGTTTTAAATTTTATACTCCGGATATTTTATACTACTTTAGAACTGTCCAATTAGGACTTGGCAGTCCCTTGATCCCAGCAGTTTTTCCGGCCGTGGACAGCCAAGATGTCAAAAAATAATGAGGAAAAATTCATGCCTTCGGTATACCTGTATTTTTTCTTTCTAGAGAGGAGGTCAATCTTCTTGCAATTCAAGACGAACACCAGGACCATCTCTGGCTCTGGTGGACAGTGTGAGGTTTAGGCACTGAAAACGATGTGCCATACCCACTAAACATCCTCCTCTCTTTCTAATCTCAGTACCCTGGAACTGTTGCATAACATTACTTCAGCTTTAGTAATTGCTCCACCACCAATGCATTATGCATTGTAATGGTGATGATAACCTGGTCAAAACAACAGAACTGTCATGGGCACCAGTAGTCCATTTCAAAAACACTCTCCAATTTCATAATCTCCGAACCTCCCTTTCAACTGTCACACAACGCACACTGAATGGTTAATTTAATCCCAATGAGTGCGTTGTGTGACGGTTGGAACGGAGATTCGGGTTTTTTAAAAGTGGAGAGTGTTTCCGGAATGGACTACAGGTATCCATGAATTCGGATCTCAACCAACAAAATAGTACATGTTTATTCTCGTTTGTTTGAGAATCAAAGGAACTTTTTAGTCCTTGTCGGGTAGTCGTCAACGGGTTAATGATTACCATTTCAATTTAATACGAACACAACATAATATGATTTTCTTTTAAAGATGTAAATTTGTAAAAGTAGTTTGTGTAAAAATGGCATGATACACATAAAACTCAACCTAAACAAGTGGACACTTGAAAAAACTCACAGGTCAAACAATAATAATAATTCTGAAAACCTCTTCTCCATCATGCTATACATGTACTTCCTGAAAAACGTCTTTTTAATACCCGTCTGCAAACGACCTTTATTGGGTGGCGCTGAGGGTAAAAATAACCTTCGGAAATTCTGGGAATACCCTTTTCGGAGCTGCTAGACATTGGGCCCAATTCCATAGAAACCGCTTTTATTTTGAAGTCATGAATTGATTGGGAATTCACCTACGGAGGAATCTGTCTACCTATGGTTGGAAGGTTGCTAAGAAGTTACCTGTCCTCGAAGGGTGCCACAAGAGGATTATAACGGCTCAGAAGACTAACGAGAGCATGTTTGCCAACTTGAGGCTTTAAGAAGCTTATGAAGGTTCGATTCTTTCCTTTTTTTTCAGACCAAAATTATTAAAGCCTTCCTTCCGTATACACCAGAAAAGATATAGGTATTGTGTGTGATTAGGACACAATGGATGGTAAGCCTTTGGAATGCGGCCTCTTATTTTGTGCACTATTTACGTTAAATATTCCCGATTTTGGCTATTTAAAGTTCTATGTTTATGTAAGTGAAAAGGCATCTTGCCTATGTGTAATTATGTGCATTTTATTTTATAATTGCAAGTTCTTGTCTTGATTAGCGGAAGTAGGTATACCTGTAACCTTTCTGTAAAGTAGGTTACTTCAATTTTATTTCCGACTCTTCTGAGTATGTCTGAATGAATTGGGTGCATTGTCTTTTTTAAAGGTACTTTTTACGATATTTCTACATGCATTTAGTCATATTAACCTCATCCGGCCTCATTGGGGCACAAAAGCCAGAAAATCAGAATTTTCCAGTAAGAAATAATAGACACAGAGGGTGTTCCTTACATGCGATATACAAATTAGGTTTATATGCCATAGAAGCAGATAATAATTCTTAAATAAAACATTACTAAGTGATACCTAATTACTAAATTTCTAATAAAATATACACAGGTGCTGTTTCTGAAGAAATAAAGACACAATTATACTGTTTTTCATAAATAAATAAAAAGCATTGGCTGTTCGTGTTAGACGACTATTGAGAAACAAAATCCTTTCTAATCAGCCTAATAGCTTAGAATCTGGCCGATTTTCAAGGGTTCAAAGTGGCTTGAAACAGGATGAAGCCAAATCTTTTCGCGATAATCTCTATACTTGATTATTCATTTGATAATTGAAAAACAATTGAAGCTCACGTACGCCAGAATTAATTCTAGTTAAATCACTTAAATCTACCTTCTCTATAAGCTCTTGGGAAAGCCCCGCTTACAACAATCAGCAGAATTCATAAATATTGCATCTGGTTTCGTGGAAACAAGGAAAAGTTTGCAATGTCTTCTGTCCCAGAGGTATTTTCCGGGTCGTACCACATCATTAATAATGTATCTTCATTTTATTAAATATACATGTCTAACATGTCATACTTCATTAAGAAATTATATAGTTTTCAATAATGGACATACCTGTGTATATTAGCTAGATATTATTTTACATTCGGCTCTGTTCTGATCAATTTTGCATAATTTAAGATTCTGGGATCCAAAATAATGTACTAGGATAGCACACCCACGCTTTGGGTACACACCTACATACTTATACACATAATTACCTCAATATACCTACATTGGGGAATTAGTTCGCGTAGTTAGTTTTGCCATTGCTTGCACTGAACACAATTTAATCAACGCCTACTCTACAGCTGAAGACTTGGCTTGAAACATCGTAATACTGGCCGGCTCAGACCAGGCTGCGTGAGGTTAATATTGATGATAGGTTTAAGTTATAGTTGTAATATTTGTGTTAATAACTTTCGTGATATCACAACTACTCAAACTCGCTTTACTAAATCTACACTGAAACCGGGACTTGAACCACCGACCTTCAGGTTACAAGTGTGCCGCCTTATCGATTAAGCTACTGAAGTCGGTTTATATATTTCCTTTTAGAGAAGAGCAAAACCCCAGTCCCGAAAGAACCTAAAGAGAAAATTGTTGCTGTTTCATGAATGTCACTTACAGTGTAGCAAACACGCATCTCAAAATGCAATTATTAACGAGCAATTTTATTGAAATTTACACATAACCGACAATATTGTTATCACTAATTGATCAGATATGATGCAAGTGAAGTACTGGCATGATTTAATCAGTTTCCAAGATTATGCGGGTAACTTGACATGTTGAAGTATACGGGGTCAGCACTAGTGCACCCTATCAAAGTGCTTTTGAAATTAAAAAAGAATCCAAAGAAAGCTGGTATTGTGGAGGATTTTTGAAAATTTGAAGAGGCGGGCATGAGGGCTGACCGACTAAAATAAAGCGCTTCGCAACGTTTCGAAACAAAATGTTGCGCTTAATTGGAAACAGACCTTATGTTTGAGCTCAAGAACGACCCTTTAAGAAAGGAGCTAGAGTAGGATAATTCTATCAACAACCAAAAACTTTAACCAATAAATTAAAAAAAAAATTAGCCAGCTTTAAAGCAGACTCCCAACTTTGCAGTAGGTATTTGGTTTCAGAGCCCCCTTTGCCAGTCCGGGTCGCTTGACGGCAGTGAAGCAAGAGTTTGGTCAATATAAAATGAAAGGTCTTGTTTTTCAGGTGCTTGATATAATTTTAGTATGATATTTTAGTATGATATTTCTTAATTATGTTAAGAAATCTAAGTTGAGAGTCATACAGTTCTATTGTAAAACGTTGCTGCCCACATATTTGAAGGTTGCTTAAAAACACAGCATATCAATCAATACATAAAGAGTACATCTTTTTTTTATACACATATTTTCTTATTCTTTCTTAATTAATTTTCAATTTTCTTCATTAAGAGAGGTCTAACATAACAGTTCATAATATAATTATGTAAATAATCACTAAGTTTGAGATATAGAAGCAAAAATTGTCCAATCCAATGTGAAAACCAAAACCTTCTCAAATTTCGCGCCACTTGAGACACTAAAAAACTACATACCTTCTAAAAAGCACGTGGCATTTGTAAATGTAAAATAAAAGATAGTCAAACAAAATCCACTTCCAGTAGATAGACCGAAAGGAGACTCACGACAAAAATATAATCTTCAAACAAATAAAATAAGTGGGTACTTCTGTTAGTAAAATACTTACATTCCGAATTTATTGTGAACTGCTAGGGTAACTTATTTTAAAAATAAAAAAAATATTATGAAACTCGAAAACTTGAAAAGCTAAAAATTCACTTTTTTTAGTGATTTCTGATATTTAAACATTAGAAGTTATTGTAAATGTAGGAAAATTAGAACTTTTAAATTAATCAAAGTATTTTTCTTATCAATTTATCATTTAAAATTTGTGAACTGAACAAGTCTAGTTAATCTTATGGGCAATTTTTAATCCCAAATTTTATTTATTTACTTTAAAAGCATAGTTATTTTATTGTAATGTGTTGGTTCGTGGAAGAAAAAGAAAAATCTTCAAAGAAAATCGATTTTCTACCTTAAAATCTCACATTTCCCGAAAACAATTCGTCAAAATCACCACATTAAATTTAAGAACACGATTTTTTTCGCGACGCGCTCAGAAATCCACTGGCAAAAAAAACAAGCATCCAAAGTATCACGAAAAAAAATTCGAGTCGGACAGAAAAATTCACGACACCACGCACTACGAAAATAAATTTTATAAAATTTAACAAAATTCTCTTTATTTCTTAACCCGATGAGGCGGTGAACACAGACTTTATAACTGAAAACAACGACATGAGCAACACGACAGAAGGTATAAAATATGAAATGGAAATGTATGGAGATGGCGTGATGTTTGATAGAGAATACAAATCAGAACAGAGTGAACATGGAAACCGATTTACGGAGCGACTCGCGTCGTTTGAAGAGATTGTCACAAGGCGCTAAGATACCGGGGAATCTGTTATAGCGGGTGTCCAAGACAGAACGGGACACACAATGGTGAAAACAAACATTGTTCAGACATTCATCAGAGCAACACCGACCAGGTTTGGAAAAGGTAGAGTGAAAGCAGAAAACCGAATATTGAAGAAGGAATAGGAACCTATGTTGAAAGTTCATGAACCCAAGAAAAGATATCAAGATCCTCATTGGAACACCCTTTATAGACGGCGTTATGAATATCCAAGCATTTATTATTAGTAGGTACAAAGACGTCTTGAAATTTTATGGCTGTTTCTGAGGCGCTAAACTATTGACACAAATCACAATCGCTATCTAATACTTTGTAAACATTATCTTGTGTCTAAGCGATTATGTTACTGGTAGATTTGTTAGTTTGTTACACAGTTCACAAAATTTGTAGTAAGCACTTAAGTCTATTTGCTGTGCTAGTAGGTAGATGATACCTGTACATTACAAGTGTACATATTTTAGAGTGGCTCATTTACCTAATATTATGTTTTAATTTAAGTTTTTAATCCACGAAGAACACCCCTTATTTTTTAAACCTCCAGTCGAAAAATAACTCATTTTCAAATCTTTTTCAAGAAACTTCTCAATATTTTTCCATGCGTTCTCCTAAACTTACTTTTGGTGGGATGAACTTTAAGCAACCTCTTCTAATCCTCACTATTGAAATTGTTAGGTTGTAGCTTATAGCATTCCTACCTACTTCCACATTTCGGTTGGATGCCCTTCCAACGATAACCCTGTTCAGGGCGCCCATGATATTTTGTGTTAGCCTGATGAGGCTGATGTGGTATCTGTTTAACGTCCCTTAGCGAGATATTTTCAATGACAGTAATGGCACTGTCTTAAAGAGTTAAAATGTCCTGGAACACCCTGTATAGATGGCGCTATGTGTACATTATCTGGGACTATGAAATCAATGGCTGGATAGACGGCGCTAAACCTAGTGACACAATGGCCCTCTATTGTGATGGTGATAGATTATGTAGGACCATTGATAGTGTTAGTTGCAATTAGTGGCTTACCCGGCGGGGTCCCCTATCCTATTTCCTCAATTGGTGCTGCAATGCTTGCAATCAAATCACATCGTGCGATGACGTTGTTGTGGTTCTCATTAATATGTTCTCTGCATCCTTCTCACTTATTGCTTTAACGATCAACCGCGATCGTGAAAGCAGCAGACTCGTAACCTGGAAGTCGGTGGTTCGACTCTAATCATGGAGAATATTAGTAAGGTTGGTTAGAGTAATAGACAGAATGTCTCTTTCTCATAGAACGATGAGAGAAGTCCTTGGTTTAAAAGAACGAATGTGTTGGTCTTCTTCTTTTTTCACTTTGATTTTTCCCAAACCTACTACTTGAAGTCGGCATTGTTTAACGTGTTTCTCATATTTGTGTGGTTGGTTCTGGTGTGGTCTGGCACTCCTACTTCCATACTTTACGAGTGTGGCATTTCTCTTGTGATTAAAACAATTATCATAACCTCAGCTGTTTCATGCCTACTGTTTCTCTTCCGCTAGTCCTATTTAGGCTGGCGAATGTGAATAGACGGTGGAACCCATGTCTCAATAAGACCAATTTTGAGTTGAAAATTACTTAATTGAACAACAAAAAATAACTCATCTTCTTCAAGTTATTGTTGGAGAAGGATACTACACTTTAGGGTCGACTTGTAAGAGGGGATAAAATTAAAGATAACTGTTTGGTCTCTCATGACTGTCTCTCATGTGGGGCTATGGTGCACTGTGATTTTGTTGAACTCCGACTTGAGGAATGGTCTAGCTTGTTTTAAATTTAATCCCATATTATAATTCGGCCCTTTTATATCGGTATTATGGCCGTAGTAGAAGTGATGAGTTTTTTTAAATTATTTTTCTTTTCTTCACCCTTGTCTCTTATAAATGATACCTTGTTTAGACTTCTGAAATAAAGGGACTTTTTAGTCTCACCTCGGCAGTATAAACAAGGTAATTTCTATTCTATTCTTAGCCTCATAAGGCTGGTACGGTATCTGTTGAACATCCCGCAACGGGACGTTCGGGTTTTCAACATGGAGGAATAAGTACTGGAGAACTCGTAATGGCTCAAACCTGTCACAAAAAAAACTATCCAACATGGCTACCGTTATTACCTTCAAAAGCATGTTCCAACTATCCAAAATGACTGATTCTGTCCTCCGATTTTTCTTCTCCTCCTCCTCTTTGTCTCTTTTCTTTCCAAAGTAAGATATGAATTCTGTTTCCACGCTTTATCCATGAGTTTGCTTTCCACACGAATCAAACTTCAACTTCAAAAGGTATCCAGGGATCAAACCCGTGGTCCTCTGATAATAGACAGAATAACCGACAATCCAGACTGTCGGCCCTCGTATGACGTCATAGGCTAACGGCGCCCATTTGCTAATATGTTCGCAGCGATTGCTTTCATCGGAGCAATTTGTTTTGGGAAAATGTTTCCACAGAAATAGCGCCGAAAGCGATCCAAAACATGTGAAGACATAAATATCGTATGTTATTCTGAATGACCGAATTTGTTATTCATTATTAGCATTAACATAATTTACACTGTTAGCTAGACTATTGACTATTGAGGGCTGTACGCTAAGAAGGTAAGTCCCATTTTTTAAAGGAAGGTATTTAATTTCTCAAGTATCCATACTTACAAGACTCAAGATTGAGTCAGAAGATGCCAGTTCTTGATTGGTTAGGTAACCTACTATTCCAAAGTTGTATACTTAGAGGGTATCAATATTATATTCGTTATCTGTTATTTACTTGTGATCAGAATTATATACATAGGTTTAAAACGGCCCCGTCACTTATACACCCCGCCCATAAACGGGCCATTGTTTTTAAATACCGGCATCCTCATTGTATTTACTAACCTATATTACCAGGATGGCCCGTCCCCCGGATGTCGCCCCCAGGCATTCTTCAGAAATACACCTTGCTGAGTCAAATTCTATAATTAATAATAGTTCTGCAAGCGTACATCATAACATCAAGATTACCAAATATACTGGACCGTCATCATGAGTTTCTGAGCTACTTATTGTGTTTCAAACAGGGCCAATTTAGCCTTTTTTCTGTGGAAACTAATACTTAATTCAAAAGGAATTTTGGGACTCAACTTATTTTCTAGTATTTTAAGATAAACCCATTCATGACAACTTGATACATTAGCTCGTTGACTGTCAAATGTTTTTAAAATGATTAACGACGCGACGACGTATATGAGGATTGAAGAACACCAGACAATCATCTATTAGAAGCGCCTTGAAATTATGATGCTAGGCAACACTGCAGCTTTAAAAACAGTTTGCTTTTTTCTGTGGTTTATTTTAAAAATAACTAAGGTATCCCTAACTGGTACTTCGGACATGCCATTTCATCACGTAACGTAATTAATTTTGGCAAAAATTGAACTTGTATTCGCGTATTCCTAATTTAATAAATTTTTAAGAGCAGGTAATTCTACAAATACAACATAGTCACTAACAGCCTGATTAAGAACGGCATTAGCCATTTGATTGTGTATAAAGTTGATTGATTTAATCTGTTAATTAGCCACTGTGCCTTGGGCGCGAGAAATTCAAATAAAAATGTGCATCTTATTTTAAGATAGATCCCAAATAAAACTGGTCATCTATTTATTATTACGAGATGAGCCCTGCATTTATCAGAGAGGATACAAAATCCACTATTCACAGTAACATAGATGGACATTTTCAAAATAGGGACGTAAATTCAAATTGAACTGCATTGTTCAATCATCGAAGAATTATGCAAACTAATGCATTTCAGCAATAATGGATTTTACATACATATCTATTTCTATAGATGCATGAAAAATAAGTAGATACAATAATTGTTCCTATATTTATGTAATTCTCACCATTTGTTTCCATAGTGTCAGTGGCTTTTGATAAAGTGTATTTCACACACCCAAGAAATTTAAATGGATAATTATTGGGTAGGTATTCTTATAAAGGATAAGCCATGCGTTAATGTGGGTAGTGGGTGGTTTTTTAGGTTTATGCAAATTGAAGATGAAACCCCTGTTTCAAATGATCTTGATGTTAAAGATTATGTTAAGCCTAAAAAAGAAGAAGAAAATACCTACAAAGTTAACATCGTGAATAGAATAATCATCATCATAGGGTGACGTCAACGAGAACGATGGTAGCCAGAGAGTGGAGAAATGACTCAGCACTTCTACCACTGTCTTTACAAGGAGGCTAATAATTGACAAGGCCCACAGAATTGATTCTGGCCCCAGAATGATGGTCTACTCCCTTTTTATAGCCCCCCAGTCAGACTGCTGGTATACTCCCTGTTTATAGTCCCCCAGCCAGCCTAATAGAAGAATACATTTGTAAAAATAAAGTGCTTTTTAAAAGTCAAAATGTAAATGAAAATTTAAAATAGATTCATAGGTATATCTCATTAGCATCACTTATTGGGCAAACGATTCATCAATTGAAGATGATGAATTCTCTCCGCTTCCTTATCGCTCAAGCTACTGAGGTCAGTTTACATCAACTGATGACGTATAAAATATCTACACATTGAAAAAAAAATATCACAAAATATAATGAAAAAAAAACACACAAAACTGAACACACTATGAAAAACGATTACGGCTGACACATCCAATCTGTTCATACACCACTAATCTTACACGTACTCTCATATTTCATTATCAACTGACGTTTTTCAATGTGAAAACCATTATTCATTCATAAATGGTAATATAAGCATGATCTTAGCGCCACCAGTGGTTCACTCGTCAGGGCTAAACTGCACGTCCAGAATAGGAATAAGTGGCCGAATGGCCATATACAAAGTTGCATATGGTCGGTCATCCGTGTACAACAAGTCCATTTTTTCCATAAAAGAAGGCATGCGAACGAACAGGAGGTACGAGGTGAAATTGCACTTGCAATGTTGGTTGATTGAAAACTGTCGCACCATCAACTTTACAACATGTGATCAGATGTCCAATAAGTTTCCGCTTTTAAAAGCATGTATTACGGAACTCGATATGTTGTGGTGTTTGTTCGTTTAGGTGTCACTAGTTTATTTATATTTATTGACATATAAGGTCTAATCATGCACCATCCTCAATCATTGCTGACTTAAACTTGTGTCTAGTTCCTCTCAGCCATAAGGATACCGCTCTCTACTTCAGTTCTGTTACTCTTTGGGACATCATGATCACTTGATCAGCATTGTTCAAAAATTCACGGAAAAGTGAATAGTTTTCACTTGCCATTTCAGAAATTGTTGAATTTTCAAAAAGTGTATCGAACTCAGTAACAAAAAATAATCTCAGGTTAACCTAATAAACCATAGTGTGTACTTTCTTTTCTTTTTTGTTTCAAGCCTTTTTTTACTCTTTGGAATTGACCAGCCAGCTAGATTGTTTTTGGATTTTTGTTCCTATTAGCCGCCTCGTTCAATTGAAAGAACAGCCTGAGATCCTTGGTTCTTTCCCCGGATACCCCCATAATCCAATCGACTCTACTGCCATCACAACAAGATCTATTCCATCAAAGTTAAGCTATTCCTCCAACCTTGGGAAGGTGTCCGTAGTAACGTGACGCCTCTGTCAGCTTTAAATTGGACTTGATAAGCTCTAAATCAAACTGGATACAAAGTGCATAATTGAGATCGGGAGCCAAGTACGTAGAATATGTAGAAATAATCAATCGATTCCTGATAGATACCTATCTAACGACTGTGATACGTATACCTGTCTAAAGACGTAAAATACCTACCAGAAGATTACGGAGTGTGCAAAGTATTGAAAGACTTTTACATAGCTGTACGACACGCAAACTGGTGGCAAAAATCAAGGTAGGTACTTCTGTTTCCTATCTCAGGGGTTGTCAATAGGTAGGCATTAACACCAGAGCCTGAATGTAAGTCTTTTGAGGCAAATTTTGAATATTATCATTTGAATGTTCGTATGATTCATCTCAGGCGATTTTTATAGGAACTTATGTTGGTCGTCAAAAACATACATGTCAATGAGAGAACCCTGAATTTTGAGGAATCAAGACTTAAAAATTTTCTTTTCAGAGTGAGAACAACAGATATAATAATTTACAATTTTTGATTTAATTAGGTATCTAGTTCACAAACTGCACATAAATTTACAGATATACCTAAATACTTATCTTAGAAAAAAATCCAAGATATCATAGCCAATATATTATATGGTGTAATAAATTAATAAATGTGTTTCTTTGTATTATTACATCACAATTTTTAGAGGGTAGCGCAGAATTATAGGACTTTTTCATATCTTTTAATATCCTAATACTTATTTTTGCCTATAATTCCGCCACTGCACGCTGCTCACAATAAAGCAGCTACTCATTTTTCCTCACGAGGTATGAGTGGACCCCAAACACCCAAGAACAGAGAGAAAAAATCCTGTCCCGCTGGGGTTTGAACCCAGGTCACCGTGCGTTCAATGCCTAGCGCGCTAACTCACTCGGCCACCGGTGACTTCTTATATCGTGTAATGAAACACCTAATTTCCCACCAACATCAAAGTACATAAAACGCCACGAGTAGGTACTCAAAGTTGATCTGAGTAAAAAAACTCAACAGAATCTAAGTCAGTCTGAGCAGAAACCCCAACAAGTTTCTCAGAGCTCATAAATCTTGCATTGCCAACCCCTGGCCCGACTACTGGCTACTAGCAGAATAAATTAAGACATCCTCACCTAACGCCTCCACCAGAGATAACTCAATCTCCATGGCACGGTGCCGGTCTACACGTCATCTTTCCACCCGCCGGCGGCGACCACGCTATTCTCGGTCGTGACATCAGGCGGCAGCTTCACACCCTGATGACGCCATTCCAGAAACCCATGATGTCATGGCCCGAAATGCGCTCTCGGTGTGTGAATTAATTAAAAATCTATCGGAATAAATTAAGAAATCGATCGATCTATTGCGGCGGAGTTTTCTCGCGGTAATTTCCTGCCATGTGGCTCTAGACAGATTAATTGTGAGTAATGTGAGTGAAACTACTCGCGGGAAGGTAGTAATTATTGGTGATTGATTTTGTTATATAGCTCTGTTGGATCTGGGATTTCAGTAGCTTGCAAACAACTAGTTCATGAGGTTGAAGAAAGAAATCCAAAGTAAAACGTTTGACACTTTTTGGTTCAGTTGGCCTTCAAGTCAATCTTTTTCTTGGTATCAGCGAACTGCACTTATAGAAAAACGCTCAACTATGCTTACATTAGTTTCATTACAAAAAACAGTCAATCTATGCTCAATGTTGTACAACTCCCTTTTTTATGAAAACTTACACATATTTAGAACAGCCGTCTAGCGTTTCGTCTCTAGCTATGAAGATATTTTGGATTCTTTAGTCTTAAGATGTTCACCTCTTCATTTCGTCACTTGTGCAGCTACCTCTCGAAAGTGTGCACTTTTCAGGCCAAGCTTTAAAAATGAGGCATTGAGTCAAAATGGTGGTGTTATCCGTCATGTCCATGTTCTTGCTACTTTTACTGAATATAAAGGTAGTGCTTGTAAATTTAGGCTCCTTGAAAAGAGCATAGGACCTACCATTGTGACTACTTCCCAACAATCAAATCAAACAAAACACAGACTCTATGGCTCGTCATGAGATGCTTGAAGGCTTTAGTGATTTATCTGCTGGATAAGTATTAATTTATTCCGGCGCCAAAAGATATAACTTGTTGATATTCTCATACTGAGTACTTGAATACCTACCTATAATAAGCATTAAGTGCTTCTACTAGTCTATGATTATATTGCCACTTGAAATATGTATAGATTACATGGAAGGAGCCACGGTGATATATGAGTCTATAGAGTTCATTGCTGGTCCTACGAGGAACAATCATTTTGAGGTGGAGTATTTTTCTGAAATGTTTGATAGCAGTTGTCTGAACAGCAACACAGTGATTTCTATTCTAGTTTCCTTCTGATAATTTTAAGATGCCAAATTTGCTTCGAAGATTTTTATTAGTAAAAGTGCATTATAATGGATGCTATTTCAGAGGCTTCAGCTCTTCAGACTGTTTTGCGGATGCTTCTTCAAGCCATTGTGTTTGCTGAAGAAATGCTGTCTACTCCAATGTGTTTCTTTTGCGTAGATATCCGTTGGTCATTAATTTGAGTACATGCCACAAAATAATTAGACTCTGAGAGTTAGGTTGTAGAAAATGCTTTACACATTAACCTCGCCTGTTGGTTACCTTCCAATAAAGAATATCATTATTATTTATTATTTCCTAGGTAACACATTTTCTTTAATCTGTTGAGCTCCCTTCTCTTCTCATTGCTCTTAGGAGTATTCCTTGTTAAGTGATTGTGATTCTACTGTTACAGTTTTTGGAGAACGAAACAATTCGGTTTGTAAAACAGTTGCACCAAACGCTATAGCTGAAGTAATAAAATATGTAACTACACCACCAACCTATGTATCTATAGCACCAAACTCTGCTAATGACTTAAGTGAGCAATAAGTCTATTAATTAGACTGCAGGCAGAACAGCGCCGCTGACTTAATTATACTGTTTAGACGGGCGCCTAGACTTGATGCTGTGAGGGCTAGGAAGCCTTAATACTTATTACAATATTAAATTTATGGATATACTTTACGATACATACCTATACAAAAGTAAAAAAGTACTTGTCATGCGTATATAGGTAACTGTATATTTACATGTTTTATTATCAGCATATCCAGTGGCGTTTAGGAGCTGCAAGTAGGAGGTTCCATTTTGACGGAAGAATATTGTATATTTTCAACAGTCACAGGTTCCTAAAGAATAATAACTTCATTTATTTAATTAAAATGGATGCAACCTCTTTTTTTTCAATAATTCTGATAGAAAAATTAAAACTTTATCATTTCACAATAAAACGAAAATTGCTAGTAGCATGTCCGAGGTTAAAGTTTAATAAAAAAAGTTTTTATGCCTTTTTTTCTGTACAGTACTAAACATTATATTTTTTGTCTTTTGTTGATCTTCTAAAGCTTGGGACAGAACTCTTTTTCTTGTGTTTCTGAATTTCGAATAGGTTATTTTTCCTATCATTTTTTTTTTTTTTTTTTTGTCAAGGAGTCTAGAGAGTCCCCTTGAATGAATTGTTAAGCAGTTTAGAGAGTCTTTGGGTTAAGGGCTCCTCTCATCAATCCTGTTTTTGGTATAGTGACTTTTTTTGACTAGCAATAGCAGTTTTGTTCCTTTGTGTGTCTTCCATAACAGTGGATCCATCGGTAACTATTATTTTTCTTTTTCGTCTCATCTCCACTGATTTGTTCCATAGGGATAATTAGATAATGAAGCGGGACACCTGTTGCACTGCCGGGCTCCTTCATTATGAAGAAGAGTTCCAATGAGCTGTCTTTGAGTTTGAATGAGATTAATTACTTAGTAGATATCTAGCGCTTTCCAACCTGTCACTACATGGGAGTCTTGGAATCCCATTAGACACCTTCAGTCAATCACAACTGAAACTTTGCAAAAAGGGATAAGAAATCTTGTCTTTTTTTCTCTTTTGCATTTCGGGGTGGTCAGATCCAATCTCCTAATAATATATATTTCGTCAGAAGCACCATCTTGGCGGAAATTCCCATGATTAATGATTGTAGCTGTTCAGAGAGGTGCGTTGATCTTTTGGTCTGTCAGTTGAATTTTAGGAAAGACTTTGAACCCAGGAACGGAACATAAAACAATCAAATAAACAGTAACGAGAACTTGAATAACAGCAACGAACAGAAATCAAATGAATGTAACAGGAACAAGAACTTGAATAACACCGACGAACAGAAATCAAATAAATGTAACAGGAACTAACAGAAACGTAACGTAAAAATTATTGAAGACAAAATTGTGCCAACGATAATTTTGATACTGTGTGTGGCAATTGATTATTATTTTTTATAACTATGATAATTTTATGTAATTATTATAAAAAGGTGGAAAAAACTTAGTGGCCATAGTTTTAAGAACCTTTTTTCCATACAAAAAACAATGAGGGAAAGTTATTTTAATTTGAACAAATTTTAACAAAAAAATATGGTACAATAAAATTATACTCTTTGTTGCTAAAAAACCAAGTTCTGGTAAATCTAGAGATGTACAAAATACTCATTAGTTCCTTTAGTTTCTACTTATTAAATGGAAGTCAAAGAAATGCTTGTTTGGTAACACAAAAATTATCAATGCAGTTAACAACTTTAAAAAGTTAAATTTTTGCTACATAAACAGTCTGGCTGGGGGACTATAATCAGGAAGTAGATCAGCATTGGCTTTCTTCTGGAGGCCCTTGTCAATTATTAGCCTCCGTGTAAAGACAGTGGTAGAAGTGCTGAGTCATTCTTTCATTGTCTGCCTACCATCGTTCACGATGACGCCACCCTATGATGATGAAACAAAATGAAATGCCGTCCATTTGCATACGACTACGTCTCAAAAGGCATCGTGAGATTGGGATTGGACTTGCTTTTCACTATCTAAAATGTCGTTTGTGTTACAGAATAGAATAGTCTTTATTTGTTTAAGAATAAATTACAATCGGGAAAAAAACTTACAATTAATAAATATGTTCCAAATTCTTAGACAAATTCAGTCACTGACTGAGACCTCTCTAAAATGTTTTAGAGGTAAATTTTTTGTTGGTTGGCATACTGATATTTAAAAAGGTTCTCTCGCCTCATATTCTCTCCTTTTCTTACTCTCTTGTGTTTGTGTTATACTGGTAATAATTATGAAGAATCATGAATCCAGCGAGGAGTTAGCAACCACTGACAATCTGACATACCTACCTAGTAGCGGATAATGGATCGGAGAGGACCGCGAGCTGTTTTCAGGCGGAGACAAACAGACAAAGCGCACGGGTTCAGGAGTTCAATAGACTGAGAACCCTAACAGGACCCGTTTTTTTTTCTATCTCTCTTCTGTGAAACCCCTTAGTTATTTCTGAAACCACCAAGAGAGGCATTTTTTCACTTGTTTTCTATCTCTCTATTCTCTCTTCTAAAACCCTAACTTGTTTCTGAAACCAAAAAGAGAAGCATTTTTTCACTTGTTTTCTATCTCTCTATTCTCTCTTCTAAAACCCTAACTTGTTTCTGAAATCACCAAGAGAAGCATTTTTTCACTTGTTTTCTATCTCTCTATTCTCTCTTCTAAAACCCTAACTTGTTTCTGAAATCACCAAGAAGCATTTTTCACTTGTTTTCTATCTCTCTATTCTCTCTTCTAAAACCCTAACTTGTTTCTGAAATCACCAAGAGAAGCATTTTATCTCTTGTTTTCTATCTCTCTATTCTCTCTTCTGAAAACCCCAAGTTATTTCTGAAACCACCAAGAGAGGCATTTTTTCACTTGTTTTCTATCTCTCTATTCTCTCTTCTAAAACCCTAACTTGTTTCTGAAATCACCAAGAGAAGTATTTTATCTCTTGTTTTCTATCTCTCTATTCTCTCTTTTGAAAACCCCCAAGTTATTTCTGAAATCACCAAGAGAAGCATTTTATCTCTTGTTTTCTATCTCTCTTCTGAAAACCATAAGTTATTTATGAAACCACCAAGAGAAGCATTTTATCTCTTGTTTTCTATCCCTCTATTCTCTCTTCTGAAAACCCCAAGTTGGCTCAGAAATAGCAAGCATTACAAGATTCGACTCAGAATGACCTTTCCAATAAATTGTGGTAAGTTCAAAATAACGTTGAACTTACTACATAGCAAACCAGCATTTATTTATATTTATTTATAAACAATTGGATCAATCTTTATTTACATCTTTTTATATACAATGAACATGGTAACAAGTTGAGAAATAAATATAAACAAAGCCTGATCAAGGGTGGTGATAATGTCTTCGGCATTCTCTTCCACACAACCCTATACATATACTTTGTTGTCCGTTCAGTCTAAATCCAAAGTTCCAGTCATTGTTTTCAACAGTGAAACCAAAAATCAAAATACCGTCATCTCACAAGATCACTAAAGACTTCATCCAGAACACCACTACACGGGCACTGGCACCCACGCCCACGCCCGCCCGCCCGACAGAGATGGGTGTACCGTGCATAATCCAGCGAAATTCACATTAATATGCGAAATTTAAATAATGCTCCGATATTATTCCGTATCACTCATTCATATTTGAATGAACTTAACTCCCCTCTTCCCTCCTCCTCCCCCATTGTCTAGCGGCCCTTCCTTGAAAACTTTCAGCGTGTATTAAATATGCAAAAAATGATCTTGTGCAAATATTAGCATTCAACTGTTTGCATCTATGTATCTTCCTCGTAGGATCTGTTGATGAAAATGTTACGCTCATAATGTCAGATTTCAGTGGCGCGGTTTTACAATTGAATGGGGTCAATGCGATGCACATTTACAAATTGGCGCTTTTGTATTTTGAGAAATCAGAGGGGTTTCTTCATGATTTTTGTGTTGGAAAAATGTGTTGCAAACTGTTTAAAATCCACAGCGACCAATTTTCATGGATAAATTAAAAACATGTTCTAGACTTGGACGGTGGAAGAGCTGACGAGGAATTCAGATCTCTGGACGCCTACAGAAGGCTTCTTTTTTGATGATACAGGAAACATCCGACACTGGTTGGCGGGTAATATACCGGGCATTCCGGGCAATATTAAAGCTCCATGTAAATGAGGGCGAGGATGTGATATTACTCCTTCATTGAGAAATATTACTTTAATTCAACGGTTCTCAACATTGCATAAGAATATCAACATAAGTTACAATGTTAATTTAAATATTAATAATACCCGTTTAAAGCATACGGAATGTGTTCCAAAAAAGGTTCATAGTTGGTTCATACGAGGAAAATGTTGAGAGCCTCTGACTATAAACTGTTGGCATAATGGGACTACCTGTCTTGCGCTGACAGTCTAAATAAGCACTACTTATACTTATACTTATATTCATCAATAGGATATTCTCATGTATGCAATCTGAAGGCGTAATCATGCAGCAGTATATATACAGGGTGTTTCAGAAAAGTGTGCATTAATTTTAACCACATATTTTATGTACCATTTTAGGGGGGGTCAACTCTATAACAAAATGGGCGAAAGTGCTTCATAAGGGAGATACACATCTCTAAAGGTTCTTTAAAAAAATCTTAGATTTTGAATTACGCCTTACCTGTTAGAGTTATTGAAACGCGGAAAAAAAAATTTACTCCCAATACAAGATGACGCCGTTATTTTGATGTGAGAATTGAGGTCATTGCACTTTCAGGGACGGCCACAGGGGGGTTAAATGAAAGAAAATAGGCCATACTTTTTTGGTGGTTAATCGAATTTGAATTTTGTTTTCGCCAAATGAATAACCATGTTATTTTACACGGATAAGGTCGGAATAACTTTTCTCTAAAAACAAGACAAGTGCCTCAAATTTGAAATTGATGATTTTTCATTTGGTAGGTATGCTTTAATAAAATAAAATTGCGAAATGTATGCAGTGCTCGTGGTTTTTATTTGTTTTCTTATCAATTTTGTTTCCGCGTTTCAATAACTCTAACAGGTAAGGCGTAATTCAAAATCTAAGATTTTTTTAAAGAACCTTTAGAGATGTGTATCTCCCTTATGAAGCACTTTCGTCCATTTTGTTATAGAGTTGACCCCCCCTAAAATGGTACATAAAATACGTGGTTAAAATTAATGCACACTTTTCTGAAACACCCTGTATATATTTTGCAAATCTTGCCGGCTGAACAGTTTCCCCTGTTTGACCTCGCGGATCCAGCTTTCTCATCAACACTCGACTGACTCGACCGTGCATTTAAAAAGATACATTATTTTTTTATGTTGATATTTTGAGGTACAGTATACAGTCATATTTGTTATTTGTTTTTTTTATCAACTACGGAAGAGATGACAGTTGAGTATTTTGATGGAGTCTTTGATAATTTGTATGGAGATGTCAGTAAGTAAGTTAGTATTTAATCCATGTTTTCTGAAGAAATCACTGACAGTGTTTGGAATGGCTCCTCTTGCTCCAAATAACAATCCATCAGTTTCAAAATTAGTTTCAGGTATTCTATATTTTTTTGAGAGGTCTGGGATACATGGATCATAAATTTGTTTTTTCTCAAGATGAACTGAGTTTGGTTGATCATCACTTTGCTCAAAGCGAACAGTTGGATCAACTATTAGTACTTTATTTGTAGTAGGATGAATTGCTATGATGTCACATCGTCTAGTAGAAGAATCGGTAGAGATGCATGATACCTCTTCAAATGTGTTCCAACCAACTCTCTTCAATTCATTTGCTATTGCAGATCTTACTGTGTGGTGTCTTTTGTTACGTAGCAGTTCGCCATGTCTGCAGGATCCCAGCACGTGTCCAAGGGTTTCAATCTCCTCACATCCAGTTATCCAGCAGAGGGAAGATGTGCTGCGTCCTGGAACAGCTCTAACAGCCGCAACATTACAAGACATTTTAATAGCATTTGTCCATTCACTTGAGCTCATCGCAGTTTTTGTATAAATCCATTTGTTTATCTTATGATTGTGTTTATATAGGGTGATGCCTTTGCCTTTCTGAATTAGAGAACTCCATTGATCAAATGATTTTTCTCTCATTTCTTCTCGAATTTGTTTTCCTGATTTTGATGGATCAGTTTGAAGTTTAGATGCAGCATTTACAATTTCATCTGAGATATCACTTGACTTGTGGAGTAGATGGTTGTCTATATTTTCTAATTTCTTGCAAATTTTTATATTTTGTATTGGAGCCTCCCATTCAGCCTTCATGATTCCTAGGCCACGATTTTTTCGAGCAGCATAAATCATGCCTGTTGGAGTATCACTGGGGAGGTGAAGGACTTCTTTCACCGTACTTCTGACTGATTTATCAATGTCTTGAAGAAATGAATCAGGTATCTTTGAAAGGGGAGCGCATTGTAATGGATATATAAGAGTAGGCCATACATATTGATTTATAATATTGAGTTTTTGGTCTGGTTGAAGCAATTCTGACTGGGCTAATTTATTTAGTTTATATGTGAGTTTTTTTTATGATTTCAGGTTTATCAATTATGATTTCGTCTTGTATTGTAGTCCCAAGATATTTAATTTTTCCAGTATCTCCTATAGAGTGGATTGATCCAGTGGAAGCATCAATAATTTCTTGATGTAATTTCCCATTTTTTATTACTATTGCTTGGCTCTTGGCTGGGTTGATGGATAGCCCTATTTCACTAGCTAAATCTTCAATCAAACTGATGATAGCTAATGCAGCAGTTGAGTTTTTACCAATAACAGCTAAATCATCAGCAAAAGCCAGCAAAGTCACTTTTTCTGTATCAAAGTCATAGCCAAAGGCTTGTTTTACACTTTCTTCATTCATTTCACGTATAATATGATCTATTGCCATGTTGAAAAGGAGAGCTGAGAGTGGAGCTCCTTGTGCCACGCCCCTTTTCAATTCAATAGATTTCGATTTGTTGAGTTTTGATTCAATTTGAACAGTATTTCCTTTCAACAGTTTCAGGACGGTTTCTATTATGTTTTTTGGTATTTTCTTACTCTGAAGAACTTTGCTGATATGTTCAATTGTTCATGGCCTATACTATCAAAAGCTTTTGTAACATCAAGAAATACAATGCTGATATCTTTTTTATTCGTTTTAGCATCTTTTAAACATCCATTGATTATTGAGGAATTGATATGAGTACCTGGCCCTGGTTGAAAACCAGTTTGTTGTTCCGCTATATCAACATACATTTTCATCTTTGATAGGAGAGATTTTTCAATTATTCTGCGTACAATGGAGAAAATTATTATTGGTCTAAAGTTTTTTGGGTCATTAGGATCTCCTTCTTTGGGTATAAGAATTAAGCGTCCATTTTTTAGGCAGGGTGGTATATGCGAAACTTTAATAATTGTATTAATTAAAAGAGTTAAAATTTCTTTACAATCAACTGTCTTCATTGTTCTTGCTAAAATTCCATCTGGTCCTGCTGAGGTATCAAGTTTAATGGATTTTATAATATCAACAATGTCATCAGAAAAAACAAGTGGAGTGTTACCATAGTCATCTTGGTAGCCATAGGTTGATCTCGTCATATTATTTTCTGAACCAAATTTTTCTTCAAAAAACTTAACCATATTTTCAAAATCAAATTTCACCTCTGGCTCATTATCATTCATAATCTTTTTGACAACTTTCTTTCTGCAATTGTAATATTGGTATTGCGTGACTTCATAGTTATATTTAGCTCTTCTCTTTTCTCTTTCTCGTTTCGATTTCCTAGCAGGATTTTTGTTTTGTTTATAATTGATATCAGTTTGAGATTTTCTTTCTTTCCTTCTTTCAAAATGTTTAGTGGCTGGATGTTTTGGCCCTGGCAGAACTGTATTTGCAATCTTAAGAATGTCAAGAAATTTATGACATAGTGTATCAAACTCAAACTCATACCTATAGCTTGTAAGTTTAGTGTGCAATAATGCAAAATGGAATTTACCAGGATTATAAATTATAATATACATACCTTTGTAGGAGCAACCTAAAGTTACGTTACATATTTTTATTTTATTTTATTTACATATAATAAACGGCGGACCCATGGCTAACTAATACAATATTTGGCCTATCTAGCTTAATGTATAATAATACTAAACTTATTAACTAGCTTAAAAAATAATGCTCATAAGAGAATATTAAAATTAATACTATATCTCTAAACTAAAGTGAAGAGGGGAAAGGGGAATTGTCCAGATGGAAAGAAGAAGAAGAAAAAGGGGGGAAAAAGAATGTTCAAGGCGAGAGTTCTAGTTTACCAAGGAAATGGATTTTCAATTGATCAACTGTTGTGGAGAATATGTCGATTTCAGAGGACAAAATGTTTGCTGTTCTCTGAATGCGGATCAAGGGCGAATTTTGCATATAATTTGAACGAGCAAAAGATGGATAGAAAGGAATAGATTTCCGTGTAGGATAAGTGAGTCTGTTAACAATGATATAATCATTCAAGCTAGGAGCGTTTAGATTACCATGAATAATTTTATGAAGAGTAATCATATCAAAAAGAGTTCTTCGATCAGATAAAGGTAAGAGTGTAAGAGAAGATTCCAATGCAGTGTAGGATAGATAAGGTGTACACATCTTTCTTGACATAATTCTAAGAGCTCTGTGCTGTATACGTTCCAGAGCTTGAATATGACATGCGTAGGATGGGTTCCAGATAGGAGACGCAAACTCCAGTATTCCTCGGACAAGAGAACAAAAGAGGATCTTTAGAGGCAAGATATTTGGGAGATCTCTAGACGTTCGAAACACATAACCTAGGACTTTCGAGGCTTTAGAAGTGATCATATTTATGTGGGGAACAAAACTCATTTTAGAATCAAAGATCACACCAAGATCTCTCACAGTGGAACAACGAGTAACATTAGAATGATCAATTGTATAAGTATAAAACTTTGGATTAACTGATCTAGAAAAAGTAATCACATTACATTTAGAGGGATTCACAGTGAGTTCGTTACAAGTAAACCAATCACAGAGCGCGGAAAGTGCATCTTGAAGAATAGCATGGTCAGCTGGAGAATTTATGCTCCGAAATAGTTTGAAGTCGTCACAGAAAAGCAAGAATTCAACATCAAAATGTGACAAACATGTATTGACTTCATTGATAAACAAGAGAAACAGTATGGGACCTAGATGGCTTCCTTGGGGAACACCTGAAGAAGAGACAAAACTATCTGAAACTGATAAACCAACACGCACAAGACATTGTCTTTGAGAAAGATAAGAAGAAAACCAACAATGGAGAAGTCCTGTGAACCCAAACGATGATAATTTGTCCAAGAGTAGTAGTAGTAGTAGTAGTAATAAGTAATTGTATTTATTTTAATTAAAATTATTACAATGGTTGGCACATTGAAAACATAAAACAATAATAAACGCTTAAACAATATAAATAACAAAACAAAAACAACTAAAAGCAAGGAATGAACCTACCAGTATGTATATCTTTTAAGAGTTAATTTTCTTTACTATTTACATATAGGTACTTATGGCTGTGGAAATTGTGAACACATTAGTTTAGTGATTTTCCAACACAAATAAAAGATTATTTTTCTTAAAATTTAACTAAGATAAATCTACCCTACTGCCAAAGTGTGATTTACATCTTAGTAAAAGGCGGAGCCTTCACTACACTCAATAGGCCAATGACCTCCAGTCAGCATCAATCAGCCAATCTGATTGGCTGACTAGCGCTACCGCTACGGGAAACCAACTACCCCGATTAAACCGCCTCCTTGTATTATAAATATAATAAAAACCGAATAAATTTATTATTATTATTACTTTAAATATTAAAATTGAATAATTTAGCGAAAGATTAATAATTAAGCTTGTTATACTTACAAAATACAATTTCATCATCTACTCATTTCTCAGAAAAGCCCTCAGCTTTAAAGCTGCTTTTACAAAAAAATATATGTTATTAATACTTGAACGAGTTGGATTCTCTACAAGGGTTTTCAGTGAACATTGACCATTAGAAAGCCAATTTTTGAGATATTGTTTTCTTAGCGGTACATAGTGAGGACATCTAAACATAAAATGATAAAGATCTTCGCTCTCTCGTAGATTACATATGCTACATTGCTCGGTGCTATCCCAATTGTACCCCATTCTACTTACGAAAAAATTAACCTTCAAGATTCCAGATAACCGAATTTGTGCCATCACTCTTAGCCTATCTATTGGTCCCTGCAATGAAAGATAACTTACGGTATTAGCTCTTAACTCAACTCCCTCAGGTTTTGATTTTATTTCTTTGTACAAAGTACAGTAACCAGAGTTCTCAAGTCTCTGGTAGTCCATTTCAATCAATCGAACTTCATATTTAGCAAGTATTTCAATCATTCTATCTTTTAAAAGTTGGGATGACTGGGCCTGCCAGAGCTCGGCATACCCCAGCTCTGTAATCTATGGTAATTTGTCCAAGAGTAATCTATGGTTCACCCTATCAAAAGCCTTAGATAGGTCTAAATATATAGAATCAACTTGAATCTGAGAAGAAAGATTGTTAAAGATAAATTGTGAATAGCAAAGAAGGTTGGATGTAACAGACTTATGTGGAAGAAAGCCATGCTGATTCGAGATAATCCTACTGAAGATAAAGGGAGCAATTTCATCAAGGACAAGAGATTCAAAAAGTTTTGGAATGGATGACAAGATTGTAATGGGGCGATAATTACTGATATCTAGCCTGGAGAGACCTTTAGGTATATGCTTGTTGTGCTCAAAAAAAAATCAAAATCTTTCTCGGTACTTTCAAAAATGGTAGATTGGTAGCTATTAGCTACTGAATACTAGCCACTAAAACGCCACAATTATTCTTTTTTAATTCCGTTTGTATGAGTTGTGCAAACTCGTCTTTGAAGATATGAAAAATTTGGTTTAAAATTGTACCTAGCCAAATCGGGTTTACACATCACTTTAATCTTTGATTATGTATTTCAATTTAACAAAAAAAAATATCAACCCCTTACTTTGTTTTTTACATACTCCCTTCCCCTCCTGTTGCTGATCGTCGCTCAAAAATCTCCCCTCCCCTGATTAAAGGTAATAGGTATTCATTGATAAGAATCCCTTGCTGACTGAACTGCAACGTTGTTTTACAGCGTCAGCAGTTCTTTACCCCCTCGTAGTTCATTATGCTGACTTAAATATTCTAGTTTTATTTCAATTTAATTATCATAAAACGTTTTATTTTGAGAAACATTGAAAGGGTTGATTTGCTACTTGCTGAGCTCCCTTTTTATGTCTATTTTATTTATTTATTCTAATTTCCAACAATTCCAACCCCAGTTGCTCAAGGAATTCTCATAACCTGAAGGTCCGTGGTTTGAGTCTAGAATGGAGATTATTTAAATTGTTAAATGTATGGTGGCTTTGAGCAGTATAGATTTTATATTAAAGATTTTTATCTTTTGAAGGTGTGTGTATAACCTCGTTATACAGGGTGTCCCACCAAACTTGGACACCTCAAATTACTCGGCCCCTGAAAGAGTTTTTGAAAAATAAAAAAATCTAGGGTACATGTGCTGATTATGCGAATTCAGTTATCAATTTTTTTTTATACAGGGTAGTTCAAAAGTCAGAAATTGAGGTATCAACTTTCGATTTTTAAATGAATCGACCTGAATTTTATTTGATAATTTTACTTCTAAATGATTCCTGAGTACTTTTTTAAACAAAAATATTACATACAGGGTGGTTTTTTTTCGACCAATTTTTTTTCTAAATCTTGAATAACTCAAGTTCGGTTAATTTTTTCGATAACAAGAATAGAATGTGTTTGTGTAATGAATACACGCACTTTCAATTGGCATCAAAAATTTTTATACAGGGTGGTTCACAAGTGAAATAATGACTTGATTTTTTTTAAAACCGAGTTTTTTTAATTTTTTATTTAGGATTAATAATTCTCGTCTAATTTTACACATTTTTCGTTAGTCATATCGAAAAACAAAACTAAAGTGTTGTACAGGGTGAGACATAATTTTTTTGTAACACCCTGTATATGGGCAGTCAAAGAGACGCAAAATTAAATATAAAGACTAAATATGCAAGAAAAACTTTGATTTTCAATTAAACTAAAAAGTTATGGTTTTTTAACTAATATTATCGCATGGACCACCCTGTAGATATTTTCTTAAACTATCATGTAGGTACTCTAAGTTGTATAAAATTCAACGAACACTTCGAATCATGTGGGAAAAACAAGTAAAAAACACGAATTTGAAGCCATTTTCAATTTGGTGTCCACACTGAATGATTTTAAAACTTGAAATAAAAAGTAGGTAGGTGTAGACACAAAATTGAGCATGGCTTTTTGAATTCATTTTTTTTTCTTTCAGATTTGGACTCCTCGTTGAATTTTAGACAGTTTCGACTACCCATATGATGGTTTAAGGAAATATCTACAGGGTGGTCCATGCGACAATATTAGTTAAAACACCATAACTTTTTAGTTTAATTAAAAATCAAAGTTTTTCTTGCATATTTAGTCTTTATATTTAATTTTGCGTCTCTTTGACTGCCCATATACAGGGTGTTACAAAAAAATTATGTCTCACCCTGTACAACACTTGAGTTTTGTTTTTCGATATGACTAACGAAAAATGTGTAAAATTAGACGAGAATTATTAATCCTAATTAAAAAATTAAAAAAACTCGGTTTTAAAAAAAATCAAGTCATTATTTCACTTGTGAACCACCCTGTATAAAAAAAATTGATGCCAATTGAAAGTGCGTGTATTTATTACACAAACACATTCTCTTCTTGTTATCAAAAAAATTAACCGAACTTGAGTTATTCAAGATTTAGAAAAAAAATTGGTCGAAAAAAAACCACCCTGTATGTAATATTTTTGTTTAAAAAAGTACTCAGGAATCATTTAGAAGTAAAATTATCAAATAAAATTCAGGTCGATTCATTTAAAAATCGAAAGTTGACACCTCAATTTCTGACTTTTGAACCACCCTGTATAAAAAAAAATTCATAACTGAAACCGCATAATTAGCACATGTACCCTAGATTTTTTTATTTTTCAAAAACTCTTTCAGGGGCCGAGTAATTTGAGGTGTCCAAGTTTGGTGGGACACCCTGTATATTATAATTATTATGTTGAAGAAGTTTTTCTGTCAAATATATTTGCATCAATTCTTTTACATCAAATAAGTACAGTAATGAAGATATAAAATAAATAACTGCAAATTACACTAAAATAAATAACTGCAAATAACACTTAAATATGATAAATTTAATGATGTAGGACTGGTATCCTAAGTAAACCAATTAATTTTATTTATTTATTGAATTTCTAGATAATTATACATAACCACCTACATATTGTTGCTGTTGTTTTTAACCAAATCCGTAGTCTATGTAAGTTGTCAGTCGTCACCTGTAAATTTAATAACCGGTGTCAAAAATATATCCAAAAGATGCGCCTGAAATTAGATAATATAATACAACGTGCAGCAATTTATTACTTACTCAATGTTTTCCAATATTACACATCTCATTTTGTTCTTTTGCAAAAACGCATAAGAAGGGGAGGCACGTTGAAAAGTGGTATATATATCAGTAAGTCTATTCCAAAAACAAAATTTTATATTATAGGTATGATAATTAGAAAAAGTAGGTAGTACCTACCTGTTATCCAGGATACTGATGTATGTACTTTTGACCATCAAATGTAGGTAATATTGGCAGAAAAGTCCATGCGCAATTGCGCACGGAGTTTGTAAATTTACATTTTTAGACATAAGGGAGAGAGGGAAGAAGAAAGAGGAGAGAAAGGAAAATAGGGAGAGAGAGAGAGAACAAAATAAAAACATAGAGAGAACGGAGGTAAGGAAGAAAGAAAATATACAGTGTGAGTGAGAAGGGAAAACAGTTATTTGGAGTAAGAGGTGATAGAAGAAGCACATATGGAGGGTGTAGAGAGAAAGCAAAATCAAAGAGAGAGAGAGAGATGGATATTTGGATAGAGCGAGAGAGATGGAGAGAGAGAGGAAAAATAAAGCAAGAGGTAGGGGTAAAAGTGAAGGAAAATGAAGATAAAGAGAAAGATAGGTATTGCAGAGCGTAAGAGACATAAAATAGAGAAAGATGGATAGAGAGAGAGAGAGAAGCGATGTTTGGATGAGAAGAAAGAAAAGAGGGAGGTGGGCTAAAGAGAATCCAGAAACAAGATTAGGGAAAAGGAAAGAAGAGAAAAAGTGGGGAGATGTGTCTCGAAGAAAACATTATACATAGACTAGCGGGCTGTCGCCCGCTTTTTCGCCAATGGCAGGTGTTGTAGTGGGAATTTCGAAAAATCCCGTCTTATTGCACGTCTAGACTATAAGACAAAGCTACCTACCAAATTTCAGCTTCCTAGGACTTACGGTTTGGGCTGTAGAGCGATGATCAGTCAGTGAGTGGTCAGTCAGTCAGTGACTTTGACATTTATATATTAAGATAGAGAAGTGAGTGGGATGAGGAGAATCCAAAGACCTAGAGGGACAGAAAGAGAGAAGTAAGAGACATAAAATAGAGAGAGATGGATAAAGAGAGAGAGAAGTAAGAGACATAAGGAGAGAAATAGGTGGTGAGTGGGGCTACACAAATGAAGATACAAAGTTTTATAAATAGATTTAGGAGAGAGGGAGGGAAAGAGAGAGAAAGAGAAACGAAATGATAGAAGGGGAGAGAAAGGAGATAGTATGAGAAGAGACTTTAGGTGAGGTAAATAATAGAATGAAGATACAAATGTATAGTTGGAGGAGCAGGGGAGGAGGGGTGGAAAAGGAGAGAGAGATAGAATCAGGGACAGTAAAGAGAGATAGTGAAAAGGGTTAAGGAGAGAGTTAAAGAGTGGAAAAGGGAGGAAGAAGAAATAGAGATGGATAAAGGGGGATGGAGAGAGTAAGAGAGTGGGAAAGGGAGAAAGAGAGATAGTGAGAAAGTGGGGGATTGAGAAAGTGTGAGAGAGATAGAGAGAGAGAGAGAGAGAGAGAGAGAGAGAGAGAGAGAGAGAGAGAGAGAGAGAGAGAGAGAGAGAGAGAGAGAGAGAGATAGAGAAAGAGAGAGAGAGAGAAACAGGAAGAAGAAAGAGAGATAGATAAATAAGGGGGAGGGAGAGAGTAAGAGAGTGGGAAAGGGAGAGAGAGAGAAAGAGAGAGAGGTATTATAAATTCTGGGAGGAGCGAAGTCTAGAATAATGGAAACGCCTTTGAGTTGGGAGAAAGTTGAAAGTTGTTGACGGGAAATTTTCATGTTGTGACGCTGACAGTGGAGCTCATGCCAGTGCTGTCTAGAGTAGCTTAATCTGGAGGTCGGTGGTTCGAATCTCAAGCATGGCGGATTTTTAGTAAGGCGGGTTGAGTAATCAACTAATCATGCCATCAACCTTTCGATTAAAACAAATCTGGAAAGTACTCTCATCCCTCTCGAGATCCCTGAAAAGTGTTCAATATTTGTTGTGTCGTTGTAGGTTCATGTATTTTGTATTACATTATCTACATCTATATTCATAAAATTGATTAGTCACTTTAGTCTGGGAGCCTACGGATTGAAAAAGTAAAATTCCCATTTTAAAGCTTCATCTGTTAATTTTAACTGTTTTAAGAATTTGTGACCGTCTTATTAAACTTTTGGACCTGATGCGGAAGATGTTCCTTTATTTCGCCTCTTTGAACATCACCTTTGCAAAAAGTTCGATTAAAGCGAAGAGCAGAAAAGATTCAAACCCGAGTTAAAAATTATAGTAATAATAATAATACTCTTTAGTAGAATGTAGAAACCAGGCGAGGTTAATGCTTGAACCATTTTCTACCACCTAACCCTACGAGTCTTATTACTATGTGGTCACAAACTCAAATTAATGAGGAAAAATTCATGCATTGGGTGGGATTTGAACCAACAGATCCCTACGCTACCTGGATTCACAGACTATATAGCGCCTTAACCACTTGACTACCAATGCACAAAACTAATATGACAGTAAGTTTTTGAAGCATCATACGACAAATAGTATAAATTTACTTCAACTCAACAATTTCAAATCTTCACAGCCCTGATGTTTGATTCTAGACTCATGGGAAAAACTTGAAGTCGGTAGAGAAGAAAGGGAAACTTATCGTCATCGGTAATCTCGATCCATATACCAGAGGATTCGTAATCTGGAATGTGTTGGTTCGTGTTCCAATTATCAGGAATATTAACAAGTTTGGATTTGATTATTGCGACACCTAAGTACCTACTCTTGTGATAAACTAAAAAAAATAATAAAAGTATAAAAATAGTCTCCTTGTCATAAGCCAGTGTAACCAAATTCATTTGGTTCCACCTATAATTTGAATATGGTTTCAGAAATTTTTCCTCGAACGTTTCTCTTTGAAAAGCTTTTCAAACATCTGTGGTATGGCAGCTTTCTGAAGTCACTTCTTACTCCTCTCCAACTGCCTCCATTCTCTATGGAGGCTGCGTTGAGTACCCTCCAATCGCCTCCTTGTGGTTGGAGGTTTCTGAAAGGTTTCTCTCCTCCAAGCTTTTTCTTCTCCCTTTGTCACTTCTCTTGGTATATTGATCCTGTGCATGATATAGAAGTGTAGGTTTGTTTTAGTGCACAATCTAACCAACATGGTAGTAGGTACTCTTTTCTTACTCTATCCAAGTCTATCGTAAGAACATGGTCGGAATTTATAACTTTCCAGACAAGCTGTTCTTAACTTTCTTTAGTCATCGCCATCCCCTCGACTTTTATATTTTATTTCTTTAGAAACTCTTTATTAGTAGAACATAATATATACAGATAAATAATCGAAAAAATTAAAATACAAATTGACAATAAATAAAACATCAAGAAAAAAATAAACAAAATATTTATACATATATTATGTCCTAACTAAAGGACGGCGTTATTGCCTATGTCAATCTATTTTAGTGTTTCGTTCAAGACTGTCGACCTATAAGCATACCGTTGTGGTCACAAACTCAAGTTAATGAGGAAAAATTCATGCACTGGGTGGGATTCGAAACAACGGACCCTACGCTACCTGGATTACTAGACTAGCGCGTTAACTACCAGTGCATGCGGGAAACAAACAGCGGGATCAAACATACTTCTTTATTAGTTTCAAGCCTTTTAAGGCCTTTAGAAATTGACCAGCCAGGTGCGCTGGTCAATTTCTAGCTAGACTAGAAACGTGGCAATTTCGTTAAACATAGGACTTTAACAGAGAATAGGACTAGCCAGCCCTATAAAAACCAGTCTACATTGCAGTTTTCCAAGCGTTTAATGGCTTAAAAAGAAAAATGAAGAGGGTTGATCGCACATAGAAATATATGGTTCAGGCCGAGCCAAGTTTTAACTTAAGTTACCTGTAGCCAATCTCGCCCTAGCTAGACTAGAAAAGCTGGTTATAACAACAACAAAACAACAAGGGGTAGAAACCGTGGTCCTATTCTTCCTGGTACCACAATGGCTGTGAAAGACACTTAGTCAGTCACTTAAATTAGTCAGCTCTCCGATGTCTGTCAGCGTAAAGTCCATCGGCCAGGTTTTGAAAAATGTACTGCTGATCTTTAGTTGAAGCAGTGAAATTTAATGAAAAGTCATATGTCTCTGAGGAAAGTATGTATTTAATTAAGAAAAAAAACTAAAAATATCATGTAATTTATTTTCCATCTAGTAAAATGGAGTGCGTTGTCTGTGTAAGAAAATCCTGTGATATGTATACACATTTGAAAGAAAAAGAATACCTAGATTCAAATTCAAATGCTAATATTAATAAAATCAAGAAAAATGGAATTTCCTTCAAGGAAAAATGTCCCACAATTTGGTCCCACAAACAACGAAAAGGTCACCGAACTGGCAGAGCTTGAAAATCTGAAAATGCATCCCTGCCAAGATTCATCTCCCCCGTTCCTCGGAATTCCTCGGTCACAAAGTCGTTACAGTATTTCAGCTTTCCCCAACATCATTTCGTCCCGCCCCTCGTCGGGCCAAACACCCAATCCCTACCGGGGGAAAGCGCCGGCGCGGTAGAAAGCTCTGTCTTCCATTCCGGCTGGGAAATTTATTTTCCTCGGCTAGCTAAAGCTTGAAGCTGCTCCCGGATTTTGTAGGTAAGTTACGCTTTCGAGAAAAATTTCCCTGGGTGAAAAATAAATAGCCTGAAATAGCCTGAAGTCGGAGGAGAGGGAAGGGGGGGGAGGATTTGAAAAGGGAAAAACGGAGGGATATTTTTCTTCTTCTTTTTTAGTGTGTCTTTTGAAAGTGTTGATTTTTATGTGGGTGTTATTTTTGTTTTCAAATTAAATTTGCTTTTGATGTGATATTGTTTATGTCAATTTTGTTTTTAATTTTGATTGACTTACAAGAGGAGTTCCTAACTATATTTTGTGATACTTTGTTTGACACATGTCATGAGTGAAATGACTGGTAAGAAAAATTTCTTTATGAATATTATTGTATTTAACAACAGTGATTAAACGGTACCTTTTTATTAAACAAAAATTTAAATCAATTCAAAATGATTATAAAAGTGGAAAAATTGACAAAATACCCTAGCTGTAATAAACATAATTATTACTCCCCTCTAAGATGTTCTTTATTTTGTTACAATTTCCCCATTTTATATTGGTTGATTAGCTGTAGTTGAAAGTGGTTGAATTTTCCAATACATTTCTGAAGACGTGTCAATATTAAAGAATGTTGATGGAATGCAGAACTTCTTTTTCCTGTTCTAATGCGCACTTTCCAGCCTTTCTTGAACTACCTACCTATTGTGTTTTCTAGGGACCTCTAAAATACAAATTTTCAATATTCTTCAACATATTTAAATTATACATTCCCAGGGATACCAATATTGATAGTTATTCATTGTACTTCGCACTTACGCCCCTTTGTGCCCTTTGAAGGGCCCCATTTAGCTCAGGGGTCAAAACATGTACAAACGTATTATATTTATATAGAGAGGATACAAATAAATAAACATGATGAACTGATAAAATATAGGAGAATTGTCTAACGTTGTTCGCTTTGGTACCCTTGAAAAAGTTGACAGATTTTTATCGATATAGTAGCCTCTACACTACACCGTTCATTTTATATTCTCTGAGGTAATATCTTCGAAACAAAATAAATCTGACTTCAATATCTATGATTGGTATCTCTGAAATAACTTTATCTGACTATCTTTGTAGTACCTCTAAAATTTTAATTTTGTCCATTTTCTATTTGACATTATCATGACTTTATTAGACTTTAATATAAGGAAGTTGTTCTGAAAAAAGCAGCCAACCCTGAGTTTCTAACTTTTGGGAATTCTCAGTTAAAATCTGACATAAATTGTAAACGAATAAACTATGTATTTTTTTGGTATATGTAGGTATAATAATAATATGACTCTGAGGGTGAGGTGGTAGAAAATGTTTGCGCATTAACTTCGCCTGGCTGTTACCTTCTACTAAAGAGTATTATTATTATTTGATCTTTTTTGTACCTATACATTTTTAATATGAAACTATGAAACAAAATCTATCTGCCTTGAATCTCTGTGTTATTTTTCAAATAATATTCATTTCCTTTGGTTCTTTCGTATGAAGATGTTTCAAAGAAAGGCGCTGGTAATATAGCAGAAATGGCTGCAACAAAGAAAATTGCAAAGTATAGAAGTATAATGATGAATCAATGGGGGGGCCCTGGTGTGAGGCAGCGAAAAAATTCACGAAAGATCTGGGTGACCGCCTCACATCAGTGACCGGGAACAGAAGAAGTAGGGCCTTTCTGGATCAAAGAATATCCATCGCCATCCAGAAAGGCAATGCATGCAGCTTGCGTCATGGGGACCATGCCTAGCTGTTTAAAAATGGAAGAGATTTTACTTCCGAGAAATTTCTAATACTTATTAGAAATCGGAAGTATTGTGTTCGTTTTTGTAAAAAAAAAATATTTTTTTGCTCCGATTTCAATTTTTTTTATATTTCTGGACGTTTCATAACCTCCTGAGCAAATTTGGTTTTGTGTCCGTCTGTCGGTCCGTCGGTCTGTCTGTTTGTCTGTCAAAACGATTCCTTGTAACGCGCAAAACTCAGAAACTACTGAACGGATTTTTGATGAAATTTTGCACACATCTAGGAAACATTCTGTAGATGGTCCCATTTGAATTCATCGAATTCGTACTAGCGGTTCTGGGTGAAAAAGACCATGCGCCTGACCACTAACTTTTTACTTGGCTATCTTATTTTATTTGGTGCTCTCAATGGTCTACGTCTGGCCAATAAAGGTATGCAAAAGATAATTGACAACCAAGAATACAACAAAAGTAATAACACTAAAATCAATAATGAAACAGAAATTCTAATAGAGAAAACAGCCCAACCAGAATCCAAGAAAAAAACAACCGATTCCAATAACACAATCAAAAATCTACACCAAATAATATTGGAACCAGATATACAAATAATTGAAACCTCTAGATCATCAAATGATAGCAGCAGAACTGAAGATAATACACTAGGTAATGCCCTTGGACAGCTCTACACTGACATAATCAACCAGTCAAATAATAACGATTATAACCATGCTACTCAACTAAAGATAACAGAACTTGAAGAAGAAATAAAGACAAATACCAAAAGAATAACTAACATAGAAAACACACTCAAAAATCTACACAACGGAAATCCCCAACAAACAACAAACAAAGAAAATACTACAGAAAACAAAGAAACAACAGAAACTAAAACTAAAAACAAAACCATACACCTCATAGGAGACAGCCACATGCGCTATCTGAAAGAAAGACTAGACGAAGAGAAGGAAATAAAGGACTGCATGATTAAAGAAAATTTTAGGCCCGGATATACGTATAATAAAACTACACAGGAACTGATTAAACCAGAAGTCATTGGTAAAAATGACATACTCGTAATATCATGTGGTACTAATGATTTATTCAGAACGGAAATTGAATCAATCAAAAACAACATCAATAAAATTGCCCAAATAAACTGCAACATTATCATCATATTACCACCACCGCAACCCTATAACCCAAGAAACGAAAACATAATACGATTCAACACAGCCCTCAAACACCACATACAAACTTATAAACACATAACCACTATAGATCCCCATAAATTTGTACAGTACTGGCACATGGCAAGAGATGGGGTCCATCTTGCCAGAAAAGGAAAAAACTACCTATGTGCAAAAATTATGGAAGCCATCAGAGATCTAAGCAATTCCAACAGCAACAACAAAAACCAAACATCACCTGGAATAAAATACAACAAAACCAAAGAAATGAGACAAACCGCTAAACACCAAGAAAACAACAAACAACAGCACTATAACCATCAATACGAAACGTATAATCCACAAAAATATTATAAACAGCCCCATAAAGAGAACTATAACGACCACTACCACCAAAAATACCCGCAAAATCATTACCAACAGAAGAAACTCGAAAATAACAACCCATATGGAAAACACACACATAAACAAACGAGGGAATACACAAGAACTAATGAAAATACATTACAGCAAAACACTAATCATACAAGACACTACCAACAAGATCAACAACAATACCAACATAACCAAAAACAAAAATATAAAACACAGCATTTAACCCAAAAGATCAATTACCAACAACCAAACCACCAACTAAATGATCACCAAACATATAAAAAACAACAGAACCAACAACAACCACACCAAGAGCAACAACACTATAACCAAGAACAACAACACTACTTCCCGGCAGTTCTGACCCAACCACAACAACAAACTCCCAGACAACAAGAACATCTAATAAAAAAACAGGCACTTCAGACATACCAGAACCAACAATTACAAAAAAACTGGCAACAACAACACCAGATACAAAAGAATCAACAAGAAATCCAACATCCACATCATCACAACGCACAACCTACAACACTACAATACGACAACAAAGAACAACAATACCAACAACAACAGCCCCAAATGAACACTCTCAAGAACCCAAATGATCATCTAAACAAACCAGACCATTTTCAAGAACAACAACAAAATAATTGGACAACAGCATACAACACATCAACCAAAATCAGTTGTAACACATGCCAATCTTGTGGCTCAAACATTATAAATCAACCATATCAACAGCAACTATACAGCCAAGAAATACCAAATTCCCCATACAACATTCCTATCAACAAAAATTTTCTAAACATCTGACATGCACAAAATGTGCAAAACTAAAACTAGATAAAAAAAACAACCACACCCCCACAAAAAAACAAGATATTAAACTAGAATATAAAACACTAACTTGGCACAAAAACATGTCCCTTATAGAAGACGAAGAGAACATAGAAAAATTATACAATCTACAATATGGTGAAGAATTCTGCCATAAAGTATGGAATAGTACAAATGAAGCCTGCAACTTTGCATATGCACTAAACAAATATCTTGAAAATAAAAACCCACCAAAAACATCACAACATCAAAAAGAAACAATCAAATCTAAAGAAAACAACATTGTGAGAATATTCCACCAGAACATACAAAGCCTATCAAAAGAGGGAAAAATACCACAACTAGAACTACTAGCAGACCAAAAAAAGTTCGACTTTATATGTTTAACAGAGCACTGGCAAACAAAAGAAAATATTGCAAAACTAGCAATACAAAACTATACACTAATTGGCAGTTACTGTAGGGAACCAAAAAAATCAACAAAAAATATAGCATATGGTGGAGCAGCAATCTATTGTAGAAATGAATTCAAAAACCAAGTCTCCACAATCCTAATCAATAAAGAAATCCTACACCCAAAATCATTTGAAACTGTAGGGATAAAGTACTCAAACGGAAAAAATAAAATAAATATTTTTTGTATATATAAAAACCCAACAAGTAGCATTAAAGTATTCCTTAAATCCTTAAACTCTCTCCTAGAAAAACACCTGAACCAAAACCAGAAAAACATAATATGTGGAGACATAAACATAGACTTCATTAACACAGACGAAAAATACAATCAACTAAACGACGTACTGGAATGCTACAACTTACAAAACAAAATAACACACCCAACAAGAGGTAGCGCAGGACTGGACTACATAATCACTTCAAAAAATGAAACAAAATTCATCGCACAAGTCACTGATGAACAAATATCAGATCATCTTGGACAATACATAGACATTGACACAGTAAAAAATAACAAATTACAGATAAATAACAAAAAATACATTAGGATACAAAAAGAAGAAAATCACATAAAAATGACTGAACTACTACTCAAACATGACTGGAATCATACACTAACTCAAATAGATGAAGAACAAACAGACATAGCTACAAAAAACTTCATACACAATATACTAGAATACTACAACATAGCCTATCCACTGAAACAAATAACAATAAAAAACAAGAAGAAAAACATAGAATGGATAACAGACAAAATAGTAAAAGAAGGAATAGAACTAAGAGAAATACATCGATCAATGAAATACAATGACAACATACAAATAAAAGAACTGTACAAAGACCTTAAAAAAAACCACACTAAAAACATCACATTACTCAAAAGAGAACATATACAAAACAAGCTCAAAAACTCAAAAAATAAAAATAAAAGCATGTGGGAAAGCTTTCACTCATTAACGGGGAAAAAGAAAGAAGAAATGGATATTATCATTAAGAACAACAACAAAATTATCAAAGAACCGAAAATAATTGCAGAATTGTTTGCTGAATACTTCATCAACTCGACCACTGAAAAAATTAGTCAAAACACACAACATAAACAACAATATCAACAGCAGCAACACCAACAACAAAGACTAGAAAAACGACAAGAACAACTACAACAACAGCATCAACCATCAACAATACAACAACAGCACCAACCAGCAACAATACTATACAGTACTAACGAAATGGAAATAGAGAAAATCATAAGAAACCTGAATGACAGTAAAGGACTTGAAAACTATGACATACCGACCTACATTCTAAAACGAAACTCCAACCTATTAAGCACAGCACTATCTAAACTAATAAACAAATCATTCAAAGAAGGAACATACCCTGCACTCATAAACTATTTGACCATAAACCCCAAACACAAAAAAGAAGACCCCAAAAACATCACTAACTACAGACCCATATACAAAACCTCTAACCTAGCAAAAATATACCAAAAAGCATACACAAACCGACTACTCAAACATCTCAACGACAACAATTTACTAACACCACACCAACATGGCTTTAGAACAAATCACTCAACTGCAAGCGCATGTCTAGAACTTGTTGAGCATGTAATCGACTGTATGGACAAAGGACTAACTGTAATGACTCTGTACTTTGACTTGACCGCAGCATTTGACGTTGTAGACAAAAACATACTACTAGACAAACTCAACAAACTAGGGATACAAAACAACGACAACAACTGGATAAAATCATTTTTAGAAAGACGGACTGTACAAGTAAAAGTAAATAACCAAACATCGACTACAAGACACATACATCATGGTATTAGCCAAGGATCAAACTTAGGACCAAACCTCTTCCTCGTAAACATAAATGACATACCAGACATACTTGACACTGACAACGAAAAAATAGTAATATTTGCAGACGACATAAACATTACAATAACATCCAAAACAACTGACGAACTGAAAACAAAAGCTGAGGAAGTGGTACACAAATTTATACAATGGTGCCACACAAACCAAATGATCCCAAACATACTTAAATCCAACTACATCATATACAACATGAAAAAGACTAACAATACAACAGACCTAAACCTCAAAATAAACAATGAAGAACTAAAACCTGCAGAAGAAATAAGATACCTAGGAATACAAATAGACAACAGACTATCATGGACAACACAAAACGAAAACATATGCAAAAAGCTAGCCCAACTTTGCTTCATAATAGGACAACTAAGAACGAATATGGACAAAAAATCACTCCTTACTTATTACTATGCTCACGGGGAGAGCTCAATAAGATACGCCATAACAATCTGGGCCACAAACACACAACACCAACGAATACTTAGACTACAAAAAAGAATTATTAGAAAAATATATAGAAAACCATACAACTACTCAGTCAGAAATACATTCATCAAACAAAACATACAAACATTCTACGGACTATACTACATCGAATCCCTACTATACATATACAACACCAAAGACACATTACAACATAACTCTGATCACCATACTTACAACACACGCCAAGCACAAAACCTTACAATACCCAAACATAGAACATCATACTTTGAAAAAACATCAAAATACAACGGCACAAAATACTTTAATAACCTGAAAGATGAAACAAAAGCACTTGGCTACATAGCATTCAAACAAAAAATAATAGCAGAAATAGCTCAACTAGCACCATACAACTTTGAAGATTTGAACAACATAAATATCTAGAGAGCACCAAATAAAATAAGATAGCCAACACCATATCAATTTATATTATTAATACCGAAATTAATATGTATACGCATGTGTGTGTGCGTACATAAGCAGGTACATGTATGTGTGTATAATGTATATATTATGTATGTAACATATACAATTATGCATGTATATAATTTAGGGTGACTATGTTTTATACATTTCTGTAAATGTCGAACAAACAATAAATTATAAATTCTAAAATTCTAAATACTTAAACGCTTATATATCTCGTGAACCGTACACCCGATTTTGATAAAATTTTGTATGTATAATACAGTATGTCTCAGAAGTCCTAGCGGAGGCCCTGTAACTTTTGAACGGCTGGGAATTTTGAAATTCTGTTTTTTTCTAGACATAGGAAAAGGCCCATGGCAAATCTGATGGTGATGTTAAAATTCAGGTTCGACCCCCGGAAGTGACATTTTTTGATAAAAAATGGCCATTTCTCTCGAAATTAAAATGAGAAGGTATACTTTGGGTTTCATATTATCAATCTACTGGCCATAACAGGTAATTATACAAAGTTTCATTTTTCTGCCATGACCAGGGGCAGAGGTATGGAGGCTGAAAGTTGAAAATTCAGATACCACATTGATTGGCAATGTGGGATCTATTGCTCACAAAATGTTTTTTTAAAATCGTTCTTTTAAGCACCAAAACAATGAAAACGCCAATATGTATCATCCTTCAATCAGTGTCGGAGTAAAAAATCATTATGTTGAAGATTATGATTTCGAGTTTACCTACTGCACAAATATCACAACTAAAATATTTACCATGTAGGTAGGTAAGTTTTCAGTTTTTGAGTTTACAAGCTTCTGAGTTCATTGGCTTGATGAAAAAATATCAATGTGTACTATTTTATTAATTTTATTAATAATGCATGTTTCCGTATGAATCCGGTTCGACTCTTAAGAATTGTCATGTTGAGAAGAAAAAACTACGCTAAATGTGAATGAGAGCTTCATCATTATTATCATAAGAAATACAAGAAAATGATAGCCAAAAAAATAAATTTAAATAAATTAAAAAAAAAAAACAAAAAAATATTAATTCCCATCGCTGATGAAAGGTAAGTGCAATGTAGTGTTGTCGACTTCCAACTTGGAGACCGAACTTTCAA
>CM044955.1:49509799-49579961 GCA_024516035.1 Bactericera cockerelli
CAATATCAGATCTGCATTACCTGTTCCTCCAGCACTATTAGATGACAATGAAAGCGTCGATTCACTTTTTAAGTATCTGAAAAAACTAGAAATGTACACCATGATTTAGAAACAGGACATCGGCGCGAACGACCTGCTCCAGCAGAGTTAAAGCGCCTAAAAGGAAAAAAAAAAAAAAAAAAAAAAAAGTTGAAAATTTTATTAACATTCTCGAGGAAGTATTGTGTCCATAATTGGCAGTGTATTTTTTTTTTTTTTTTTTTTTTTTGCCACTAAACAACGAGGTTCCAACACTCGATAGTCTCCTAAAAATGCCACCAAATAATCCGATAATTCGGACGGTTTCTGGCATAACAAAAATAATTCAACAACAAACAATGTTCAATCCAATTTTAGAACCCCTTTAAAATCGAAAAAGAAGAAAAATGAGAAAAACTCACCAACAGAGAACACCATCTTCAAAGTTAATGTTTTTAAATGTTCGGCATAAAAAAGATTTTTGTCAACAACAATTTGAAAGCTTAAACGTAAATGAAAATTGATGCGCTGCCGCGCTTAATTAAAGCACAAAGCACCTTTCCCATTTATTTTCGAGGGGACCGATATGTCCCCCTAATACTCGAAAGCTCTATCTAATGCTTTTTTTGTTAATAAAATTCAGTGAAGAGATGGAGTTTTCTTTGGAATTATTTCACGATTGCAAACTTTTAGCGTGATATATGATCGTAAAATTAAAAACATTTTACAGTGTGGAAACGAATAGTTAATAAGATTATTTAATTCATGCCTACGGGCATTCCCTATTGTGATAGGAAAAGTAGTATTTTTTCTTCCAATTTTAGGTAAATTATAGAGTTCATTTTTGAAGTAGATGTGAGTAGATATCAATCCGCTTGCATTCGCTAAGGCTGGCGAATGGCAATTGTAGAGGTCACAGGACTGGCATACCATTAAGTAGATATTGTGTCCTGTCTTCTATACCCCCAAAGAGAAAAATCAAGTCCATCCTATGTATACCTAACTATTTATTAGCATTATCACGTTATTCATTATTTCATCTTTGTAGCTTTATAGGTAATGTCTAAAAAGAGACTTTTCATTAGGCACGAATAAAAATGAGATAATTCCTAAAAGTTTTCCAATCCGAATCATTTTCCGACTTTTTCTTCAATTTACTTCCATTCAGTTAAAAGAGTGTTGGAAAATAGTTTTATCAGAAAAATTCCATCGCAATTTTTCAATGAATATTCTAATGAAAAAGTTTTTTTATCAACTGAATTAAAGTTAAAGAGAAAAGTAAAATTAGAAAGAAAAATCATTCAGATTTTTTGAAAGGCAGATAATGTAAAGGCAGGGTTGATGAATATACCAGTGCTCTCTAGAAGTCTAGACTTCTAAAAACTAGACTACTGAGGTGATCCAAACAAATTTCAGCAGATTTAGGACTTGGTGAATAACCAGTTGACCACTCAAATACAAATCCTCCACCACTACCGTCTTGATGCTAAAATGACAAAGAAGGTGAATACCAAAATTTCATGAAACGCAATATTCCATTTCTCACAGACTAAACTTTGGACCCTAAAATATTTATAATTCTTTTCCAGTGGGCCAGGCGTGGAAAGATTTTCAGAGGAGGTGGGAGGGGGAGCGAGAGAGAGAGAGACAGAAATAAATGAAAAGCAGGGAAAAATCGGGATAAAAATCTTTCCAGTTGTGATTTCTACCTCCATATCTTCAGTGAGCATGATGAATAGAGAGAGAGAGAGAGAGAGAGAGAGAGAGATGAGAGAGAGAGAGAGAGGGGGGGGAGAATAATATAGAATTTCATCAATCGTGAGAGAGCGAGACATTTGCCTACTACAGAGAGGGAGGGAAGAGAATGAGAGAGAGAAGTGTGACAAGAGGGGGCGTAGAAAGTAGAAAGGCCTAAAAAATAGAGAAAGAGGAGGGAAAGATGTGAGAGAAGAGAGAGAAAGGAACAGGATTGGGGTATAGAAAAGAGAGTGAGAGGAGAGAGATGGCGTAAAGAATGGCTGTTCGGTTATCATTCCCAGAGCACTCGTGTGGAAGAAACACATAAACTTCGCCTACTTATCACCCTCTCGCTCTCACTCTCTTCCTTGCCCTCTCTGTCTCTCTCTATCTCTCTTCCTCCCCCTATCTCTCTCTCTCTCTCTCCCAACCTCCCCTAGCTCCCTCTTCCTCCCTACCTCTTCCTCTCTCTCCCAACCTAACCTATCTCTCTCTTCTTCTCCCTTTCTACCTCCCCCTTTCTCTCTCTTCCTCCCATTATCTATCTATTTCTCCCCCTATATCTCCCTACCTCCCCTACCTCTCCCTCTCTCACTTTCCTCCCCCTACTCTCTCTTCCTACCCCTCTCCCTGCCTCCTCCTCCACTTCCAACTACATACCCCCCTCTCCTCCCTAACAATCATATTTATCTTCTAATTCGTAATAATCGCTAGCTTTGATTCCCTGTCTGGATCTTGCATGGCTTTTTTTTATTGCCTTTGAAAAGACTGTCAGAAGTACCAGAAATTTAATAAGATTACGGGTAGGTAATAATGACCCCCCCCCCCCCCCCCCCTCCCCCAAAAAAAACTATCGTTGAAAAAAGACCCAAGTTACAGCAAGCAAGGAGAACGAATGAGATGTGCCATTTTATTTCTTTTTTATAATTTTTATGACAAGAGTTTTACAAGCTTATTCATTTTACAGCAATGAAAGAGCCAATTTAGGCGTTTATTACTCATGATATCACTTTTTTGGGAATCATTATTATTATTAGATATTAAATGGACGTACATACAAATAATTATTTTAACAATGAAAAAAATGGAAACAATATTTATACAATAAAAATGAAAAAGAATAGAAAATATATAAAAACATAATTATACTGTCCTAACTAAAGGGCGGGGTTATTGCCTATGGCATTCTCTTCCAACCAACCCTTCATCATCCGCGTTCTCCCTTTTTCCACACGAAGTGTAATTTTTGCTGATACATTAGGTACCTACCATTCATCAGGTATAAAAAGTTGAAAGTTTTCATACATAGGTATGTTAATCACTTTCGTGATATTCCAACTACTCAAATTACCTTTACGAAATCCACGCTGAAACTAGGACTTGAACCACCGGCCTCCAGGTTACAAGTCCGCCGCCTTATCGATCAAGCTACTGAGGTCGGCCATCAGGTATAAAGATATCATACACCTAATCATGTACCATTTTCCATGTTTCTCATTAGTGTCTCGTATTTTATTTCTTCTAGCAACTGAAGAAAGTATCTTGGTCTATCTCTATAGGAAACATTATACATTAATATCTCCCAAGGCAATCCCTAACATTCAACTCTAAGCATGTACGAATGTGTGGCTAGCTCTGTGTCATAAACAAATTCAATAATGCTATCCATAAAAATACAATACTTTCCTTATTAAAAAAGTAAAAAGTTATGTATGTGGGTTGGCAGATTATCCAGAACATAGGCGGCTTAGCAAGGAATGGGGATTTCCGATAAGAAAAATATTATTTTGCTGTCGTTTTGTAGCTGGAAAATGTGTGGGAAGAACAACTTTAACTCCTTTCGGATTTATAAATTTGATGATTTTTTATCTAATTTTAGAATTTATACGTTTACACCGTTCAAGTCCCAGGTACTTTATGGAAAGGACATCAACATTCTATAATCCCTAATTTTATGATAAAAGTGATTTTTTGTTCAAAAATAATAAATTATTTGGGTACCTACTTAAGACACGTAGATATTATTTAAATATTATCCTGGCAAAATAATAGCTCTCTTTAGTGTTAGATGGTAGGAAATGCTTTGCATGAACCTCGCTCGCTTTACAGTAAATTTACCTTCCACTAAAAATAATGGTGTACCTACTAATAATCTAAATCTATCGATAGGTATAGTAAATATAATATAATAATGGGACTATTTTAATAAGGATTTCAATTTAGTAAAAAAGTTGAAGTTATCACAATTACCTATTTGTGTTACTCATTTTCGTGATATTACCAATACTCAAACTTGCTTTACTAAATGTACGCTGAAACCGGGACTCGAACCACCGACTACAGGTTCCATGGCCATCGTCTTATCGATGAAGCCACTGAGCTACAATTTTAGTAAATTTCAGAGAGACAACAATTGAATTGGTATGATGAATAGAAAGGTATCAGCCCAATAATAATATGTTTTAAAAAGAAATGCATAAATTTAGATCACACAATATTTATTTTTCAAAGCTCATTACCAAGTTTTAGGCATCAGTGTCTTCTGAAATGACTTATTTTCTAATGAACCTCCCCCCCCCCCTCTAACTTTTGCAGGGTCATTAATAATAAACTTTCTCTCTCTCCTTTTTTCTCCCTCACTCTGTCTCCTTTGTATTTTTTGTTACTCGAATGTCTCCGCTGAATTTTTATTATCTTCTTTCTACATGGACCTCTTATTTTTATTCCCCCCTCCACCGCCTTAGTTATGGGCCTCTTATTTCTTATTTTATGCCTCCCTCCCCCAACTTTTATTATATTGTCGTCGTTAACAAATTCTTCCCCCCCCCCCGATGAAATATTGCCTGAAATATGACGAGTTCTAATTATAATTGCTGTGAATTTAAATGAACATCAACAAGGAAAGAAAACAACAGTAAAAACAGAATAGCTCCGCAACAAATCACTTAAATAAATATCTACGCGAGGTCGAGCTGGGAATAGTTAAAAGAGACATAATACACTGAAACCCAAGTGCATAGTCCCTAATGAACAGATTAAATAAATCAACTTTAAACACAATCAAATAGCTAATAGCCGTGCTTAATCAGGCTGTTAGGTACTATGCACTCCACCATGGAACTATTATCTACTGACTAGTGATGGACAAGAAAAAATCGCACTGCGTTGAAAATCGCGGTGAAAAATCGCACCGCACCACAAGCAGGGTGCGATTTTTCACCGATTTTTCTATCGAGGGAAAAAAAATCGCACCGCGCTTGCGTTGCGCGGTTTTCATAAATGAGAAATTTAATCGCACTGCGCGGTTGCGATTTTTGATTTTTCACCGCATCACATGCGGTGCGTAGCTCACATCGCCGCCGCCACAATAACAGTAAAATTAGGAGACTTTGTTTATCCATCATTTCTTGGGCAGTAGACTTGTAACCAGGAGGTCGGTGGTTCGATCCCCGCGGTTGAAGTACAATAACAGTACAAACACAATAATGATAATTAGAGTCACCCTCAGTAGCTTCTGTGTAAAGGCGACTGTGTCATGAGTTGGGAGTTGCAGTTTTATTATTATTATTATTATTATTGAATTTGTGTACAAACAAGTAATGATAAAAATTATGAACAATATAAATAAGATGAAAAAAATGAATAACATAGATAAAATATATATACAGATGTTCTAACTAAAGGGCGGGGTTATTGCCTATGGCACTCTCTTCCACCCAACCCAAGTTTTCAGCTGGAAACTTTCTGAAAAGGTGTATCTTAGTATCCTCAGTCACTCACTTACGGCAAAATTATGAAACAGGATTAGTTAATCTTAGCTTTCACTTTCACAACAACTATCTTAACTTTCATTTTCACAACAACTGTAGAGATCATTATCCAAGCCGGCCTTTGTAGCTGTATATTACTTCTGTGGCGTAACGGAGCTGTGACCAGCCTTCGTGACTGAAAATTCTATTTTATAATACCAATCGGTCAGCTGATAAAATCTAAGGGTCGGCTTAGATTTACTATCCTGTTTCATAATACGGCTCTTAGTGGGTGAGACCCACCCAACCTGGGCTAGGTGAAGTTAATGTGGTTAGTTGTGTAATTTTTCTATGAATGGAGGGTAAAACCCCTACCTTGAATAACATCAATGTTTAATAAAAAATGTTGAGCAAAAAATGTTTACAGATAAAACAATTCTAAAGAAAAGGAATGTCATAGAAATACATAATTCCCCACTAATCCGAGCAAAACGTCTCAAGGATCTCAGAGAATGAATGTTGACACAAGTCTGAGTCCTGCTCAAGACTCAGGGCACGTTGTGATTGCTCTCCCTACCCGCGCCTGCTTGATCCTTTAATAGCGACCCGGTCTAATGTGTTTGCTTTCACTTCAATTTCCTCCAGGCCTTTTCTAGGGAGGGGGTGATAGGGAAGTTTTGGGAGAAGAGGAAGGTGGGATTCTCCTAGGTGGGAGGGGGAAGAAGAAACTCAGGGGTGGTGAAAGTAGAGGAGAGGGAGATAGAGGGTTCCATTTTGGGTAAGGAACTCAGAGGTGAAAGAAAAGACGGTGGCTGGACTATTTCTAGAAAAGGCTCATAAAAAGTAGATAGGTGTTTCGAGAGTTGGTAAAAAAAAGGTGAAGCGGTTAAGAAGGAGACAAGATTGGATGGTTCTAGAATAGGAGAAGAAGTGACAAAAGAAGAAGCAGTGATATGAAAGTAAGGAAAGGGGGAGAGAAACTTCCGAGGAAGTGAGAAAACCTAAGATAGAAGTGAGAAGAGGCTGCTCAAAATTTACAAGACAACGAAGACGGGACTGCGTTTGATGTACAGTTGGCAAATTAAGATTTTTTGATGATCTGTAGTAGAAAATGAGTTAGAAATTGTTTACTGAACAAGACAAAAATCCCGATTTTCAACTATGTCTGACGTTTCACTGTATTATTATAAACTGATTGGAGTCCCACAACCCACAAGAGAAGCCCCAATTTTCAGACCGACCTCTATCATATCTATTGTGACCATTTACTACATCCAACTGTATGTAAGTATTGTACAAATAAAGCAATAAATATGCACTCATGACTCGCAACCCCCCCCAAGAGCGATCAATGATTCTCCCACACAGAAACTGGAAAAGCCAAATCGAGAAAAGTTTCACAAATGGAAAGCCAAAACTAGGCCGCAGATATTTTTATAAATCCATTTCTCAATGAATTCCTCAACCCCTTGCCCGCGTCAGAAGAGACACAAAGTCGCGTCAGAACAGCGAAAAGAATAAAAATCTAAGGGCGCCAAGAAATACTCCGAGGAGATATGAAGCTGGCAAAAAATAACATAGAAAAGAAGGAACATGATGCATTTAAGATATTTCTGTTAATAACTTCTATAGTTTTGCGTGGGGGAACTCAGACAGCCTCGTATCTTTCATGTATGTGCTTTCCTTTGCTCGTGAGAAGTGGTCCCCAATCGTAGGCAATGTATTCTTTTTTCAGAAAAAGCCCTGTTTAGGATCCTATAGTATAGCAATAGATACTTATATGTATGGTTTAAACAGGAGTCACTCTCCAAATAAAGCTAAATAAATCTAGCAACAGTAAAGTTGCAATTATTTGCTAAAAGTTCATCAAAGTCTACTAGATACCTAAACTAATGACTCAAAAGAAAAAAGGTTGAAAATACAAAATAAATCTCAAGATAGAGGACTTCAAAATTCGTAAAACATCAATGAAATTGAGAACTTAGTGGAAGGATACAGATACTTGCAAATACAATTCATCCAACTCTAGTGGACACAGATACCGATAAGTATTTGAGAAACTCTACGTCCTGCATAGAATATTGAATATCTCGAGGAGGATTCTTTCAAGAAACAATAATTCCCAAGTCTAGCCAGGAATGTCTTCAAATTATCTGGAAGACATTTCCCATTACACTAGATGAAATAATATTCGGAGATCATTAAATCGACAAAATATCCCTCATAATAAAAGTAGGAATAAAGAAATGAAACAGGGATGGACGTTGATAAAATATCGAAAGAACAAGTTTATGCCTAAATTCGATTATAGGCAAAATGGTCCTTTCATTTATAGTACCATTTTGAAATTAAGCAGTTTTCTTTTGTTATTTCACTGAGGCTAAATTTTCATATTGTTTTAAATGAGGAAATGTCAGTAGGTATAAAGAAAAGTAAGTACAAGTAATGCTTTATTTAGACTGTCAGCTCACAACGGTCTAAATAAAGCACTATTTAACTAACTAGGCACTTATTTTCTAGTTTATACAATTATACACATCAAACAAGAGAATCTTTTGAATTAAATGTATAATATAAAGATGTATACATTTTCGTCAAAAGGGGAAAATCCTCAATGCATTGCATTTATCAATTAAAAACATCTTCCGTGGAATTATCATCAATTTAACTTCGTTACGTTTGCATTTTCCACCCTCCGAATATTGTCTTCTTCTCGGTAATCCGCTTTCACAGGTATTTGACTCATTAAGATATTTATTCCATCAGTCAGCATATTACAGTGTTTCTCAAAAATTTCCCGAGACTTGTTTTTCTTCTCAAAAACGACAAAAATTAGACGTTCGTCCATTCTTAAATTTTGTACTATAGCTCTAACGTCTTTGTTATAATGTCAATATTTCCCCCACATTCAATTTTTAGGGCGGAAATAATAGACATTTTTGCATTACATCTGTGGACTTGCGTTTAGATTTTTTGAATTGTTTTAAATGGTGAAATGTAAGTTCTGACTCAAACTTGTCTTCTCGATTTTGTTTATTTATTTCGTCCTCAGTATACCTACCTATTTCTTCAAAAGGTAATTTTATGATTTCACAGGTAATTTACTCATCAAGATATCCATTTCATCAGTCGGCATTTACATAATTGAATGGGTAAGTAAAAGAACATGCTATGTCGAAAATTGATTTTTTTTTTGTTGCAGAATACATTTAATGTACTCTTTTCTATCACCTCGTTGAATATGAAGGAGAAATACCCCCTACAACTAGTTATAAAAAATATTTTAGAGTGGAGGAAACCAGACCTATAGCATCTTTTTTTTTTTTTTTTTTTTTTTTTTTTTTTGGCATTGGGCAAAAACAACCCATACAGCCATTTTCTTTATTATTTTAAAGATAATTATAATAATATATAATCACGAAAAAAAAGGTAATTATGTATAAAAACTAACAAAAGGTGGGGGTAAGAAAAAATTAAATAATGAAATAATCTGAAAATAACAACAAGGAAAAAATACCAAGGTAAAATAGGATTTCAAACGCTTCAAGATAATAATAATAATAGAGTTGCAGCATAGTAATGCAGTATTTTTGCTTTCTTGAAAAGTCAATTTTTGACATAGCAGGTTCCTCCAATCGCCCATTCAATAAAAGTTTTTCTCAAAAAAATTCTGAAAACTATACTTTCACACATACTCAAATTTAGTACTTTCTCTAGAAGCTCTGAAAAGCTTACCTAAAACTGAATCTCGACCCACAAGGTTGAGAACACCTGTTCCAAAACAGATCCGTTTATCTCTTGTATAGCTTTCTGACATAAAGTTCTGTCTGATTGAGCAGCCTTTGAATCCAATTAGTGTGTGTGTGTGTGTGTATGAGAGAGAGAGAGAGAGAGCTAGGAAGAACCTCCTGTTTTGCGTAATGATTTTAAATCCTTTTGTCTGGGTGAGTTTGATAATATAGGAAACTTCATAAGAAACTTCTGAATACAAAATGGTATCCATATTATTTTGCATACCTAAGCTATCAACGCTAATGTATAAGTTGAGACAACGGAGTGCACTTTGCTTACAAATACACAAAGTAGTTATAGGTATCTAAATGCAAAGTGGTTATAGATACCTAAAAGAAAAGTGGTTATAGGTACCTAAATTTGATTATAGCAGTGGTGCGGTCTTTCCGCACTTATACTTACATAGACACAACAACGGCGCTGTGGAGTAGGATACTGGGCATAGATTACGCAGCTCAATGGGCGAAGAAAAACAGGGAACGTCACATTCTCAAAAAAAAGCAATGGGCACCCGAACATGGGTGAACAGAAGGATAGGGAATGTCACATTTTCTAATTCTTCCTGGCAGAATAACATAAATGGAATGTAGTCCTCTTCTCTATCACGTAGTTCACTTACTTGAGAATTGTATCTTTGATTCTTTCGGAAAAGCCTAAAGTAAAATCAGTTCGCCAATAGTTCTTCCAACCTTTTCTTTCTCCTTTTTCCATTGAACTCTTTCTCCCTCTCTTTCCTTTTCTTTCCATTCAATACCTCTCCCTCTCTTTATTTCCTCTCTCTCTCTCATCTCCTACCATTTCCACAGAAAGCATTAGCCCAGTTGCTTACTGGTAGCATGGTAGATAAATTAAATTTCAGATTTACCATGCTGAAATTTGTAGTAAACGTTTCATGTTACAAGACAGAGAAGGAGGTCGAAAAAGGATGAGAGGGGATGCAATGGAGAAGGAGTGAGTAAAAGGAAGAAGGAGAGAAGAAGGAGGAAGGGAAAATGGGTGAACTGTGGGAGAGGAGATGAGATGGAGGAGAAGGAATGGAAGAAGAAGAAAGAAGGGTGAATTTTGGGAGAGATAATGAGGAAAAACAGAGTAGGAGGATGAAGAGAAGAAAGAGGGTTATGAGGGAAGAAGGAGAATGATGGAAGAAAAGATTGAGGAGGAGAAGGAAATAGAGGAGGAGAAGGAGGAGGATGAGAAGGGAATAGAGGAGAAGAAGGAGAAGAAGGAGAAGAAGGAGAAGGAGAAGAGATACGGGAGGGAGTGTATTGTGTATGAAAATGAATTGTTTGGGTACAAATCAAGTTATAGTCCCCCTCCCCAATGCTGTCTTGCTCTCTAATGCTTTTTGTTTATTACTCCGCACAAGTTTTTCCAGTTTTTTCTCTCCCCCTCCCATTTTCATGGAAGAGAAGGGGTAATGCATTTTGTATCCAATAATTTTGAATACAGGGTTATTAAAAGGATTCGATCGATGAACTTATTAGTAGAAGGGGACAAATAAAGTTGCGCTTCTGGAATCTCGTAAATTAATTGGAATTTCTCGTGTCCCACCTTTTGTTGAACTGAGAACCAACTTTGGTTCAATATCTCTTATATTATGTATTTCCTCCATCATCAACATTGTGCATAATGTGTCTACTGTCCAATCTATTCTTCTTGGAAATAAATAATCATCTTATCATCAAGCGACCCAGTATAGGAGGGACAAGTTTGTCATGATTCGTGATTGTGATTAAATTATTATTTATTTTTCGAAAACGCTAAAACAATAAATGATATGCCTTCGGGGCTTACAAAATGCCTTGGCACCTAGAGAGATGGGGATGGGAAAAGCTTTCAGGTCTAATAGGATTGCTGACGGAGGCTTCGGTGAAAGATGCCCTGGGGAAGCGAGGATTGAAACAATCTTGTGTCCTTTTTAATTTCTAGCAATTGGCCGTTTTTTAGCCTTGTACTTTTTTAGACCTTTTCTCGGAATTTTTAGTATGAAACAAGAGGAATAAATATGGAAATAAACAGTGACGTGTACTATATGCCAATATCGTTGGTTCGCTTCCCACCGACTACAAATTAATAGTATTGATAGAATATTAAATTTGTCCTCGAATTGGTTGGCTCCAAATCATCAAAGGTAAATATAAAGATGAGCTCTAAAGATTATGATTAATATGATATCTTTATCTTAGACTGGCTAATGGCTTTATAGCCCATTCAGACTCCACTCGTCCTACCTCAGAACAGAAGTAGACTATGAAATTAACATTCTCAATCACAAAGGCGTAAGAATCCTTTCACTGTCAGGCTCTCAGCACTTATGGCCAGGTTGAGAGACTCATGCGAACTACTTGTCCAAAGTGAGCAAAGACTTTCACCAATCACAGGATTCACAGGGTCCTTGGATAGGCGGAAAGTTCTTTTCCCCATTGAGATAGTAGCTAGCAAGAAAAATGAAATAGCTGACAAGAACTTGACCCTAATATTAGAACATTCAATCCCTTTAAAGAAACACGAGCTCCATCGCTAAGCTTGCTTAGTGTAATCTACTGTAATGAAAGCGTAGGAAATGTGCGTACTTTATTAATAATGTAGAAAGATGATAAGAACTGCATTTAAGATAAAGAAAAATCAAAAAATCAATGCGTTGATGGAAAGGCAGGAATCAAAGTTGCAAAACGTTTTTAGTGAAATGAAATTCTTCTGCTCCATTGTTCGTTGCTCTTCCGTAACAATAACTACCGTATTGTTTTCTGAAAAGCACTTTGCTTAATGATAAAAGCCCAATCAGTGGAATACTCAAGGCAGAGAGATGGAGGGGACGAGGACTAGAGAGGATGAGATGCTGGGGTATGAATATTATGGTGGGTATGATTTCAATTTGTTACCTCACACTCATTTCCATTCCTCCTCATTGCTTTTGTCGCTACTATGGCCATATGTGTTTTATTTGCTGGTTGGCTCTTACAGTAACTCTTATTAACCTCACTATAGTGCTGTTTGGGAACAGAATACCAGAAGAGATATCTTTTTCACAACAAATGGATTAATGCCACCACAGATATTAATGAAGGTAAAGGTGGTGATCTCCTTCTCTCGGAGGTTTTCTTTAATTTTATTCCAGCCTCGAACACATATTATTTGAGACTATCCTCAATTTCTCATTGCCTTTTTGTTTGAGGAAATTGAAGAGATCTCTGAGGTTATAAGATTTCAGATGAGTCACCAACTTCTACATATAAAGTTACCTAGAATCCATGGTATCCAAGTTGTCTAAAATATTGTCCAAAAGAACTCTTCCAAACTTCTTTCTTACTCTATGGTGAGCGAAGTCCTTGGCCTAAAACCACAAAGTTAAAAAACGTATTCTTCTTCTTTCGGTCTGTCTTTTCCCGAACCAACTTGGGGTCGGCATTGTTCAATTTCTTCCTTATGATTGAGATTAATTAGTACCAGCACTCCTACTTGCCCAGTTAACGATTGGATGCCCTTCCTATCGGAAAATATGTTAGAAAACATTATTTTATACCTTCAGTACGTATATTTCAAAAACTCTTCTGAAAAACCCTTCCAATTCTCAATGAGTTTCCACATTCCCATTAAAAAAAAACTTCATTTGTTTAACTTCATTCTTCATCAGCTCTCCTGTGTCGCTACGAACGTTGTTTTCAAACCTTCTTTTTCTTTTGTTCGTGCACAGTTTTCCCCGCAAATATGCAACAGATTTACTGGAAAACCCGGCAGTGCATTGTACCAGGCATACCAGAATGTGATGATGATGCTATTATTTTCACAGAATCTTTTGCATTCCATTAATGTATAGGTGTGTTTGAAGAGTTTTCATTGTTTTTCTTTCTTTTTTCACACATAATAAACAGTGCATTAAATTTTCACATTTTGAACAGCCGAAGGAGTGGATGCAAACTGATAAATAAGAAGTCATTGTTTATAATAGTAGGTAAGATAAAACTAGAACAAGGCGTTGGCAATATAGTAACAGAAATGGATCTGTAAAACTACCTACCGACACCCAACCAACCAACTACTACAATTCTGTATTTTTTAAAGATTCATCATTCATCATTCATTCATTATTAGCCTGATCAATCCCCATCCGGAGCAAAGGCCTCTCCTCGTTTCTTCCATTGTATTCTATCCTGTGCAGCATGTGTCCATAGTGTTCCTTCTGTCTTCCTTATTGAGTCTTGCCATCTGGTTGCTGGACGCCCTCGATTTCTTCTTCCATCTCTGGGGTACCATTCTTGAACAAGTTTGGTCCATTTCTCTGGTGATGTCCTGGCTACATGACCTGCCCAACTCCATTTTTTCTTTACCAATTCTTTGCCAACGTCTTTTATTTGTGTTTTACTTCTTATGTCTTTGTTTTTAACTCGATCTTTCAATTTTATACCTAGTATATTTCTTTCCATTCTTCTTTGACATACCATTAATTTATCAGCTTGAATTTTGGTTAGGGACCATGTTTCTGCACCATAAGATAGAACAGGCAGGACACACATATTCATAACTTCCCTTTTGATGTTCATTGGGAAATCTCCTTTGAGAATGAAAGAAAGTGACCAATATTGTTTCCAAGAGTTCTCAATTCTTCTTTTAATTTCTTTATCTTGACGGTTTGAGAAAGATACTAATTGACCAAGGTAGCAGTATTCTTCAACATAATCAATGGTATTATTATTTAGTTGAATTTCATGTTTTTCGTTGTTGCACATTATTTTGGTCTTAGTTTCATTAATGCTGAGGCCTACTTGTTTGCTGTTAGTATTTAGGTCGTTTAACATTTGTTGAAGTTCTTCTTTATTTTCTGCAAATAGAATGATGTCATCGGCAAATCTTAAATTTGACAAATATTTCCCGTTGATGTTAATTCCGATGTCTTCTTCCCAATTCATATTTCTAAATACTTGTTCTAGTAGTGCAGTAAACAGTTTTGGAGAGATAGGGTCTCCTTGCCTGACTCCTTTTTCAATTTTAAAAGGCCTTCCAACATTTTCAAGTCTGATTTTTGCGGAACAATTACTGTAGATTTTTTGGAGGACACATATGTAAGGTTCTGGAATTCCTTGATTAAATAGAGCATTAAAAAGGCTACTATGTTGAACCATGTCAAAGGCTTTGTTATAATCCACAAATGCAAGGTATAAAGTTTTATTATATTCTTTGTATTTTTCTATAATTTGAGTAACAACAAACAAGTGGTCCATTGTTGAATAACCAGCCCTAAAAACCTGCTTGTTCAGGTGGTTGATTCTCATCCAAGATTTTAGTGATTCGTCTTAGTATAATTTTTGTGAATATTTTATATAAACTTGACATTAAGCTAATGGGGCGATAGTTTCCAATATTCTCTTTTGGGCCTTTTTTATGTAATAAAACAATTTCACACATAGTCCATTCTTCTGGTAAAGTCTGATTTATGATGATTTCATTAAATATTTTTGTCAATGGTGATGTTAAGTCTTCTGATACTAATTTCAGTAGGTCATTTGTAATGCCATCTTCTCCTGGACATTTTCCATTTTTTAAATCTTTCAGTGTGGCATAGACTTCTGACTCTAGAATTGGTGGTATTTCTTCACATGTATTTTCAAAAATTTGAGTATTATTTTCATTTATATTTTGGCCATGCTCTTTATACAAGTTTTTGTAAAATTCTGTAGCTATATTGATAACTTTTGGTCTGTTTCCAGTTGTCATTCCATTATTGTTTATTAACTTCTGTATCCATTCTTTTCCTTGGGAGAGGTTTTTTCTAACTTTCTTTAGTGATTTAGATGATTCCATTACCGATTTAGCAAATTCATATTTATACTTCCTCAGGTCATTTCTTATTTGTCTTTTCGTAGTCTTGTTTAGTTCTGCATATTCAATTCTGTTTCTATCATTCAAATCTCTTTCTTTCTTTTTCTCTTCTCTAAGATCTATTAATTTTCTTGTTTCAGCACTTAATTTGTTGGTCTTAGCACTTTTTATTGAACATTCTTTTGTAGCTTCTTTAAGTTTTGTCATGAAAGGTTTGTAATTTAAAGTTTGACCTTGTTCTACCAGCTGAGATAAGTTTTTGATTTTGCTTTTGAATGCTACTTTATCTATGTTATCTAATTTGATCATGTTATTTTTATTGAACCATTTTTTTTTGTCTTTTATTCCAGTTATATATACAGACATTCTCAGGAGCCTATGGTCACTATCAAATTTAAATTGGTTTATTACTTCAAAATTTTTGACTGATGAAAGTTGTTTTGTCAGCATGTAATCTATTTCAGTTTTTAAAATGCCATTAGGAAATCGGAAATTTTTTAAAGATACCTCGTGAAAATAAGGGGTTCTATAAATGATATAACAAGGTAACAGGAGAGATAAAGAGCTAGTTATTTGTGTTATTGTGTCACAGTTTTTTGTGGGCAGCATCGACGTTACGAGAACTTATGCATCATATCTCCAACTAACCATCATTAGTCTGGCTGGGGACGGTAAACAGGGAGAAGACCAGTGTCTCGCTAGAGGACTATAAACAGAGAACAGACAAGCCAACTTTACGTTACGCGAAAAAAACTTTCATGTTTACAATTCCTTCAACATAATACTATAATACATTCAATGTTGTAAACCCCCTCCCCCCAAAGCAATATTTTGATACATACAAAGCACTTTATTTGATTATAACGACAATGATGTCGAGAGAAGATACTTCTGTGCCTCAAATAATAGACTTACTAGAAGATGAAAATCTTCAAAAAGAAAGCGCACAAGGGAGGAATCAGAGAAAATCTTTTTCTCTTCTTATGTTTGGAAAGTAGAATTCTTCGCCAGAATAAGGAAAACCTGGAGAAAGAAGAAAGAATGAACAGGAAGCTTCGTATACAGTGTGGTTCAACATCACTTCTCTATTTATACTGATTGGATAGAGAGTAGAGAAGTTAGTTTATTGATGGCAAGGATATTCAGAACTATTACCTGCTGTTGAGAGCAAATAAGCTCGAGACCAGCTTTTTTTCTTTCTGATATTCATGTACCTATCTACATCTAGTACAACTTCTGAACTTTTTGTTTATAGTGATTTTATTCTGATTGACTGATCATTACACGAGAAAATTGTAAAGTTTTGTATCAGCCCATTCTCTCACTTACCATAACTTACCTATGGGTAGTATAATAATATATCCGTGTCCATGAACTAGGCACAGTGGCTTACATACCTCTCCCCCTGGTGGAATGATTCCGGATGATAACTGCCATTTCCAATTATTCTACTTTGGTTTAGAGACTTTAGAGTCTTGGAATGATTTATTCTGGACAGCACGGTTTTATCCCTAATCTATTAAAATCGTGCGAACCACCCACATTAACCTCATCCAGCCTGGCTTGCGCTTTGGTGTATTTCTTTGGCCTGAGCACCTTTAAACGTGATTGTATGTTCACTTCTGGAATACTCACGTTCATTGAGTGATTGATTATTTCGCAGTGCTTGAATATTCTCGGAACACCCTGTATAAGTGTGACGAAAGCTAATGCAAATTGATTGCACTTCCGCCTGAGTTGGGCCAAAGAAGAACGTGATGGAGTAGGAGAAAAGAAAACGAAAATTTCATGAAGACTTACGTATTCCTTTTGTTGATTTGATTGAATTTTAGGCGCAATCATAATCGTCATATTTATTATTATTGATTTCCTCAATTTTTTCTCCCCCTTCTTTTTTTATTTAGTAGTCACCACTGGAGAGTGAGTTAGCGCGCTAGGCATTGCACGCATGGTGGCCTGATTTCGATCCTCAGCGGAGCAGGAATTTTTCTGCTCTATACTTGGATGTTTGGTCGGTTTTTTTCGAAATAGAGCTTAAAAAATCTGAATTTACATGATGAGCAGCTCAGAAAATATGATCTACCAGAACGAGATCATTAGAGGGGGCCCATCAACTTTTTCTCTCTCTTTGTCTGCTGACTTGAAAACTTTCAGTCTCATTTACGTCCATCAGTCTGACAGAATCTTCACTCAACCCCTTCATCTTCCTCTCTCTCTCTCTCTTTCTCTCCCTCTCTCTTTATTCTTCTTCCCTGCTCTCTCCCATTACTTCTTTCATTTCCTATCTCTCTGTCTCTCTCTACGCTGCTTCCTCCTTGATTCCTCTCCAATCTCGATCTCTTAGTACCTCTCTCTTTCCCCCGCCCCTCTCTCTCTCACACACACACTCGCCCATCTCACTCTCTTCCCCTATCCCTTTTTCCCTGTCTCACTCCTTCCTCTCTGTCTCCTCTAATCCCTTTCTCTCTCCCCCCCCCCTCCCCTCTACTCGAGTCAGCATAACAATCCAACATCCTGCTGACAGTTACCTCGGGGCTGTATCGATATGCTGCTCAAAATGAAATTCGAGCACTTTTTGTGTTTTTATTTCATTGTTCAACCTTTTTTTTTGCTGCCCTTCAAATTTCCAAATTTAATTTGTCGAGATTTTAAAACTCGAAATAATATGATACCGATGCAAAACATCGTTATTGTTTTAGTGAAACCGGATAATCATATTGAGAGTGAGAGTCCAAAACCTGTATCTACCTATCAGATCAAACTTGGGGGTGCTATAAACGCGTAACAGCTATTTCAGTATTGTAGAAAGTTAAACTGGGGGCTGCTTTCAATTGCCTAGCGCCCCCAATTTGAAATATTCGTAAAGTCTTTACTGTTTGTGCACATACCTCGAGGTTTTGTGCACAAAATAGCACAAATTTTGGGTTAAAAAATCTTTACCACTTTCAAATTTGGTCGCACTGGTGCCACTGGTGAAATGGACCTTCACATACATATCTAGTGTGACTGTCGCTTATTCCATTTTCAAAATGATCTTTACAGATAGAATATTTCTTTCAGTCCACCATTTTGTCTCTTTCAATAACTTACTATTGACTGGTTCTACCGAAGGTGAAATATAATCAAGCTCGCCGGGAGGCAAGCGCTCGTCAAGTAGCGCCAGCCAACCGGCCAAATTACACGAAACAGAGTTTATATGTATTTTGTTTTATTGTTTTCGCCCACTTCCTGCTAACTTTTATCAATATAGCCAATACCTAACTACTCTGTTACCATAAAATAAAATTGCTCTTAAATCAATGTTCATTTGTTCAATATTGTTAATCTCTAGGGTTGAAAGTTGAAATTTAAATAGATAGAAAGAAAGGAAGAGAAGGAGGTGGAGGAGGAAGAGGAGGAGGAGGAGGAGGGGAGAGAGAGAGAGAGAGAGAGAGAGAGAGAGAGAGAGAGAAAGATCCTCAAGTGGTATACGAAGTAAGGAAAGGGGGGCACAAGTACAAAGCAGAGTATTGTTATGAGCTACCTATTATATCACACAAATTCGTACAACATCACAAGAGAGGTGTAGAATGAGAGAGGAGAAAAAAAATTAATTAAAGTTTTGCAAGAAAACGACTGAAAATGAGAAGAAAAATCGTTTTCAACTCTTCTTACGGTCGGCGGCTCAGGAATTATTGCCTAAAAAATAGACATTTTGAGTTGAAAGTACGAGGGAAGAAGGAACTGTATTGGTAGTCGAGTGGGTGCGGCGTTCGGCTTGCAATGGGCTTGTAGCTGTAGAAATAATTTATATCATACGATTCTAACATCAAGAACAAGGGAAAACTGGCCTTAATCCGAGATATAGTGCGTTTTCTCCCATGGGTCCGACTTAAAGAGAGCTCTTTCCTTATCTTTTTGTAATTTAATTACAATACATTTTGGTCCTATAAAAGATAAGCCAGACACACTCTCAAGTCGAAGTCTCAACCAATCACAGAACATGACAAGTTATCCTCCCATTTGGGATTTTTACCACATAATAAAACGTCTTGGACTTACTGCTGGTATAATGGGACTTATTAATCTTAACACGTTAAACACCACAGCAATTTTCCAGTATTTTTTTCTGTTCCTGTCAACCATATGTGGTTGACATGAAGCAATGCTCTACGTACCTGTCAACCACTAGTGGTTGACTTGAGGTACAGTACTTTATGTTCCTGGCATTCTCTGGTGGTTGACATTTCAATGTATTTCTTACGAGAAGTCTGTTCTTTGGAACACAGCCTTTTTGGGACCTTATGACTTTTTGGGCTTGTGACCGTGGAACATGGAGAAACTCAAAAGTCCACCACATGTGGTTGACAGGTACTCAACGTGTTAATAGAGCAGTACAAATAAGGCGATAGTATTATCTTTTTTTAATTCGGCCCTTAGCGTCTTTTTTTATTACTACTCACTACTTCTTCTCCCTACAATCCTTTCATATCTCATTTTGTCTATTTTTCTCTTTCCATTTCCAACATCCATAGACACATGCCGCCACCCTGGGCGCGTCTCACTCGAGATGAAACCTCTTGACAATCTTAATAATATGTATATTGGAAGAAACAGCGCGATCAGAGAGAGAAGAGAAGGAAATAGAGAGAGGGAGGGAGAAAGAGATAGAGAGAGCGAGAGCGAAAGACAGAGAGAGAAAGAAAAGGAGAGAAAGAAAGCGAGAAAAAGAAAATGAGAGAAAGAGAGTGAGGGAAAAGGAGAGAAAAAGAGGGAAGAGCGCGAGATATGAAAGTGAGACAACAAAGGTAGAAAGGGAAATGAGAAGAAGAAAAAGTGAGAAATCTTAAGAACCTAACCAAAAAGAGAAGAAGAGAGGAAAAAATGGAGGTTTGATCAGAGAATGAAAGAGTAAAAATGGTAAGAGAACAAGTAAAAAAGAATTTGAAAGGGGTAAATTAAAGAATCTAAGAGTGAGAAAGAGATAATTATGTAGATATAAGAAAGATTAGAGGAGAGAAAATAGCGTGAGAGTGAACATGAGACCAAAAAAGACAACAAAGTGAACAAATATAAAAATAGAGAGAGCAAGAAAATGAGAGAGAGTAAGAAAGAGCTAAGACTAAAAAAAGAAAATAGATAAAAAAAAAGAGAAAATAATAAAGAAAAGTGATAGTTGTATTGAGAGGATATGAAAAGAGACTAAAAGTAGGAGGAGAAGATAAGATGATGTAGGAGGCGCGAGGGAAAGTAATATACATAGTAAAGAGTAGGAGGAGAGAGAGAGTGAGAGAGAGAAAGAGAGAGATGGTAAATGAGGAAGAATGAGGACTATTAAGAATGGAGTGAGAGATGTAAAACGAGCCATCCACTTGATGTCATTTTCACAGTTCCCAAGCAGTTTCTTCTCTTGCTTGGTATGAATATGATGAGAACGGAGTGAGAATGAGTTGAGAGGGTAGAGAGAAAAGTAAAGTGAGATTAGAGAAAGGGAGAGGAGGAGATAAAAGTGAGAATATATAATTGGAAATGAGAATGAGTTAAGAGGGTAGAGAGAAAAGTAAAAGTGAGATTAGAGAAAGGGAGAGGAGGAGATAAAAGTGAGAATATATAATTGGAATTGAGAATGAGTTCAGAGTGTAAAGAGAAAAGTAAAAGTCAGACTAGAGGATGGGAGAGAAGTGAAAATTAATAATACTCAAAGAAAAAGTCGAAACAACAGCAATGTAGTTAGGACATTTTTTCTTCTTTATTTATTTATTCATTTTTCAAACTCTTTTATCATTTATTAATTTTTTCTCAATTTTATAGTGTAAATATTATACTTTATTTTACTGTAATGTAATTAATGTACAGTAATATACACCGACCGAACTCAGTAGCTTGACCGATAAGGCGGCGGACTTGTAACCTGGAGTTCGGTGGTTCAAGTCCCTGTTTCAGCGTGGATTTAGTAAAGCAATTTTGAGTAGTTTGATATCACTAAAGTGATTAACACATATATGAAAACTAAACTACAGTAATGTACACTTTGTCCTGCTAATAAAGATTAAAATAATATTTTTTAGGCCATTTGAGCATAAATAAAATGAATAGGTATATATTTATTTTGAACCAAAAAGTCAAAACATAAGTCAAAAATTTAACTCAGTAGAAATACTCCTGAATGACCTTCATTATAAAATGAGGCACCTAAAGTTTTACTAATAGTCAAGTCACCATAAAATGTACATAAAAAAAATGATTTCCTAAAACATCCATACCTTGGGAAGAAGAGAAAATTTATAATTATGAAAAATTTATAATGATACTTACTGTATAGTTAGACGCATGAATTTTGAAATTTCCTTGTTGAATGTAGACGCATGAATTTTGAATTTTCTTGTTGACGCATGAATTTTGAAATTTCTTGTTGACGCATGAATTTTGAATTGATTTGTGGACGCATGAATTTTGATTTTCCTCGTAGACGCATGAATTTTGATTTTCCTTGTAGACGCATGAATTTTGGAATGTTCTTGTAGACTCGTGAATTTTGTGAATAATTTGGAGAAGACGTTGAATTTCAAGATATTTGTAGCAGACGCAGAATTTTCGGAATAATTTGGAGAAGACGTTGAATTTTATGATATTTGTAGCAGACGAAGAATTTTTGGAATAATTTAGAGAAGACAATGAATTTGATGATTATTTATAGCAGACGAAGAATTTTTGGAATAATTTGGAGGGACTTTGAATTTGATAATATTTATAGCAGACGAAGAATTTTCAGAATAATTTGGAGAGGACGTTGAATTTGAAGATATTTGTAGCAGACGAAGAATTTTTGGAATAATTTGGTAAGACGTTGAATTTGATATTTGTAGCAGACGAAGAATTTTTGAAATAATTTGGAGAAGACGTTGAATTTTATGATATTTGTAGCAGACGAAGAATTTTTGGAATAATTTGGAGAAGACAATGAATTTGATGATTATTTATAGCAGACGAAGAATTTTTGGAATAATTTGGAGGGACGTTGAATTTGATAATATTTATAGCAGACGAAGAATTTTCAGAATAATTTGGAGAGGACGTTGAATTTGAAGATATTTGTAGCAGACGAAGAATTTTTGCAATAATTTGGAGATGACGTTGAATTTGATGATATTTGTAGCAGACGAAGAATTTTTGGAATAATTTGGAGAAGACGTTGAACTTTAATGATATTTGTAGCAGACGAAGAATTTTTGGAATAATTTGGAGAAGACGGTTAACTTTAATGATATTTGTAGCAGATGAAGAATTTTTGGAATAATTTGGAGAAGACGTTAAATTTTATGATATTTGGAGCAGACGAAGAATTTTTGGAATAATTTGGAGAGACGTTGAATTTGGTGATATTTGTAGCAGACGAAGAATTTTTGGAATAATTTGGAGAAGACGTTGAATTTCAAAATATTTGTAGCAGACGAAGAATTTTTGGAATAATTTGGAGAAGACGTTGAATTTCAAGATATTTGTAGCAGACGAATAATTTTTGCAATAATTTGGAGAAGACAATGAATTTGATGATATTTGTAGCCGACGAAGAATTTTTGGAATAATTTGGAGAAGACGTTGAATTTCAAAATATTTGACGAAGAATTTTTGGAATAATTTGAAGAAGACGTTGAATTTTATGATATTTGTAGCAGACGAAGAATTTTTGGAATAATTTGGAGAGACGTTGAATTTGATGATATTTATAGCAGACGAAGAATTTTTGAGATAATTTGGAGAAGACGTTGAATTTGAAGAAATTTGTAGCAGACGAAGAATTTAAGAATAATTTGGAGAAGACATTGAATTTCATGATTTTTGTAGCAGACGAAGAATTTTTGGAGAATACTCTTGAATTTGGAGAATCTGAAATGAAAGAGAGAAAAATATATTATTATTATTATTATCTGTTCAACGGAGAATGGGAAAGTACCTTCATGTTCATCTTATTATTTTCATTAAATAAATTTGAAGAATTTAGTCTGTACTTTTAAGAACCATCATCATCAGAAAGCGATTTAATCCGTTTTAAATGTTCAATGTGTTGTGAAATTGAAAATATTAAAAATGGTACAACATCTGAAATATTAATAAATTTGTTACTTCATACTTTTAATTATAAGTAAAAAAACTTTATTTCTCAGTGACTTGAGTACCTATATTTTAGTCCTCATCGTAACAAGTCACAGTTCTGTTTTAAAACAAATATGTAGATAGGCATATTATTTATTGATGTACCTACAACCTACAGGACCTACTGGTTGTATTACTAAGGGCACATCAAATTTGTATTACTACGAGTAACCTAAAACATAATCTTTAGAATTGTGAAAATAAAAAATGTAAATAACGTTGAACTCACCTTTTGAAAACACCATTTAATACAGTATTTCATAAGCAATAGAAAAAAGTAGTTTAAGTACATTTTATAGTGACTTGAAATAGCGCAACAGGATCTACAATGATTTGTGTAGAGATGAAGAGGTCATTCAGGGTAGTATGTTTAAATTTTGTTTCTAAGGAAATTTACATTGAAGTTAAAATTAATTTAAACCAGATATAGAATCAAACTTTTGAACAGCTTTTTGAAGATGAAATGCAAAATTGATCTCTGAAATTGATTGGCACGTCTGATTCACTTGAAAATCGTTCTGGACGGTAATTTCAGCATTTTCATCTCATACTAAACTTCTCTATATCACCCATCTGATCTGATTATATTCTTGTCAAGTCAACATGGTTGGTTTTGCCACTTAGGATTTTTTCTCCCGATGATCCATGGTACTTTCCAAGTTCCTATAGACTCAAATCTTGTGGAGAAGATCTTCTACTCATATATTGGAACAACATGCTGTGGAATAATAGATGTTGTATGGATGTTGCTTATTTACCGACTTGTAATGTGGAGGTCGGTGGTTCAACGGATTCAGCGTAGATATCAGGAAAAATATTTGTAGAAAAATACTGGCCACCCTAAATAAGGTCCACCGTCATGTATTGCCAGAGTAATTGCCTACATCCCTGTCCCTTAGATATTTTCATTATCTGACCTGGTTGCAGAGTTTTTCAGTGAAACCCTTACGATTAACACTGCGACCTAACTATTGTGTCCGGTTGATTCTATTTAGATTTTAACGTCCTGATTGAGATAGATAGTCAGGACGGTGTTTTACCCTCCATTCGCTGGGAATCGTACCACCTACCCACATTAACCTCACCCAGCCAGGGTAGGCCCAGAAATGCCAGCTCACGTGTTTGAAGGGAACAGAATTTTGTTCGAAAAGTCTGCCCCAACCGGGGATCAAACTCAGGATCTCTGGACTACGGGCAGTAGGCTCTGCCGTCACACCATTGAGACTGGCCCTCAGGTAAAAATCATTGGTAAAAATCATTTATCAATTTCATTAAAACAATATCACCTGGAGTTTTCTGCCGGGTGGGCGGTAGTTTGATATGTTGCTTTGTTCCGCAAGGATCCGTTGAAACATTCATCTCAATGATTATTGGGACTCTGATGAGAATGATGAACTGAATAGCGATGATGTTTTGCCTCTGAAGTCTGTACCGTCCAATGGAATGATTTTTCGAAAAACTTTTTTACTAAAATTTGTAGCACTAGAAATTTAGATAGTTAAGTAGCAAGTGATTTTTTCTTACTTGATTTTTATATTGCAATAGTGTTGCAAAATTATGTTGCTGGTTCAAAAAAGTTCAAAAAATTTGTACCTAATAAATTAAAAGTACTTAAAAAGGTAATTTGGTCAAAATAACTGAAATGAAGCTAATATTTATTTTAAAAGTTTTTTATTTTACTTTTTTAATAAGATACTTACTCGAAGTCATCTGAAATCGATATAAGTCAAATTAAGTTTCATTTAATATACATATTATTAAAATAATATTGCCATAATTATATTAACTATACGCCGTAATAGAAAATATGATAATGACATACTCTACATTGGAAAACCACCAAGTTTTTCGAACGCATTTGGTGTTTTTCCTATTTTTTAGAAAGAATTTAGCACATCAGTATCAATAGATAATAGGAATTGATATTGGATCTACTAGCCTTGATCTACCACCTTTCCAATAATGTGACAATAATTATTCGGATTAGTGGGAATAGTTGACAGGCGTATACCTACGGTAGCTGATTGACGATGTAATGGATCAGTAGCACTCCAAGTTGGAAGCCACCCAATAGGCGGGGCTATTTAAAAAGGTGATCTGGTGATCTAATCTTAAAGAGCGATTTCTGGTCGAATTCTCAATCTATGATGAATCGATAGAATAATGCAGACCTGCATTTTTTTAACGAGAATATTTTTTTTTTGTTAAACAACTCAGGCTCGATTCATTGGTTAAAAGATTTAGCAGCCAGAGTCGATGGCGCGTTGAATGCACCCGTTCTCGTAGGATAATGGAAGTAAAGGAACACCCAGCGAGGTGAAGACTTCATGATGCTGACATTCCGACACAACCCAGGCTGGGTGAGGTTAAAGTTAGGTAGCAGTATTGTGAACCTGAAGTATTGCTAACGCGGTTCCGGGTACTGTTTCCTGCACGCAGTCTGATTTGGAAGGTTTTAGTTGGTAGGCGCCTGGCTAGCAGGTGAGTCCAACATAACTTGATGAGCGTCAACTGGGGATCTGCAGAAATGGACAACACTTCTGTATATACCCTTTTGGACTCGTCATTTATTCATGAGAATTTCCGAGCCAATGAAACACTACGTGCAGTTTCTTCAAAAAAAAAAGCAGTATTGTGAATTTCCTGCGAATGGAGGGTAACACCCCCGTCGTGATATGACCATGAAGTTGAAAGCTACGTGAAAAAAAAAATAAAAATCAGGGCGGAAATAATATGTATACGTTTTTGTAATACCTCTGTGGAGCTAATATAAGTGTAGATTTTGCGTATTGTCTTAGATGGGGAAAACCGATGCTAAGTCATGACCTCATGACTCATGACTTAAGTTCTCGATTTTGTCGATAAATTTTGTCCTTAGTTATGCGGAATCACATGAATTTTTCAATAGCTAAATTGTAAATCGAACCAATTCAGACATTGCAGTTGTGAAAGAGCGTTTTTTCTAGTTGAATTTTCAGTCTAATAAATGCGTCAATTACGATAGATGTACCAAACTGTTTCAATTAAAGCTCAATCTAACGTTTATCTATCTGATTTTTTGTCCCATCACATGTAACATTATTCTATATATTAAAAAATAATCATGTTTTCCTTTGGATTTCTGATAAAACATGACAAAATTAGAAATGACTTTAGACATTCAATTTAAATAGCTTTGTAAGTAGATACCTACCCATTGAATTTTTTTAACTCTTCTCAAAATGAGTTTCTATTTTTGTATGTGAATTCTACCCTTTTAGAATTAGATAAAAGAAAGAAAGAAAAAAAAAAAAAAAAAAAAAACACTGACGTATTAACATAAGAAATTCTAAAAAGCACTCGAAAAAGACCCGGTAGCTGATTTTGGAGTGATGGTAGATACACAATTCTTTCTTATATTTAATCCAAGTAGCATAATGACTAACTCTATAAATAATTATGTATCTGAGATAAAGAGGTCTCTTTTGTCATTCATTGGAAATATAGGGTCTCGGCCATTGCAATGTAAGGTCACAGTATCAGCTAAAGTCACAACGTGACCTCATCATGAGTGACCAGTTGACCAATGATTAAGACAATAATATGGTTGGCTTAACTCACATAATATCTGTTAATGACATCAGCAATTTCCTCCAGAAGATTTCAGTACAGAATTATTAATGTAAATTCTATTTCAACATAATGTGTGTTGAAATAGTCTTCTATTAAATTAAATCTCTTCCACCCAACATAAAGGGTGGGGTGGAAGAGATTGTCACAGGCAAAAACCCCGGCCTTTAGGTAGGACATTAGCTTTATTCTCGTTTTTGTTCTTCTTTCATTGTTCAATCTATTTATTTTTTCTTTAAAATTTATTGTAGGTAGGTATTGTATTGTATAGTAATAAATTAATAATAATGTATTAGTGGAATAGAACTATTTCTTTCAAATAGTATAATACAATATCTAGCCTTGAACAGCGAGCGTTAGCATTGAGGTAGTAAATCTTACAACCATACCGATTACTATATTAATACAGAAAGCAATATCCTCCGTCAGAAAGTTATATTCCGGCCACGATTCAAGCCCTCGAATCCAAGAACAGAAGATTTTTACCTTATCAATCGTATCACCATTGCACGTTGGATTGACGGATTCTTTAATACAATTTAACCTGTAATTTCGAGGAAATACATACATTACTTGAAGACTTCTGAATAAGGTCTAAGTTCTTGTTCCTAATTTTTAAGTGATGGTAATATGGTAAACGGGTGTATATTAACGGAGGTCCTTTATACAAACTACAAATATTTTTACAACCAATTGTTAGCTATAGTTATAAGGAGAGCAGTGCCGGATTAAGGCTGCGCGGGGCCCTTGGCAATTTCAAGGCGCGGGGCCCCAAAATTGTACTGAGTTTATTCTAAAATACTATTTTTAGAACCTTGATATCGAAGTAAAGTGTCCTGAGCACCAATCCATAGTAGTATCCAAAACGACGTTTATAACACCAAAGGCAACATTTTTTCCGAATAATAGTAGAAATATCTAAATATGTAGTATGAAAAGAATATGTGTAGAAAGATGTCATTAGTATATCATACTATGAAGATTTTATCGCTAGTATTGAATGCTAATTTTTTTAAAGGTAACTTTCCAAATTAATGCCAAACAATCAAAAGGAACTTTTAAAATGCCCAAAGATTTTTTTTTTTTTTAATGGTACTAGAATTGCATGTCTTGAAAAACAATCCAAACCATCAAGATAAGTAAATTTGACGGTGCCGCAGGCGAAATTTTTGCAAAGTTATGGGGTAAAGTACTCGGAAAATAGATAGAAAAAGATATCTTGAAAAATTCATTAAAAGCGCCGCAGGCGACTATAATGAATATCATTGGTTAAGATGGCGATAAAGCCGATCAAAAGTTTGATGGCAGAGATTACCTAAGGCGATAATCACGTCCTTTGTCAATATTATTCTTTTCAAATACGAGTAATTATATTATATTATAATATATAAAGAGCCGCAGGTAATAGGTATCTAAAGATCTACCTATTTTCATATATGTGGTTCATTTTAAGGGAGTCCCGTGGTTTTTCTTTTAACATTTTGCTCAACTGGCTGTGATTTTATTTAATATTAAAATCCAGAAAAACCGAGTTAAAGGTCATTCAAACACTTATAATTTATGTAAGCTGCCCGAAAGGCGGGGCCCCAAAATCGCGGGGAACTTGGCATCTAACAAATCTGACATATTGGTAGGTAATCCGCTAATTTCTATGTAGTTGATCATTGTTTATTCAAGGAATAGATAATAATAGGGAGCCCGGCGCTTTTCTTTCAATTTATGTACTTTGTTGTCAGTGTGTTTTTTTCACTTTTATTTCTTCTTCTTCTTACTCATTATTCAAAAGTACCTAGTGTAAGCTTTTAAAAAATCCATAATACCTAGTGTAAGCTTTTAAAACAACTCATAATATCTAGTGTAAGCTGCTCAAGCGCGGGGCCCCCTAAAGCGCGGGGCCCTTGGCATCTGCCAAATCCGCCATATGGGTAATCCGGCACTGAAGGAGAGTATCATTTATAATTAGAATTTCTTTGATATTCTGTTATTCGACAACAAATGACAGAGGTACATTGTAGCAGCCATGCTGGAGACTCAAACGATAAAAAAGACTTTAGTACGTCGGCTTTTGATCAATAAAAACTAGTACCTACATATATTTTCCAGTCGCAATTCGACACTTGCGGAAATCTTTTGTTTAAAACCGATCATTTGCGACAATGAAAAAAGGTTTCAAACCATACATTTGCGACAATATATTGCAGGTATAGATTTTCAATGTTTCATACAGTGTGAATCAAATTTTAGTTCGTACTGGTAGGTGTTTTTTTGTTAGAGGAATTTTGTTTTTAGATAGGGTTAGGTAAAGTTAACAAGGTGAGATTGCACGATAGATCACTGACTTCAGTTTGTCGGGTAGGATGGTTGGGTGAGGGGCTTAGGTTAGGTTGAAATTAGCGCAGGCGGTTAGGCCGGGTTGCGTAGCGACCCGGTCTAACCCTGCGCTAATTTCAACCTAACCTAAGCCCCTCACCCAAGCTATCCTAGCCGGCTAACGAAACACAACATTTAGTCTTACAACCGTTTGTCTGACAAGGAGTCTCCTCAAATAAAATAAATTTATCTATGATGAGAGAAGGAATTCATTAAATCGGATAAATTCACATACGTCCATATTTTAGTCGACCCGGTATTTATTTGGAAATTCCGAAATGAACAAAGGAGTTAACCTGTTCCTTTGTCTGTCTGATATTGTCGCAAACGTTACAGTGAATACCTTTTTCTGTTGTCGCAAATGTCGGGTTTTTTCAGGTAAATTGTCGCAAGTGATCGGTAGCCTTTCCAGTAATATCTTATTCGTCTAAGAGTAGGGTCATAAGGAAGTTCAAGTACTGGCTATTTAACCTCCGACTTAAATATCAATCTAGCCGAGGAAAATTAATAAATTATATACCTACCTGATTTGCCACCTATAGGTTGCCCTTCATATACAAGCTCGTAAAGTAGGTATTACATTTTGTCATTTATTTGCATATACTTTTCTCATTTTAAGCTTCATAACCTTATAGGGGTAGCTATTGGGCTTAGGGCAATTGAACCTGGGGTTAGGAGGTTTTTTGTTTGTTTTTTTTTTTTTTTCTCTCTCTCTCTCTGTTTAATTAGATCATTGTCCAGAAGTTCTATTCGTCTTGGGGCAATATTTTTGAAAGTGTTTTTTTATGGGTCAAATTAGGACCATACTTCATGAAAGTTGATAATGTGGTTTTGTCATTTCTGTTGGTTGTAAAAAAAAATTTCGGTCATATTTCGACCGGAGCGCATTTTATTGTCAAAAAATATATGGAATAACATTTTTTGGATATGTAGTTTCTCGTGTTTGGAAGTTCAATTTTTCAAAATCACTCGAACTGTTCAAAAGTTATGACCAATTTTGTTTTTGTGGTAAAATGAGGAATGGAGCTCTACTAATGGTGCTGCGTTAGAAAATCATTTAGCCTGGCGTCTCTTCAACATCATTCATTCGAGACGGTATTTGCATTATTCCAGTCAAATATTAGCATAAATCTTATCTTGTGTGGACAAAGTGAGCCTGGCCTCAGGCAGCTAATAAATTTGCGTTCAATATGTGGCGGCATAGAATATGACAACTTTCAGAGAGACACTCATTGGTGTATAAGTCATTAATGTACAAGTGGTATTTACATTGTGAATGAAAGGAATGTAAAAGTGCTGAGTGAGATTAATGTGAATACTTATATCTTTAGAGATTGATTTTAAATAGGAAATTGATGTAATATTACAGAGTATAAAATGTCCGACACATGCACTCAGATTAGTGTAAGATATTTATTTTATGATTAGATAGATAGGTCTGACATGTCAGGGTGGTATAGTAAGAAATCTCATAGCTATTCTGACATTAAGTAAGTTGGTCCTTACATCATGTATTATTTTCTCATTTAATACCTACATAGAAGCGATAGTTGAATGTTATATTTGTTATAGTAAGTTACATAAATGTAGTTTAATGTTGGTATAAGGACATACTTTATTATAAGAACGATTTAAAATTTAAACTGACCTGGGGATTATAATCCTTCGGTATATCAATCACATCAGATCATATTAATGTTACTTAGCTAGAAGAAAAATGCCAAGTGGATGGTTTGCCAATAACTGTTATTAAAGAACTACTGAGCGGCAGTTGATTGATGACGTACCTACTACCTAATTAAAATACTGCTTATGCTATTCTACTTCATTAATACAGAGTGAAATAGGTACAGATCTGAGGACTTCGAGCTAAACCAAACTTAACTCTTGATTTCGGGGGTTACATGACAAGGAATCCATTACAAAAATCAAGATGCTCGTATATCTCCTACTCCTACTATTAAAAAGCCAATAGAAACAATATTAATATTCAATATTAAAATTGGATCTCTAATAAGATAAAAACATATCAAAATAAAATTGGAAAATATATCAAAATAGGAAAAACAGAACTATTTAAAACAATCGTGAAGGATCTAAATGGAATCATCAAATATCAAATACCCCGGCCGAGGTGTGAAGAACGCACTACTACAGAGAAAGACACACTTCTCAGCAAGTAATGCACGATGAATTTCGATTTTTGAAACTAAAAGTAACTGAAGAAGTTAACCTTTTAAACCTTTGTCTTGATAAGAAAACTAGACATAAACCTCAGAGGGGTCAGCTATGAGGCTGAAAGTCAAATGTTGTTTGAAACTGAGGGGAGGGAGAGAGAGAGAGAGAAAAAAAAAAGAAAATGAAAGGATTGATGGAAGGACATCATTTACGCTTCATCACACAAAGGAAGAGCGTAAGGAAAGTACACAGAAATCACATTACACTATATCCCGTTCCATATCCTTCTTTTCTTTTTCCTGATTCACTTCCCACTGCGTCCCCTTCTCTTTCTATTTTTCTTCCTCCTTTTCTTATTTCTCCTCTTCCTCTTTTACTTATTTCTCTTCCTCCTTCTGTTCCTATTTTCTTATTTTCCTTATTCACTTTCTCCTTCATCTCTTTCTCTTCCTATTTCTCCTCTTCTTATTCATCTCCTGATATTCTCTTGGTTCATATATCTTCCTCATATTTTTCTATGTCTTTCTATTTTTAAGTTTCCAGATTTACATCTTCTTTCTCCCTTTCCTCCTTTTCTTTATCGTCATTTTTGCTCTCTTATTGTATTCTATCATTCTGTTGATCTACTTATACATGATTTTTAAATCATCCACCTTCCAAATCATCTATTATTTGCGTTTTTCATCTTCCTGTTGTTAATTCAATCCCTTTTCTTTGTCATCAACTTGCTTTTGTTGTTATTATATATCATCAACATTATCTATCCATTATTGTCTTTTTCTTCTGCTTTAATTTGTTTTTCTTCTACTACTTCATTATTATCTGACGATTTTTGCTATTTCTGTGCATCCAGTACAACCTTTCACTTTTCTGTGTCCACTGATTGTCTGACTAATTCTAATTAGTTTCTTTTTGCTTTTACATATCCATCTCTTCCTAGTTATCAGTGTTCACTTACATCATTTTCTCTTCTTTATTTGCTTCGGTGGTCGAATGTTCTCCTTTTACTCCCTCTATATCTTCATATTTTCTTTGACTTCTTGTGTTTCTGTCTTTTCCTCCTCCTTCATTCATACTATACCGAAAGCCCACCTTCTCTTTTCCATCATTCAAATTCTTCATCTCCCCCGTCCTCTGAAAAAATGTTTGACAGACATATAAGATTTTTCATCTAAAATAATGGACATTAGGTCGGGACGTTAAGGATGGGGTTACATAAATGGACTACAAGAGAATGAGTGGATATTACCAGACAATATCATAGAGGAAAGAGTGAATGCACAGAAGACGATGGGAAAGGGGTGTGATCATTACAAATATTGGAACTTTGACGGTCGTGGGATGTGTGGTGAGGTTGACTTTATTATGATTAATGAAGAGCTAAAAGTCGCATGTTGCTAGGTGTTGTCATCGAATTAATCTTAGTTACCATGGCCAAGTGGGTAGCGCAATCGTCTTGTACACTAGTGACCCGAGTTTGATCCCCGGGACTTTTTTTATATTAATTATAAATAGTTATTAAAATAACTATAAGTCAAATATTGCTGAAAACATGCAAATAATAGGCATTATATATATTGTGCAGGTGTTGTCTCTGATATGAACATGCGTAAAGCGGAAAAAGAATTAATGCTTATGCAATACTCTTTTTCAGTTTCTGAACTTTTTGCTTTAAAAGAAAGTACAAAAACATTCAGAATGGAAGTCTTGTCCGGATTCTTTTTAATCAAAAATTAATTAAATCTGTTAAAATATTAAGTTTCCGTAGGTGCGTATCTCTCGTCAGAAAACTTTTCGAAAGCTTTCTTCTTTTGCGTTATTAAGAAGAAGCAAGCCACGTGAGGACATTTGAGGACGGAGACATCATGAAGCTCAATTAACTATTAGGGTTTCATATGAGGAGAGAGGGAGAAAAGGGAAGGGAGAGGGAGAGAGAGAGAGAGAGAGAGAGAGAGAGAGAGAGAGAGAGAGAGATAGAGATAGAGAGAGAGAGAGAGGAGGATTTTTGGAATGAATAATTCACACAGTGAATTTGTCTGAGAGGCTTTTACAGACGGGAGAGTGAGAGAAAGAGAAAGAGAGAGATAGAGGGAATACATAAGAAACAGGGACTATCAGAATGATGTGAGGTATGAAGAGCAAAATGAATAGGTTGTTAGCTGTTGGCTACTCCATTAACATCATCCAGCCACAATTAGGAGGGAATATTTTGTCCACTGTATTGAAAAATGATATATGAATGAGAAAGAGTAGGAAAGAGAGAGAGAGATAGAGGGAGAGAGAGAGAGAAAGAGAAAGAGAGAGAAAGAAAGAAAGGGTTGTGTTCTCATTTATACAAATACAAGTAGTAACCCTGTACATCCAAATACAGAGTAGAAAACTTTCAACCCCAGCTGGGATTAGAACCCAGGTCACCTATATACGTGAAAGAAATAGAGAGAGAGATAGAGAGGGAGAGAAGAGAGAGAGAGAGAAAGAAGGGTGAGAAAAAGAGAGAGAGATAGAGAGGGAGAAAGAGAGAGAGAGAGAAAGAGAGAGAGAGAGAAAGAGAGAGAGAGAAAGAGAGAGAGAGAGAGAGAGAGAGAGATTCACAGATCACAAGGATGTTACCACTTGTAGATAAGGAGAGGGGCAGAATATTCTGGCCACTATATTAAAACCTAACAAGAGCATGTGGATGAGGAATAAGGAGGAGGAGGAATAATAGGGTGGGGGTAATGTTCAATCCCAAACCTTTCCCTTCCTCTCGAACGATTCAACAACCATGATATTGCTTTTTATCCCCCTCCCCCACCCACCCAAACCATCAAACATATTCATAAACTCAACTTTCAAAAGAACCTCCAGTCCTCCATCTCTCTCTTTCCCCCTACCAGTTTATCTATTCTCTCACTCTAACTTTCAAATTTTCTCTTCTTCTTACCTTCATACTTTCCTACCTTCGTATTCTTCTTATCTTCCTCCTCGTATTCTCTCCATTACCTCCTTACTCCTATTTTCTTTACCTTTTCATTTTCCTCTCCCTCTTCCCTCACCTCCACCTCCTCCGCTTCTCTCATCCCTTCTATTTCACCTGTCAGAGAAGAAAATCATTCTGCCTGTAAAATTTTCCCTTTCTGTTCCAAGTCGATGATTTTTTGAAGCTTCGATGCCATCAAATGCTTTTTTACGGTCGATCAATGGAACATTTAGATGGAAGATGATATTGGAAGATATGTATGTGTTGAAAGGGGGGTTCAAACGACTTGTTTCAACACAATAAAGTATTTAATTGAAGAAAAGAAATTAATATGGATATTAAAAGTCGCTGTTGCCAGCCTGGTGTGTTTGTTTGTTTTTGGCTTACCACACGGATAAAAAAAATAAAAAAATGAAGACGTCATAATGTCTATCTCATGATTAATAAATGTGTCCCCTAATAAACTATCCAATATATCTTCTTCCACAGTATGTATTTTGTTGTAGTTGAAAAAAAAAACAATTCGTTCCCGGATCGTCTAATTTTTTACATTTTATATATTAACTGTCTCAAAGATATAAGTAGGTAATATGAGAGAATAAAATTGAAATTAATTTTGTTATAACTTTCTATAATGACCAACTAATTTAACTCTCTCATTTTTTTCTCTCTCTCTCTCTTTCTCTCTCTCTCTCTCTCTCTCTCTGTCTGACGCAAAATCAGAGAGAAAGAGATTATTTCCCCAGAGGAGTAGAGATACCCACTTGAATCAGCAGGAGCCCAGTAGCACGGCACTAATCGGATTTGCTGCTCCAAGCCCTGCTGACGCTGCAGTAAATAACATAATGAGTTGCCAAGTACTAAACAGTTTAATATTTTGCCTCGCACAAAGGACGGATTACACGGGATACGTGCTTATGTTCCCCTTTTTCCTTTCTCTCTCTCTCTCTCTTTCTCATTCTCTTCGCCTTTTCTCTCTCTTTCCCCCCCCCCCTGTCTGTCTCTCTCATCAACTTTCATCTCTCTCTCGCTATTACTCTCTATGTATCCCTGTTCTTTTCTGTCTATCTGTCTCATCCTCTTACCTCTTTCGCTCTCTCTTTCTTCCCTTCTCTCATTTTCTCTCTCTTTCTTTTTTCCCCTCTCTCTTTCTCTTTTCCCCTCTCTCTTTCACTTTTCCCCTCTCTCTCTTTCTCTTAGATCCTCTTGAAACTTATTCTTATTCTTGACAATATATAGTTGTTGTTGTACGAATTTCTTTGTGGTGAAGCACAAGGCCTCTTCACAATTTTTGTGGGTAGCGCAGCATTACTAAGAGCCTCCTTTACATTTCGAATTATTCTATTACATTAATTTCTTTTTACTCTGGTAATGCCGCCACAGGTCGTTACTCATACAAGTAACTACTCATTTTTCCTCACGAGGTATGAGTGGACCCCGAACATCCAAGTACAGAGCAGAAAAATTCCTGCCCCGCTGGGGATCGAACCCAGGTCACCGTGCGTGCAATGCCCAGCGCGCTAACTCACTCTGCCACGGTGACTACTTTATTCTTGACAATATTTTTCCTCTATTCATCTCACTCTTTCTTTTCGCTCTACTTTAATGCTTTTGTTCACTGCCTCATCTCATCCTGTCTCTCCCTTCTACCTCTTTCTCTCTCCACTCACTTCAACTAAGGTACTCCGCCATTTTTTCCTTACTTTTTGAGGAGTTTAGGTTATGTCAAAATCTACATAAATTCATAGATAGTTGCTCGAAAAATGCATAATCATCTCAGTAACGATATTTCTAGGATGATTCGATTCAGAATCCAAGAGAGCTGACAAAGGTTCTATCTCGAAATTAATTGATTATGGCTGAAAATCATGGACACCAGTCTACCTTTAAATTAATTCAAGAGATCAATAATATTCTACTAAATGCACGGCTACGAACCCTTCGCTAGCGCCTAAGATGGTCGCCCTAAAAATTCTGCACTTCTGCTTACAGCATAATTCGCTTTCGCCAGAAGTCACCAAGTCAGTTATCAAATACCACAACATTAACAAACACACATTCACACATTCCCGGCGTATCACAATCATAGAACTAAAATTAACAAACCTTCAGTTTCCCCAGGGAAGGAAAGCTCGTTATTTAAATGCTTCTCCATTCCTAACTCCCACCCTGGCATCCTAACAGTCACCTTCCCTCTTCTCCTCCAGACCCCTTTCTCTCAGAAATCTTCCTCCGTCCAAAGAGTTTCTATCCACATCTACCTCCAACCCTGCCAACATGCACTCCATCCAAAGTGTTTTTGCCCACCTGTTTTTTGTGTAATTGATTTTAGTTGTTTCGTTTTTGTTTGAGAAATGTGGAAATCCTGGAGACGAGGAGAGAAGGGACAGAGATGAAGTTGTTTATCAGACTGATGAATCCCTCGGGACTTTGGGCCTTTTCCACGTCAACAAGAGAAAGGTAGTTTGGGTGTTTGTTTATCTACTGGTGAAACTCATTTATTTATTTGCTTTTATTCCTCAGCCATGATTCCTGTATCGTTCACGGGTTTAGCTCTTTAATGTCTGGGTGGTGTGGAATTGTACTTTTCACTTCGATGTTTGTGAGACGTTTTACGGTAATTATATTAAAATACTATTGCAGGTATGACTCAACAGTGCAGCTAGCTTGAGTGTGTGTCCTTGAAGAACGTTATGGTGAACAAAGAAAATTCTTTAAAATATTAATGACGAGTAGGTATAGCATTCTTAAATAAGCTCTAACTAGTTTTTACTTCCTATCCTGCTAGTATAATAAATTAAATATAAAGTTTCATATTTAGGTTTTAAAAAAAATGAAAAAATTAAATCTCAACTAACCAAGTTACTAATTTATCTAAACCACATCGCATTTGCAAGTTTTTTCAGGGGGCATTCAAGAACAAATTGAGAACTCAATATACCACGCACAACATTAAACACCCACCACATCACCATCATCGCAAACCGTGTAAAAGGCTTTTGAAAAATATTTTGGTCACGTGATGCGGAAAAATGAAATATGATACGCCTAAGAATGAGGCAATGTCACAGCAAAGTTATTGATGGGATACAAAGTACAAGGAAAGAAAAAATCTCAACTGACGGGGACTAAGGGAGATATTGAGGAACTTAAGTGAGATTTAAGCAGAGAAGCTGAAAGCAGAAAGCTTACTTGGGAGAGATCAGATGAATAATGTTTGATGACGCACTGAAAATACTACCAAGACTCGTATGTGTAACAGTTGCTGCAATGTAATTCTTCTTGAATTTGTTTTAGGGACGTAAGCTACACGAAATAATTTCATGAAAACCATGTTAGTTATTGTTTCAGTCATTCATTAAACAAGCCTCCTCCTTTATTTATAGATTTTGGAAAAAAAAAAATCAACACAAAAGAGAGCTATTCTTGGACCGATCATTGAAGATTTTTGGCTTTTTTATGTTTCAAACCCAATTCAACCCTTCTAAATCTGCCTTGGCTAGTTGGCTGAATGATTTTCCTGTTTAACATCCCCCAATCAGACTTGGAATGTCACTATTTACTATCTGTCCACTGTGTTACTCTTAAGGTACCTCTTCGTTTTGTGCTATCCCACAAAATAACAGGATAAAGCTCATCATGACTATAACTCATTTTTCATTACCTTTCTAGATGATACCCAAAAAGACAGCCAAAAAATCTATTGTACCAATAGACTTATAAGAGTTATAAGACAAAATGAGAAAGTTATCAACATAGCTACTTCAGTTACCATTAGGTTTTTGATACTGGAACATTCATTTCGTTTATTAAAACTATTGGCTATTAAAGCTTAAAAGTTACAAAAAATATTCACATATGTATCTCTATTCCGTAGCGATCGAAATCTCTTAAAAAAGATAGGATTAATTCTCATATTTTACTAAACTTGCTACAAATTTACAAAGAGCAGCTTCTAGATATTCTTCTTATTGTCAGTATCTCATTGAATGCAATCCACAATCCAATATGCCTAATGCATTTCGCTTTCCCCCACCCTCGTGAAAATAACACCCTTTATTGTTATTGTAGTCCATTGACTTTTCACTTTTGTTCATGATCCTTTCTTACTTCGTTTTTTTTTTTCAAAAGAATAAAGCTAGAGTAAAAAAATGTGGCCTATACTCCTATAGCTCCCAGCCTAAACATTAGTAAGGATGAAAGCAGTGGCAAAAAAGGTTTATCATCGTGAAAAATAGAGTACAGCATTCTGAGTTTTCACCTAAACTGACCGTATAATAATGGAATTTAAGTTATGTACTTGTTAATCTATTTCAGGTTGTGGGGCATGGAGTTTACCAGATCTATGGGATCTGTTCTATTCGACATGAAATCACGCCATGATAAAGAAAGGAAATTTATATGACGCAAGTGACGTCCTTCTAGAGATAGCCAACAATCAACATTAACAGTTTCTTTGTTTAAACCGATCGCTGTTATAATTGATCGAGCTCATATTCCACGTTTCAATAAGAATTTTGGTTTGAAATTAGATCATGCTCGATCTTTTAAGCCCTCAGTTATATAATCGGTTCCAACCGCAATGCAACAGTCAAGTGCTTCCCGTACTGAATCTTTTTCCGTTTAATTCTCTCCTATCATCTGCTTATTGTATTTCTTATCAAAGTTCTCTATCATTAAAAGGAAAAAATTTCTTTGTTCTAGATATCTCCTATGTCTCTTGTGTTGGGGGATTTTTCTCAGTCTTTTTATCTGTTTACTTCATTTCCTCCTTGAGATTTTCAATTCACATGCTTCTTTCTATGTGATCGGGATTAGATATATTATGTTAGTGTTAAGGGGATTATTTACTTTTGTTGTAGTGGTGCAGTTATGAGACCAGCAATGACAACAGTTTCTTTTCTTCTTTCATTTCAAGGAAACCAATTTTTCTACTTAGGGTAAAACTACAATTTTCATAGATAACGTACAATTACTATGACAGAATCGTTAGCATAGAATTATTGACTTTACAAAAACTAAATTGTCCTGAGGTAAAGAAAATGTATTCAAAGGTGTGTCTCTCAGACATAGTCCCCATCCTAATTGAGCATACAAAAAACAAGGAAACTTCATGAAATTAAAAATATCAAGTTCGGCAACCATCGAACACAATGATGATGAAGACCAAGGAAAATGGACCTGCAAGATGATTAAAAATAAATACTCATTCCACGTGCTGAATCAAAATGAACATTTTCTAAACGAAGATTCTCACTCAACTTCAGGACATTGCCACTAAACTTACATTAATCAATCACAATTATGAAACTTTTGTTGGAATTTGCCTTCCATGAGAATAATAATTACAGTTTTGTCATCTACAAAAACACGATGATGATGTAAATAATTTTAAAATAATTACTTTCCCCAGCATAACAATTTTTGTCGCCTTTAGAAGTTGTACAAACTTGTCAGTTTCGCCTGATAATGTTACTGAAAACTTTTTATTTGCAATGCCAATGAGATTTTTCGAACATAACTTACTAAAATTATGGACTTTTTTAAAGGAAATTCTTTAACCAATTACAATAAAAATAGTTTTCTAAATAAAATAGCTGAAATGTCATTGAAATAGCTGAATTTTCTCAGCAGATCTCAAATTCCACAGCATTTCCCGTAGCTTACGTCCTATAAGGGGGTTTTTAAAAATACTTTTTTATTGTTACAAAAGGAGTCTTCACACAAAATTGCAGATTTTGTAGTGTAATACAAACCTGTTCAATAGATTCTCGTACAGCCATCAGTAGGTCTGAATGAAAATGTAAATGGTCTCACTTTTACAGTTTTTCAACAGAATGTCGAATAAGGTTACGTTCAAATATACCGGAAACTAATGAAAATTTGTGTTTTCCTTCATCCTCCTAACTTTTTTGGGGACATTTGAAGAGGTCTGCAATTTAGCCAGCTGTCCCTTTCAAGGTCTTTTGAAAGTATAATGTTTGTTTTGACATGGGATTCCGATTTTTCATATACCTTTTTTTCAGTTCATAGAGAAACAGAAGTGGAACAAGTTTATTTGAGACGCTCGTTGTTCATTTGGGGGATGGTCTAAAATTGACTGCCTTTTTAGCTTTAGGTTCTTCCCGTAGAGATTCTTATAATATCCTCAAAGTTTTATACGACTTATTATATCCTCAAGACTATTCTTCAACAAAGACAACACACTTTCCCGCAAGTTTCAAGACCTCATTGTTTCGAAAATAAAAGAGGAAGAAACACTTCTCTCTCTCTCTCTTCCTCAGTCTTTTTCTGCCTCCATGTCCTCCATTTGTCTTGGGAGTTGAGTGAAATAAAAGTCTTGTAATTGTCTTTTTAACACTCATCCATTATTGTGATTAAATTTCTGATCGAAGTTTTGTACATGGCAAATTTCTGTTTTGTAATCTGTTGTAGAGTATACATACATTTCATTGAAAAAACATAAAGTATGAGAGAACCCTGGACAATCCGAAGAACAGGATAGAAAACTTTCCACTCAGCCGGGATTTGAACCCAGGTCACCCACGTGAATGAGAGAAAGAGAGAGCGAGCGATAAAAAAGATAGAGGAATCTATGAGCGAAAGAAAAGAGAGGGAAAGTGAGAAATAAAGGGAAAGCAGGAAAATTTATAGCACGGAGGCTTACCGCAATGTTGCCAGGGTTCAAATGTTAATGATGTCTCAATATATTTTTGGGCTGGGGACAAAAATTCCACCGTCACGTTCCTAATAGTTCACGTCTGAGACTCCATAACAATCCATATCATGACGCCTTGCAGTACAAGGGCGCAGTTGCCAGATGTTCCATTCTAGTGTCTACAAAGAAAGGATCTTAGCATCGTTAAAATAGGATTTCGGTATATCTTTAGGTGTATATTTCAAGTCCGAGAACAAAATAACAATATACATATTTATATATTATAATTACTTATATGACTTTTTGAGAAGGCAATGTTGTTCAGATGTTTGATTTCATGAGAGAAAAAAAAAAACAAGTGGATAATCATAAAGAAAGCCAAGAAAGGTGCAATGTTTTGTTCGAGCTCTATCATTAATTTGAGGCCCTAAATCTCCACAGTCAAAGCGGGCATTTTGTATAGAGTAGTTCATAATATTTCACGTTTTGAGACGTATTTGTATAGAGTAGTTCATAATATTTCACGTTTCCATAATAATCCGTATTACGATACTTTCTAGTTTAAACTACAATATGTAGACTGCAGAGTTGCCAGTTACACGCCTTAATGAGAGTACTAGACGGGTCAGGCTGCAGAGAAAGAACTTGGCTGGGTATGATGAATATATTGACAAGAAAGTAATGCAGGTGTGAAAGTAAAAGTTTTGGAATAAAATGGAGAAAGTCAAAGGAAAAGCAGAGAGAGATATCTTTGGAGAGAGACAGACAGAAGAAGTGAGATGAAAACTAATGTACACACGCGCTGGAAATTGGAAAATAAAAGAATTAAATAGAGAATAAGAAAAAGCGTAAGAGATTAAAGAGACACTGGAATGGAAATGGGTTTTCTTCTATCCTTGTTTTTCTTATTTAAAGATTTAATTAAATCGGAACACTTATCTCTTTGTTAACACCTCAATGCGAAGCTCTTCAGGCCTCTTACTTACTATTTCTCTCATTTATTGTGCAATAATTTCAGAAATTTTGTTATGTCAGTATTTTAATAATAATAATAATAATACCCGGTATACGGGTACATTAATTAACGGTACAATACCTTTATACAAATTATACACATGTCATAAAAACATTAAATTCTAAAGGAACAATTTTGCTCAAAGATATTTTAAATTTCCTTGTAATTAATGAACAAAAAGCCCGCAACTGTGGTGATCACTGCAGTGAAAGACCGCGGTCCGCCCGTGTGGTCTAACAAAAATTACCGCACCTCACTTGCTGACCATAGCTGCTTTGAATATTTCCTTCTACCACTATTATAATCATAACTTGTAAGTAGGTACTTAGGCCCGTATTTTTGAACGTCCCTAAAACTACTTTAGGGACAACCGTCGGGATTTTGAAATTTTTTGGCCAATTAAGTATATAAATTGTGACTTATGAATCTTTCGATTCCACTGAGATCATATAATATAGAGGGAACCTTACCTATCTCGAGTTGAACAAATTTATGCGTCCAACTTTGAACAGCTGATGGTCCTTCTTTCAACAAATCCCGGCTTCTGATTGGTTCAATTTATTTGAATTTTTTGTTTACTTCATGTAAAGGCGGACATCTAAACATCTTTAATTTTCACGTCAGATACCAACTCTTATATTACTACATAATAAGTAGAAAATAAGGAAAGTAAAAGAGGAAGCAAAGACAGAAATTACTAATATGTAAGTATGAAAATAGTAAAAATATTATTTCAGAAGAATTAGGTAGTTTAGGTACCCACTCTTTCGCGAGAGAAAAATTACTACAAGTCCGGCATTGATTTTGAAATCAGCTGATGGTCCCTTTTGAACGCAAATCTTGATACATCGGGTTCCCTCTATGTTATATGATCTCAGTGCTCGATTCCGTTTCCGCACAGGCGCAATATTGGGCCCTATTCAAAAGAAGGAAATGCTTTTTCTTCCGAAATCCAAAGGAGTTGCTTCGATCTACCATAAAAAAGTTTTGAGTACAATAAAGAGTTTTTTCTTTTATCAAATATCAAAAGCTTTTGTTTCTATGGAAGTAAAAGTTATATGTCCATCACAAAGCTAAAAATAAAGCTTGCAAACATTTTCTTTGCTCACGAGCAATTACAATTTTTCTATGAAATATGGCCCATTTCGCACAGAGGGTATTTTCACCTCTGTGTGAAAATCATCTGTGTTATTGTTTACATTTTCTAATCTTTTCAAAAATAATTTTTGTCTGGTGATTCTTCTTGTTTAATAGTTTTAAATTTCTTTATCCTTTTTAAGAATTTAAACAAGTTTTTTCCGAGATGGAAGCCAATTTGAAAATAATTATTACTATTCCGATCTCAGCCTTCTCAGCGAAAGAAGTACCTACAATTTATATCTCACAGGCACGTTGAAACTTGATATCAGTGTCGATGGCACGTTAAATTCACCAGTTTTCATTCTGTCGATTATGATAAGCAACGTCCAGCGAATTCAGGACTCGGATGGGTGCCCTTTTTAAATTTTGGACAATCTTGATGCTAGCTATTCCCGGTCCAACTCAAACTGTGCTATCTATTGTTCAATAATTGAATTAATTTATTAATAAAGAAAAATGTTAATTCATTGTTTTATCACTATCCAATGTTCTCTTTTCAATGTTCTGCATTTTACTTATTTTCTACACAGGTATCTACCAAATGTACTCATTATTCATGATTTCCCAAGCCCTTCAAAGACTTTTTATGCTCGACGGTGTCAGGAGTCACAGTGTCCGAGTGGTCTAGCGCACCAGACTTACATTGAAGTGAGCTGAGTTTGAATTCCGGAGGAATTAGACTTTTTTATATCTGTATTTTGGATGTTACGTGGTTCACTAATATCTGGTGTGGAAAAATGAGTATTGGTAGAGACGACCACTTGTGACATACGAGAATAAAATACAACCATGTATAGGTACGTTCCTACTTCCTACTCTTTACAAGACGGAGCTATGAAGGTAAACTAAAAATGAGAGAGAGAGAGAGTGAGGAAAAAAACGCTTGCATACGAGTCTGCAACCATTGGGACATTTTCATCTTTACTATTCAAGGTCTAAAACTTAACTGACCAAATTTCGTATTGTGCGCATGACACATACTTTTTCTCTTCTCTCTTTTTATAATTTAATATTTCGTTACATAATTTCGTCACATAATTTTGGTTATGTGCCAGAGCAAAGACATGAAAATGTCAAAATGAATAAATATGTTACTTGAAATTTCGTCAACCTACCGACATACGTTGTGATATAAAATCACAAATAAACCAGATAGAGCCAGCGTTGATGGCGCTGTGAACGCACCGGTTCTCGTGGGACCACCAAAGTTAAGCAACGTCCAGGTGAAGACTTCGTGATGCTGGCATTTCGACCCAACCCAGGCTGGCTGAAGTTAATGTGGGTAGAAGGTTTGTGAGTTTCTTACGATCGCAGGGTAAAACCCCCGTCGTAATATGAAAAAAAAACGAGATAGGTAAATGCTACCTTTGTCCTAAAATGAGGACTGAGGAGGGTACAGTAAAAATATTTTTTTTTTTTGCATATATACTTGATTAAAAGATACATATAATATTTTTTATTAATATTTAGAATATAATGACAAATATTTAACTTTCAATAAATACAAAATGTCTATTGTAAATTAGTTTGTCCAAACTACTTGTTAGCAAACTTTTTTCTTAATCAGATGTCTTCAGGTCTTTCAGGCTCTATTAGGCCATTCAAAATTAAGGATATCTCTTGAAAGATGTTCGTCTTCCCAAAGAAAATACGTGGATATACGTAGGTATATAAAAAAGCTTTTCTTTCTTTCTTTCTTGGCAGTGCAAAATTAGCGTTTTGTTTGTTTCTCGAATATTGCCAGCATAATTATAAGGGATTATCACAAATTTGTTAAAAAGGTTATCTATTTGCTAAATAAATAAAATACAATAATAGTTAGGAAGTAAAATCACTTCCAAGAAATATTATAATGTGTCTTCACGAATTTCAAAAATACCGATGAGAAATCACCGGCAGTTGTAAAGTGACCAATTTCCGACACTTCAAAATTTCAACAAATTTCATTCACTTTTAGGGTCAGCTGATTGGAAATGCAAAGAAACGTGTTGTTTATTTTTATTTATATCTACATCTTTCTGGCTGAAATGGTGTCTGCTCATGCGCTGAGCTGCGCTCAAGATTTGTGAGAAGCGTTCAAAACTTAAGTTCAAAATAAATTCTGTCTCTGTGGCTGATATGATTCACTGCGCACGCGTATCCGGACCACTCACACTAAATTTGTTTTAGGGTCGTTCAAAAATACGGGCCTTAGTGTACTTTTAGGAAAAATGTAACAGATATTATTTGGATTATCAATACCTACATCAATAAGTATTTATCCTTTGATGAAAAGTCAAATTTCAAAGACCAAAAAAATTTAACATTAGGATTCGGACTCAATTTAGGGTAATTAATAATGAACAACTTATTTGTTTTTCAGGGGATACCTACTGCATCAGTAAAAATTCAATAAGACACTTGAACCATTACTTTCACGAAAAAATCTAAAGATTCTCATCAACGACATTGTCTTTCTCGCCAAGGTGTGACAAAATTTAATGAGAAACCAGAGAAACACAATTTTAATAAAAGTTATAATGTTGTTTGTTGAATTTCTCAAATCCTCATAAGAGGACAGAAGAAGTATGAAATAATTGATAGTAGTATGTCTTCGTACATTTCAACTCCAGTCAGGACTTAAATCCTTTTTCTTCGTCGTCAGGAAAGATAAGAAACTCCAGGACATTTCAGCTCTTAATTTTTATTCATGAACATTTAGGTGGAAAACGCTGAGAGAGTTAGGGACAAAATACAGGGAAAGAGAAATATTTGTTGAGGTACAGATAAGGGAAAAGTTGACAATTTAAGGCTGAAATTATTTGAGACACACTTGATCATTGGATTTCTCCTTTATTCTGCTTTTCCGATCTGAAATCTGCAGGTCTATGGATCTTGTGAATACAAGAGCTGATTACATTGTGAAACAAGGAACAAATACAGTATTTGCTAGATATGGAAATTTACAAATTTTCACTTATCTTCAAACTTTAATACGTAGGTAGTAACTGCAAAAAAATGGAACGAATATCAATCACCATATTAAAATGAGGCACTGAAATTTCATGGAAAAAATAAAAACAATAGGAAACTGAAAGTTATTACGAATTCAAAGTGCAATGCAAACAGAAAATCGAATAAAGACGAAAAAAATGCAAACTTCTTTGTGTATTTTCTTTTAATTTTATTTATTTTTTTCTCCTTCTTTTGAGTAAATAAAAAGAGAAAATATAGTACTAGATATCCGAGTTATTGAAAAAAAGGCACGTCTATAATAATAATTTCATTTTGATACTTTTGTGTCATTGTAATGGTCAGGGGCGATATTTGTAGCGTACATCTATCCAGAATGAGGGAGGCTATCAGCCAGCCGTGCATTACAAAATAGTATATACCTACCTAATTACCACAAAAATTACGAGAGAAATGTTCATTCGTAGTACTTTATTATAACGCTTTATTTCCTATATTGTATCTCAATAACTCTCATTTCATGGTCCAAAATGAATGTCCAGGCACTGTCAGAGGGTCTTACAGTTTCAATTGAATCTACCATTACAAAGCTAAAAACATTCCTTTGGCTGGTGAGGGGAATGCGAATCCTCTCTAAGTCCGTTTCCACAAGAATGTTTATTTTTATCAACAAGCTCCACGCACAGTAGGAGGGGAGAAATAGAAATCTTATGTGGAAAGATGAAAAGATTTAGAGAGAAGGAAAATCAACAACACTTTCAAAAGATTCCAGGTTGTTTCTAGTTCTTGTTTTCTTCACCTTAAAGTTTGAGCCTCAATATTCCACCTTGAAGTACTTCACGAATCGAGGCGGATTCTAAAGTGTATATGAAATTAAATTGCTTGAAAAAAAATCAATTTCTACATATACTTCGTACAAATGATATTATTAATTAAGAAGTACCTACTAATCCACGAGGAAAAATGTTTTCCAGACAGTCTCGAATGCACCCTCGCAGTCTATGTTCCTACAGGGAAGTAATGATAATAAACTATAGGAACCAACATAATACAAGACTATCTCTTTGTAACGGATACGAAATGATTAGGTTAGGGTGGAGGGGGAGGCGAAAAGCTCCCTCTAGTTCCAGGATTTTTATTTCTTTGTTATTAAGTTTACAAAGAGGAAAATATTTGTTTGAAATATGATTATTATCAATATGAGCTGAGAATATTGATTTTCATTTTATGATAAACAGAGAGGGATAGGAATGGAAATTGCATGATCAAAGGTGTACGTTTTACTGAACATACACCTTTGAGGCCTCAATAAAAAAAAAAACTGAATATTGTCATTTCTTAAACTTTTAATCAGCTAATGTAAATATTCCTAAAAGTGATTTTTTTGTAATTGTAAAGGCAAACAAAATAGAATGATAGTTGACATTTAAAAGAATATTACTAGTTGAGATACTAAAACTTTCTGTGATTCTAAAGAATATTAACGGAATAATATATCTTTTTTTTTCATTGGATTTAACGTTGCTTTGAACTGCATGGTCATACATATCACAACGGGGGTGTTACCCTCTATTCGCAGGAAACTCACAAACTTGCTACCCACATTAACCCTACCCAGCCAGTATTGGGTCGGAATGCCAACATCATGAAGTATTCACCTCGATGGACATTGCTTAACTTCGGTGATGCTTCGAGAACCTGTGTATTCACCGCGCCATCGACTGAAATCTATACTTACTCTTAGGTATACATGTGTTTCGTAATTCCACAAAAAGGATTAATGACAAAGTGAACATTCATCAAAGTGATACAAGTCCAGTTGTCAAGATTAGAATAATTTTACGTCCATCACGTTTCGTCCTTGCCTCATCAAAAGTCTCATCTACATTTTTAATAATCTCCCCTCTTGCTGTCACTCCACTCCATTTCTCTTCCCCATCCCTTTTATTCCTTCCACCCTACATTCTCCCTCTCCAAAGACTTTCATAATGACCATGATAATATACCTGCTGTGTTCTGTGGTTTTTACAAAATGCTCTTTTACTTTAATGTTCTCTCCCATCCCACTCAGCCACTGGACTTGGTCTGGTTTATTTGTCTGTCTTCTTTTTGTTTTATCCCTCTCATCTTTTTCGATTTTATAATCCTCTTTGTAGTATTACTTGTCCGAACATTATATTTCTTTTCTCGTTAAAAATATGAAAATGTTCATCTCTTTTTTGATAAGGTTTCCTTTTCTCTTTGGTTTTATATTTTTCTTAGCTTGTGAAGTAGGTATTATTTTTGGCGAATTGTTTTCATATTTCCAGATTTACCATTATTTGAATAAGATTTTTAACGCTTGTGAATGTTGAAATATTTGAACTTATTTTAAAAACCAGTAAAAAGGTAAAAATAGGACATAAAAATCTGTAATAACTATGTTATACAAAGATAAATTAGGTTCTTTAATATCCCTTTCAAAGATGCCGATTACTTAAGCTAATTATTAACTTTTTGTACTGATTAGTTACTGATAAGTTAACTGATGTTAACATACTGATAAGTTAACAAACAGGTTTCTCTGTAGTTTATGATTTGATAAACAGCTTGGCGATTCAGTTGCCAATTATAAACTGGAACAAAAATTGACATCAAGAACGAACAATTACACTTGTTTGAAATCGGAAAAATAATTAGCTTGCAAGGTTTCTCCCTCTCCAATTCCTGTTTAAATTAAACCTGTTGCAGGTATTATGCACCCTTCTGATAATATCGCATCCTCTTCCTTTCATCCTCTCCACATCCCCTTCTCTTCCTTTGAATATGAAGACTTATCAGTAAAATCTCTTTGTAAACAGAAACTGGGGAGAATAAAAAATGGTCATAATAAAAATCCTGTCATAGTTCACATAATACTAAAAATGATCGAATATGAAAGACTAACAACATACAAAATAGACATGTTTTGCCGTACATTCTGAACCTTATTGGGAAAAAAAATAAATAAGAAGGTGCAAGTTGCTGTAACATTATTATAAGTTGGTAGAAATATTATGAAAAAGTGTCTGCAATACTTTCTGATATAGGTAACATATCTTGCAGACAGTCGAAGTACCTATGCGATTTCTGAAAAATGGTCATGTTCAAGACCATTCAACTTTTAAATCTACTTACTCTAGCTATAGAGAGTATAGAGTCTATACTTTTATTTCCTATGAAAAAAACACTCTGAAAATTTTCTAACGGTGAATCGTAATTTCACCGAAAAACAGTAAATTTTATTGAGTGTTTCTCTCTCTCTCTCTCTCTCTCTCTCTCTCTCTCTCTCCTCTCTCTCTCTCTCTCTCTCTCTCTCTCTTATGTTCAAAAAAAATGTTAACAAAAAAAAACTCTTAAAACAAACAGATGATAATAGAAATTGTAAATTTTAATTGGGAATAGAAATAGAGGTCATAGATTTATAAAATCATAATGAACAGAACATAAAAATAAAATATGGTGAAAGTGCAGACAGTAGAATGGAGAAAAAATATCTAATGGGAGCACAATCCAAAAAGAAAAAAATACAGAAAAAAAATATTTCTCTATTGAAAAGAAGAAAAAATCGATGTTGTGAACGCATATGACATGCGGTAAATCTCCTGATGTGGGCCTCTGGGGAAATCAGGCGGATTTGAGTCCCCTGTAAGGATAATCCTTACGGTTCAATGTCGCGCCTTTCAAAGATAGGATTAAGAACAAATGAGCGGAAATAATGAGTGGGTAAGTGAAGAGTTTGAGAGATATGTCCTGAAAAAATGAGAGTTGTGTATTATGGGATGTTTGGAGTTATAAGTCAGTCCTACGAAATAACAGACTTATGAAAGATTTTCAAGTTTTACATGGTGGCATAATTATGTATATTTTAAAAGATAACGAATTTATTAAGAATTTCGTGTAGGTAAGGAAAAAATTCCTTGTAAACTAGAAATTTCCAGCAGCCTTATCTAAAATGAACATCCTCGATCCACTCATCTACAAGAAGAGCCCACTTTAAACAGCCCACAAAACACTATACAAAACGATATAACCAATACACACATACCTATGCCACACCGGTTCAGCTGTCAGCACCTCAAACCAAATGGGATTTATGAACATGTGGCTCTAATGTAAGATCACAAAATTGATGAAATACGAAATGGACAGGAACACCCAATATTGAAAAACGCAACAATGAATAAATTTTCCATGTCAAAAAAAGCTCGTTAATTTATCAAATAGTGGTGATACTTTATACTTTTGTACCTGTAAACCATTTCAACCAAGCAATAGACTAGATTACACTAGTTTACCCAAAGATGAAGTAGGAAACTCTGTGTTTCAGTTGATTTGGATATTCCTCTGTAAACATTATATGTGAAGTTAGGTACATTTTGATTAATACTCGTAAAAACACTTGATTTAATCAAACAACGATATCCAAACAGCCCAAAATGAGTATCGTAGTTGGCAAACGGCTAAAGAGAAAAGTACGAGAGCCCTGAGGCATTGCCGGAAGCCATTATTCAAATGGAAGAGATTATAAATAAATACAAATATTGAAGAAAAAACTGTTGTTCCCTCAAATATTTAGTAGGTAACAAAAAGGAAATAAGAAACAAGAGGGACTATTTAATGCTCCATTTGGATTTCATTCAGCTTATCAACTGATCATAGGTCTATGTGAGTTTCTAGGTAAGTAGGTAGTTCTAGTGAACAAGGTAATTTTCACTGAAGGTTAGGAAAGGTTTATTTCATTACAGAGAAACATTTTTGATGCATTCATCATGACTGTTTGGGTCAATTTACTCAAAGACATATTGTTTCACTTGTTCAAAACATACCCCCCGTATTTTTCACCCAACCTTTCACCAAATTGTGCAGTTCCACTCCGAACATTTTGATGAGCATCCGCCGTAATGCCTTATTATTTTTTATTTATTTTAGACGAGCAATCGAAATCAATAAACTTTGGAGAGCTTTGAGGAACTATGAGGGGGGAGGGGAGATACATGGGGAAGGAGGAGAAGAGGGGAGGGGGGCTGATGGAGGAGTGAAAGAGATACTTTATTACAAATCTGAGTCTGAGGAGTGGGAGTCAAATATTGACACAGAACGAGAAGAGAGAAATGAGGAAAGTCATATTAAAGGGGCTGTTCCATGAATAACTGCTGATAACTATCCACCGGGAAATGTTTTAAATTAAACTATGTAAACACATGATTATTTACTGTTTTAGTGGATGACACAATCATTCCAACTTACATAATTATTATTTAATAAATTTATTACCTGGTCCCCCTTAAAAAACCAGGTTGCAACCACATTTTGTACTTCAACAAAAGCTTAATTGGTTTAATTTGTGATAGTTTAGTTGGTAATGTAATTTTATATATATTATAATAATTTTTATATTTGTATATATCATACATTGACTTTGTCATAAATCTAAATAGAGATTTATTTCTTGATTTGTTGTCCATTCATTTTCATTATCATTACATCGACCAACGATCTAATATTTGCTTTGCTGTGCCGCACATTACTACTCAACATTTGTTAAGACACACATTAATGCTAATCAAATATGTAAAACATTAAGATATCTTTATTGCACCACTCATTGCTACCCACACCAGTATAACTAGTCATTTTCAGAAAATTTCCACCAGGACTGTCTTTGATAACGCGTACAAACCAATCGGCCACGGTGATTTGATTACTTTGTGAGGTGTAACTATATATGTCAAATCGTCAATATCAATTTGCTATTGATTGACCTAAAAAGCATGGGAATGCAAGACTTCACCAATCAGATGACTATAAGACCAATTGGAGAATTTAGAGATAAACGGCGAAGGAGGACAGAGCTCTCAAAGGGCTGTAGTGCCATATAATGATGGTAATAGTGTTGATGAGATCAAAATTGCTCGAAGAATACTCGAGAACCCTTCCAAACTTTACTCAAAGAATCTCATTTTAAAAGATTCCTGACGACCAAACAAAACTATTAGTACCTATCTAATTTCTCTCTGTTGACAAACCTTTTTCTTCCCACACAAATACAAAACAGCCTTTGAATAGACACAAGGCCTTTTCTGTATTAACTTTTGTCAACAGGCCCACGTAAAAGCTACCAAACATAAAATCCACCACTTTTGAATGCCTTGTTCAAAAGCTCGAAACTTCGAACCAAAAAAGCCTTTAATTACTTTTTTTTTTGCTTTCTATTTGAGTTGATGAAAATATTGGAATCCTTGGTGCAATAAATGTCTCGCTTGTAGAGAGCTCTTTTTTATAAGTAAAATGGTTACCATCGATTTATTCATATTATTCATGCCTATGTCGATTTTTAATCATTCCCTTACACATAATTATCTATGTCCATGTTTCTGCATATAAACCTGAATATTAGTTGTAGTTCAAGCAAACTTCAATAGCACCATGAACACAAAATTTCTCGTAAGATCACTGAAGTTAAGCCACGTTCAGCCAAAAAAGTGGTTGAAATATCAATATAAATTTTCGACCCCAAAAAGTCCCAGAGTAAATTGCCTCGGGCTTTGTCATCCGAGTGATAAAAGCTCTTGATATCGAACTGTTACATCAAATAACGATAAGAGATAACAATGGATGTTGTTCTCAAAGACTCTAAAGAAGCTCACAATAAAGTCACCAGAACATTATATCATTACTTGCGAGATGACAATGTGACCAAATGAATATTTCATGAGACCATCAGGCTCTATCATTTTCCCCACCTCTATTTCTCATTTCTTCTACCAACCTCTTCATCATTAATTTCTTCTAACTCTTCATCCACTTTTCTTCAAGCTTGCTCATTTCTTTCACTCCTTCGTCCATCCCTATTTCAGGGTTCATTATCCTTGAGACACAGTACTGACAAACTTCAACCTCACAAGCCTTCTAATAGGTACTTTTTATGCATTATTTTTTCTCCACCTCTTTTTTTCTCCATTTTTTGCGACCTTGCTTTCTAATACTTAACCAATATGTCCATCTCTATCGATAAAAAAGCATTGGGGACATAGGTAATTTTTCTTCATTGAGCAACAATAGGATTCGAGCGCCTGTAAAATTGTAACAAAAATCTAGTAAGAGAGAAATAGTAAATTTATTTACTACAAACTGACATCACTGTGATGCTTGCCGTGAGACACAGTACTGACAAACTTTAACGCTCCTTCTTTTTTTCTTTCGTATATGTAACCTATTTTTTAACGTGACGTGTTAAACAACCGTTTTTATTTTAACCTGTGGAAATTAATGAAAGATAATGAAAAGAGCTGCTAGAAATATAATATTAATATATTATATTGAAAAAGTGCTATGTTAAACTGTTGAAAAAATGTGAAAATTGTCTTACGCTGACAGCCTAATAAACCACTGCGTACAATTAATGGACCTGAAATACGAAAATTATTAATTATATGTTTTTTTTTTTTTTTTTTTTTTGATAAGGTCCATAAAAAATCAAAGAACAATCTGCCTGATTCCTACCCTTTCTATTGTTTCAGAAACACCGACTATGAGGAATTTCAAATCCCCAATCCACCGGATGACAGCAACATTCCGTAAGTCACTTAGCATAATATTTTTTTAGATTCCTCTCCTTTGTAGGTGCAAACCAAGGAAGGAGAAAATGGCAGCTTTTCTACGGAAGACAAATTGGGTTTGTTTAAAACAAACTATCGTTTAGCTAGTTGATAGAACTTTGAATTCACCCGAAAAATCATCAAAAATTGCCAATTCTTGATATGAAATTACATATTCAGTCAGTGTCGATAATACTTTCAACACTCAAATGTCAAGTCAGGTAAAGTCTTGGAGGTTCAATTCCTCGATATGTGATTGATTTGAACTCACCTTACTTACGAGTAATTTTCGCCCTTCTTTCTCAGCTATGCCTCTACGGGCGGCCTGCCTGGGGGGCCCAGTATCGACCTGCCATCGCCCGAGCGGCCCCCACTCCGCCATATTGACAAATATGTTCGCCCAGAGATCCCCTGCCTTAGCAAACGATACACCATGGCCACCCTGACCTGTGTGGGCTTCATCATCTCCTTCGGCATGAAGTGTAACCTCGGCTTTGCCAAACTCCAGTTTGAGGGACATGTAAGTTCAGATTCAGGAATAATAATAATTTCGTCTTATTTATACTGCCCGATTAGAACTATTAAAGTCCCATTATTCCAGCAGTAAGCCCAAGACATACGCACCCTCAGAATTAGATGGTGATATGTCAAAAACACCAACTTTTGGGAAATCGCAAAAGAAAGTTTGACTTATCGCTGTATTAATACAATAAAAGCTACTGTTTTGATTTATATGTTCTTAAGTTGAGCATGTTCTTTTCTATAGTTCTATGTAAAAAAAATGTATTTTTCTTCAAAAGAACTTACCTTTGTAACCGTTCGAAAAAAAGGCATTTTGACTTAAAACTTCATTCTATGATTTTGCCTTTTTTCGAGAAAAAAATCAATTTTTAATAAGGTGATATCGTATTATATTACCTTTTCTTCCATGAGAAGTGAACAAAAGTGGGTATTATCTCGAAAAAAATTCGAGATAGCACCATCTATTTACAATTTTGAAATGATAGTACCTTGATAATTTAGTTTTATAGCACTATATTACTATATGAATCGAAGAATAAAAGACAATTTGAAACTGGAGGTACATTAAAATCTATGCTTTTGGTATTAAGTCAGAAAAAAAAAGAAAACTCATTCAGTTTAAAAAAGTGAAATGTAAAATACCCAATTGTTTTATTGCTAAGCAACTTAAAAGGTAGAAAACAAGACAATGTGAGTATAAACTTTATTGTTTCTTGGGACTTAATCTCAAAGTTTCTAAAAAGAAATAACTAAAAACAAATAATTATGAATTTCAAAAAATTGCTTAGAAATGCACCAAAATAATAGAAAACAAAAATAACAATCACATGGTCATCTTTTTCTTGGTTTTGCTTACAAAAAAGAAAAAATATAATTATAAAATGTACTGTGGATGATTCTTTTTGTTTAGCTTTTGACCTATCAAATTTTCTAAATAAGACTAAAACAAAATAATACTTCAAAAAATGTGTTAAAACTTAACAAAATAATAAAGCAAGAAAATAATGATAATTATGAGATCTTTATCTTGGTACTAAAATATTTTTTTACAAATAAAGTCTTGGTTAAAAAAAAGGCACATAGGTAAATAAACACTTCTTTCAACAATTTTTTTAACCTTGACTGTGACCATCATCATATATTTTGTTGGTTTTAAGACGGTGTATATTTTTTTTCATTGTGAGCATGAGCATGTTTTTTTAATATAATAAGTCAATTGAGGAGCATCTGACCAAAAGGTCACATGTCCGTCAAATCCTACTTTTCAGGAGAGACAAAAAATTAATATCTCAATAATGGAAAGTGATTTTTTTTATTTTGTTCTTTATAAAATTAAAAAAAATTGGGATACTGTATTTCAAATTTTAGTTTTAAGCTTTTACCGTAATTTGAGCTTTTAGTTGTGACTTGTTACATTTTGTTCAAATGGTACACGGACTTGTTACTTTTTGAACAAGATTATTAAAAAAATAGCTTTGATATTAATTCACAAAACTAATAAAAATAAATAATTTTATTTACACATTAATTTTATTACAAAATCAATCACGAACGAAACTAGATTGTACACTACGTGGGTTAAACAAAAGATGAGTTTGAAACAAAGATTTCAAATTAGTGCGGGGAAATAGGTCAAATGGAGTGTTCTGATTGGTCGATTTGGACTAGTTACTTTTTGTTTTAAATCCGTGCGTTGAACATGTAACGTTTTGCATGAACCATCGATTTTTTACATCGAATTTCATTGCGACTCATTACGAATTGTTAAATTCTGACTTCATTTTTGAATTCCCCTCCCTTCAAACTATATGAAACCATATCTAACTCAATTTTGACCGATGGTGGACATGTGACCTTTTAGTCTGATGCTCCTCAATTAACAAAAAGAAGTCTAAAGAGCATGAAAACACTGCAAAGGATATCGGTATTTTTTGTGTTATTTCTTCGAAGTCTTCATTGAAATTTGGCTGTTACTTACCTCTTAGTATCTGGTATTCCCCCCCTCGAGCTTGTATGACAGCCTACAATCGATTTCTCATGGACTTGATTAGGTTGGCAGCCGTATCTTGAGGGATATTCTCCCACTCCTCATAAAACGCCTGTTTCAGGTCCCTGTGGTTCATTGGGGGGCGGGTTTCGAGCACGGACACGTCCTTTAAGTTCGTCCCAGAGGTGTTGAATAGGATTAAGATCAGGACTGTTGGCTGGCCAGTTGAGGGTTCGAATACCGTCCTCTTGGAGAAAGTCACTTACAATACGTGCTGTATGAGGTCGGGCATTGTCTTGCATTAACACGAATCCATCACGACCATCACCCACAAAACCTGCATAAGGGACAACATGATCTTCAATGATGTCAGTGACATACCTCTCTACGGTTAGAGGTTACCTCCTTGTCCTCCACAATTGATAATAACGAGCTCTGTTTTATCTTCCATAGAGATTCCACCCCAGAACATACAAGATCCTCCACCAAAACTCTAAGTTTCTTGAATACAACATTGATTATACCGTTCACCTGGTCTTCTAAACACTCTTTTACGTCTGTCATTGAAGAACAAGCAGGCTCGGCTCTCATCCGAGGACAGAACATGCCCCCATTCCTCATCGGTCCAATCAGCGTGTTCAGGGGCAAATTGTAAATGACGTTGTTGGTGTTGTCTGTTGAGTTTGGGTCCCGTACATTTTCTTCTTGGTATGAGACCTTTCTCTTTCAAGCGTCTCCTTACTGTCCAAGGGCTGACATCAACACCAGTGGCCATAACAAGCTGCTGTTGGACCTCAACACCAGACATGTCTCGATTTATTAAGCTTGTCATGACAGCATATCGGTCCTCCTGGGCAGTTGTCTTCTTTGGTCTGGCAGATCCTGGTCTCCGATCATAGCTACCTGTCTGCCGATACCTTTGGTAAATTCTGTTCACCTTAGACTTTGACAAATTTAGCTACCTAGCAACATCTCTTTGCTTAACACCTTTCGTCACAAGTAAAACCACTTTCACAACTATGGAGTGCGATGTCTCCATGATGAAAAGAAAAATTCAACTGAATTTCCTTCCTCATAGTTTTGCATTCAAGGAAATTCAATAATTTACTGGCCAAAAAAGCGTTATCACAACAAAAAATAAAATTTAAAATACCCTCGGTGCACGTGTTTTCATCAACAAAATGAGGTGTTTCTGGAAAGTGGCCATTATCATAGTACATAGTACATAACCCGGACACATTGTATATTTTCTGAAAGGTATGAATACAAGCTTTTCAAAATATGCATACTTTAGCAACTTCGTGCCACACAAATTGATCAGGGCCAACTGAAACGGTGAAATGTCCTGTCCCGAATTTATTGCTCTCAAGTGTATATCGAAAATACCGGGCCAGATTATTTTTAAGTCCAAAAAAAAAATAATAATTTATAAAAGAAAGTAATATAACATAATCTTTTGTATTAGTAATTTCTTTGTCGAACATTTTGTTCGACAAAGAGAGTGATATTTCAAAAAAATCATGCACAATTCAGTTTTTATGTCAATTACTGAAAATAAAATTTAATTAAGAGAGTGATAAATCAAAACTTACGCAAATATCACTATATTCCAAGAACTGTACGTCTCGATCCAAGGAGCTCTTTTTTTTTTTTTGATCCTTTTACAATCTGCTCCTGTCAACTTAGTTTGACATTTTCAAATTTGGTTAATGAATTTTTCTTGTTTCTTCAAAAATTTGTTTATATTTTTTCCAACACTTGAGTTATTGGAATTTTTAGATCATGTGTTAAGGTTATTCTTAGATGAGTAGATTTGAGAGGTTCACAATGTCCGGGAGGTTTTGAGGAAGTCGTGCTATTTTTCTTCTGTAGGGTTTTCGGAGTCCCAAGTTATGAGGGTTATCTTCAATGAATTCGGATGTTCTCTTGAGCATGATATTGTAGATGTAATCTATGTTGAGATCTTTATGGATATTTTTATTTGTCATGAACCATGGAGCTTTTGTAATTATTCTCAACACTTTGTTTTGAAAAATCTGTATTTTATTTAAGTTGGTTTTTGATGCTGTTATCCATACTGGGCAGGCATATGTCAGAAGAGGGACCAGGATTTGTTTATAAATTAATAGAGCTGTTTTCATGGACATTTTTGATTTCTTGTTGAATATTGGAAATAGCATGCTTAGTCTTTGATATCCATCATACGTTTTTTTCTTGATATGGGATCCCCAATTTAATCTTTGATCTAGCCATACTCCTAGCCATTTAATAGAGTCTGTCTGCCATTCAAGAACTATATTTGATATTCTAATGGGGAGTACTGGGTAGAATATTTTTCTCAATGTGAACATTTTTATTTCTGATTTGGTTGGGTTTAGGGTTATGAATCAACTGATCGTAATACCATCTTGTTCCAACCTCCCTCCACTTTTTCGACATAATCGATAAACAACACTAGCGCTATCTCGGGAACGGTAAGAGCTAGAATTATAATTCTTATACCAAACGAAAGGTCTCGTTTCGCTTATTTCAATAGAGTAATAAAAAAAATTCTTGATTTTTGACATATCACCATCTAATTCTGAGGGTGCGATTATTATTATGTGGTAAAAATCCCAAATGGGAGGATAGGTAAATATTGTCATGTCCCGGCTGGGTTTCGAACCCACGACCTTTGGTATCTCTGGATTCACAGAGTGCCGCCTTTACCACTGAGCTACCGGAACAGGAATGATATTATTTGGTTCCATGTGCGGTTAGCTATTAGAGACGGTGGGTTTTTATTGGATGGAAATCTCACACCCTAGGTCAGGATATGGACCTGGTTGTCTTTAAAAGATATTTCTCCTGTCTTACACAAAAAAAAGTTCAGATTGTTTTATTTAAAAACAGTCGAACCTGGGATTTTTAAAGTAGGAAACCTGGATGAACCGAGAAAAAAACTAGTTATCATTTTTTGTAGAAGTTTTCCACTTGCAAACACTAATCAGGAATGAAACCTCTATAAACAAGAAAATATTGCCGGTCCCTTCAATTCTTATTTATCCAGGTTCGACTGAACTTGCAGATTTGTGAATTAAGACGAAATATTTCGTTCACTCATTAATATGGAAGTAAATCACTTCAACTTCAATGCACGGGGAACATTTATTGACTTTAATCCAGCATTTGACTTCACTCCAGGGTTCATTTGGGGAGCATTGCTTGCTGAAACCTTTTTCCATATACCACAGCTTGGCAGTAGATATACTCGTATGTTCTTATGAAGAAGGAGAGAGGATGAATGGATAAATAGGGAGGGAGAGAGAGTGAGTGTGTGTGTGTGTGTGTGTGAGAGAGAGAGAGAGAGAGAGAGAGAGAGAGAAGATGGTTTATTGTAATCTCCCTTGTGAAAAATCAAAGTAACAGGAGCGTTGAAGAGTGAAAGAACAGATAAGAAGAGGAGGTGGGGAGGGAGGGCGAACACTTCATTAGTGCAAACAAAGCAGTATTTTGCCCCGATATTAACTTTTTTGTTGATAGTGACGAGCGTTGAAGCCTCGTCCTCTCCACCAGAAGTCACGTGACTTGCCCCCTCCATCTTTTCCTTTCTATTGTGCTCCTCTTCCACCTTCTATTCCTCGTCTCTTTTCTCTCTCCAGCTTCTCTTCCCCCTCTCCACACCACTTTTCCCCCTTCTCCTCTCTTTCCCTTTTCTCTCCCATCCTTATCCTACTCTACCTCTTCCCCCCTCCTCTTTTCCGCCTTCCATTTCCTCTTCACTTCCGGTGTGTCCTTTTCATCCAGGACGAACGATAAACCGGAAACGTTTCCATATTGCTGCTTCGAGCCTCGTGGCCTTTTCTGCTTTTTCTTTCACCCTCAATATTGATGGAACTGTGTTATGTTTTGTATTCTGTCATTATCACTATAACCATCGCCGATGCATACCTAACAATTTCCATACCATATTTGTGATGTTAATTTTTTTCTTTTCATTGAAGTACATCAATACCTAAGTGTGATGTTATCGATCGTTTTGGAAATGTTATCATCAATAACTTCCACACCATAATTTACTATTATTTCCTTTTGATTTTTCTATAACTTTTTGTCGGATTTCACCTTTTTTGAGGTGGTAGCTTACTTGATAGAATTTTCAACAAATTAGAGGTTTCAAAAATTATTTAAATATCATATTTCCCGATGGGATATGACGATGTAGTTAAAAGCCCATTAAAAATTGTTTGATCGATAGTATTTCGTTAAAACTTTAGGTGTGTAATATTTCGTTTTTGATTCATAATTTTAACTGTAAACATTAAATTTTAAATAATTCCAACAAGTAATTCCATTTGCATTTTCACCATCTCTACACAGTTAATATCTAGTCTTCGTCTCCATTCTTATACAACAAAACCGCCACCTTGTCCAGATAGAAATAGATGTAGTACTTCTCAAAGGAGACATAGCTGCCAAAATTTCGTCCCACAATGCACTGCCAATGGGGACCGTACTGTTTCTCGAACGTTTGTTTGATGTGCGTCGCTATTTCTCGCTCGATGTTGAATGCGTCAAGCGCCTCACGGCTGACGTCGATGGCTTTCTGCGTCATTTCTTCGTCCATCGTGCTTTCCTTGACGAAAATAATGTCCGGGTCAGGGTTCAAGTAGTTTTCTTCCGGAGGAGGAGGAGGAGGAGGAGGTCCGGGGGGTTTTTTGGGTCCCATGATTGTGATTCCTCTTTTCAAATGCGATCTAGGTTGCTTGGATTGATCAAAGCTCTTTTGAAGGAAGAGAATAGTTTCTTAAGTCTCTTATGGAATTCACGTTCGAATTTTATGTCGACGTTTCAAAAATCAGATTTCTAGTATGGACGTTTTTCTTGATCTCCTATTTTTTTAAATATTATTTTGTTTTTCTTTAATAATATTTTTTTCTTTCTTTGAAAGTAACTCTATGGCTACGAAAAAGAAGTCTAAATTTTATATTTATGATAGTAATTGAGTGAATTGAAGTACTGTCTATCTATTTATTATTATTATTTATTTTATTTTTTCATAAAAAAATATTAAATTCTGTCACCATCTCATAAGACATAGATGTTGAAAAAAAAAACGAAAAATATCAACACAAAGTACCCTAAACAAAGTTTTCAAACTGACAATGAAAAATCACGTTAGAGTGCTTTGGCGAAATTTAACTTCTAAAATATCCGGCTAAGGGCGGGAACGTATGAATAAATTTATCTCAGAAACAACGTCGGGGTTGTCGAGCAATTCAAAAAGAACGGCAGTGCACTTGAATGGGCCGCATTTCTCAAATTCATACTCGGTTTAACGCGCTCCACATGGGGTTGATTTCCCCTCCCTGGTTGACGTTTTATAACAGATAACTTAACTAGGCTCCGTTACAAATTTCAGTCATAACTTTTAAAAAACTTCCCCCTCGTTCCAGTTTGAACAAGATGAAAATGTTTTCTCCCCCAATTCGTTCCTTTTCCGATGATATAAAAAAAAGGGTACAGGGTTGTTTGAAATCTGTGGGCTGATTTTGATTTTAGATTGTGAAATTTATTGTATTGTACGTCGTACTTAGACTTGAATACCAGATTTTGTGACTTACTTACTAACTCAGCCCCGTTTTAACGAATAGGTATAGTAGGCACTTGCCTAGGGCGCTAGGCAATTGGCATTTGTGAGGAAGGCACAAAACAATAAGCTGGCAGGAGTATGTATATAAAGGGGCGCTACTCTTCGTTGTGTCTATGGCGCTGGCATGGTGTAAAATGGGTCTATAACTAACTGCCATGGCCATTATTTATACCCCAGTAGGTATGTAGCCTCGCCAACAGTAGGTAGTCCTCCATTGCTATCGGTCTTGTGAGTCTCCTTCATTGCGATGTAGCTTTTCCATATTAATATCTTCTTCTTTTATGCGGTCTTTCCATTTAGCCTTCGGTCTTCCTCTGGGTTGATTTTTCCACCCATCTGGTTGATTTTTCCATACTTGACATGGTAAACAAACTCAAACTCTTTAGATACTGGAAGAGCTACTCTATAAATGTTATATTAGTCCGATTTATGATTGGCATGGTACACAAACTGAAACTCTTTAGATACTGGAAGTCTGATTTATGTGGCAGACCCCGAAAATCTTTTTCCACCGGCCGCGCCTGCTCCCTTATCATCTGCTGCCACACCCTGTATACAAAAGCTTGGCTTGGAAACATTTATGTTTACGTCATCATTACATTAATATTCAGGCTGATGTTTATTACGAGAGGATGGGACCCAAGGATTCTGCAGAACATGTTCCCATTCTGTTCCGGCGGCTGAGTTGGGGTGGAATCACTCTCAACGAGTTCAACGTCTGAGGGCCCTACCCCAATTATGAAACAGGATTAAATATCTAGGATTTGTTAATCCAAACCACTATCACTTTTATCACTTAACAGCTGATATAAATGCGCTGTGATTGGTTGAAATTCCCAACAGAGAGCCTTATAAGTTCAGGGATAGTGTAGTATTAAGGGGTATTTTTCTTTTGGATAAAAAAAAATTCCAGGTTCGATATTTCTAAAATTTTCCATTTTATTCCAAGGTCGAAATGCGTTTCGGTACTTTTAAAGATAAACGATCTATTTAACCTATAAAAGATTTTTCCTCTTCCAAAAGGAAAATGCCTTGCTTCCAGTTTGTTCATTTTATTCCAGTTGCATCCACTTTGGTTAGAAAGAAAAATACTTCTTTAGTTAATCTTATCCTGTTTTGATTAATCTAAATCTGTTAATCTAAAAAAAAGTAAGTTAATCTAAATCTGTTAATCTATAGGTATCTAAATCCGAAATATGATTAGTTAATCATAATTCGGGACTATAAAGTGACTTTTTTATAATTGTTTTTCGTTTGAACTAAGTATCTAAAAAAGACATTCTTTAATGCTCATCTGGGATTCTAAGTCCAAGAAATATTCTGAAATACCTATTTGTATAGGTAATAGATTTTTTGGAATTTTCTCGGAAAAGAAAATGTCAAGGATCATTTTTTAGATCAACTGGATCTTTCTCTGCAACTTTTCTTACCTTCGACTTGGAAATAAACCCAGTGAAAGGCATTGCTGTATCAAGTTCAAATGGTTCAGCAATGAAAAAACATAGGTACCTTTCGAGGTTTTCAAAAATTTCGGCACTATTGCTCCCATTAAATGTTTATAAATTATCTACAACACAACTTCTTGGCGCGAATATAATTTTTTATATGTACCTATTGTACAATTCATTAATTAGGTATGAAATTTTTAATTTTACAACACATGCTCTCTTTTGAATTAACTATTCCACCCTTTTTTCATGCATTCTCAGGACAACATGACATCTCCCACGGTAAGAAATATTCAATCAATTTCATTGAATGTAACTTTTTTTAAAAATCACAAAAACTACAAAAAAATGACTCTTTGAAAGCCTTTAATTAATCAATTTCATCTAAAAGTATCTACTGATACCAAAATGCTAAGTACCTATCTCAATTCAATACCGAGTCAATTTGAAAATTTCTCTGTGTACAAAATGCTAACAAGAGGGTCAAACGATAAATATTACAATCCTGCATTTTTTTGCACGTTTTGAAGTTTTCACGGCGTTCCCAGGGCAACAAAATAAATTACTATTGACTAGTGTAGGGGAGGGAGGGGGGGGGGGGGTTCCAGGAAAACGGAACCGAAAGCTGAGAGCGAACATAATTAAATTTCTTCATGCGGAAAACGCAGGGAAAATAATGAAATTAGACTCCGCCCACTTTACCTACCCCCTCCCCAAAAATAATATTTTTACCTGAGCAGCAAATGCTGATTGCACTCAGCATGCGTACCTGTGCTGACGCAAGCCCTTGCGCTCCTTTGGAATTATACAATTTAAACTTTTCAAGAAAATTTATATTTGGGCTGGGTTTTAAATTTAGTTCAGATTTTGTATAAGTTCAAAAGATAAAGTTATCACAAGCCTGGTATGTCACAAATGCTCAACAGTGCTAAATATTTAAATCAAAATCGAGCTAATAATTATTATGAATTTGGGTTTCACGTCCGTCGCTTTCAACTGAATGGTCATATCACAAGGGGTCGAGTTACTGAGGTCGGGAGATAGTTTATCATTTCCAAAAAATCCACTATTTATTAACTATACATACTCAACCAAATTAATCGTTGCCCTATAGTTCTTTCTCTTTAAAGAATAAGGGCTTAATTAAAAGACGTTTTTGTAATACCCCTGTGGAGCTAAGTCTCGAATTGCGTACTGTGTTAGATGGGGAAAACCGATGCCAAGCAATGACTTAAGTTATCGATTTCGCCTTTTAATTTTGCCCTAAAAGTCATTACCTGTGGACTTGAACCCTAATGTAATCTTTTGAAGATAAAGACTATGTTTTGTAAATTTATTTCATTTCACTTTCACACAAAGAAGGGCCATAAGCCCAAACCATTCCTCTCTCTAGACCTTCTTTAAGGGACTAAGGGAGGGACCTTTTTAAACGAGATGTTTTTACGGATGCAAGTGTAGCCAATCCTTGAAATTTGGTAAAATTTCTGATTTTTCAAATGAATAATTTATCTTCTCCCAGGTGAAGCACATTAACTGGACAGTGGCACAGGAAAGCGCGGTGGACTCCTCTTTCTTCTGGGGGTATCTGGTCACGCAAGTTCCCGGGGGCTTCTTTGCCTCGCGCTACCCTGCTAATAGGTAAGAAATACCAGGGGTTGGGTGGTAGAGTTTGCCCTACAACTATATCCTTTGCCCTAAGTACAACTATAGTTCTTATCTTATCCTCTGGGGGTACAAGATAAGAATACCAATGTGGTAAGGGAGAATAAAATCTCTAATTATTAACGCTAATACCCAGCTAATTTTTGGAGTGTTTAATTTTGGCCCGAGGGGGAATTTTTCAAATATTTTTCTGGGCTTCTTCTTGGACCAATAGAGATCAACACAAAAAATCATTTTCAACGTGATTTTTTTTTTCGTCCTTGGTTAAGGTTGCGGTACTTCTCAGGGAAAATTGGGTCGACTAATCCTAGTCTAATTCTGCGCTGCTCCTGCCGGTAGCGACACGGGTGAACTCAACACTTTATTTTATTTTCCATATGGTGATTTATGAAAAATACACGGTGCCATTTGCAATATTGCACCAATGTAAAATTAACTGAACGGACAAAAAAAATCGTGTCCATAATGGCTAAGAGACTAAAAACAGGAGTTGAACCAGCCTAGGAAGTAACTTTTTTTTTTTCTTTTTTTAAAAGATGAGTGTTTCATAGACTTTTTTTATTTCGTAGCTATGAAACAAGAGCTACTGTAGACGCTTGTGGTCTGTGTTGTAGCCTGACCATTCTGTAGTATGCCTCCCTCAGATGGGCGAGAAGTGACACAATACTTCCCATTTAGGTGCTGGGTCAACACGAGCGCACCGGAAGTTATCCCTTACAATCATTTGTAACCAAATTTTGAATACAAATTTTTGTCAGCGTGGGGTTTCGAACCCGGGGGATCTTCCGCATCGCAAGCGAGTGCTTAACCACTGAGCTATTCATGCGCTCTTTTTTTTTCTTAACTCTATTCAATTTAATAGTTGAAGACTTTTTTCAATATTCCAGGATATTCGGAACTGCCATAGCATGCACGTCGTTTCTTCACCTGTTTGTTCCGACGGCCATCAAGCTGAATCCAGGATCTGTGATCATCGTCCGAATCTGCCAGGGTCTTGTAGAGGTAAGGTCGAGGGTTCTCATCGATTTTAGGGAGTTTTATTTTTTGATAGAGATCAGAGCATTTCATAATTATGTTGAAGATGAGTAATTGCGGTGACGCCGAATTCAATCCCGAAATGATAATAATATCGCCTTATTTATACTGCCCATTAAGTCCCATTATTCCAGCAGTAAGCCCAAGATATATTATTATGTGGTAAAAATCCCAAATGGGAGGATAACTTGTCAACCCGCGACCTCTGGTATCTCATTATTTCTCTGAGAATGGAGTTTCTGAGGTTCATCTAAATTAACTTAGCTCGGTGGGGTAAGGAAAATAGTTTTACTGTTGAACATTGGGTTGATGAGCGATGACATGGCGTGACATCCTTATTTCTCTGAGAATGGAGTTTCTGAGGTTCATCTAAATTAACTTAGCTCGGTGGGGTAAGGAAAAGACCTGTACTGGTAAACATCGGGCCCACCTGTGATGGTTCAATTCCAAACAAATGAATACATTGAAAAGATTTCTTTTTTTGTGCTCGAAGTTGTATAATATTCAACGAATTGAATATATTTATTTTACTATATTAAAAAAAAGTCAACCAAATCATCTCCCTAGGGCACACAGCCCACAACTAATTTCCTCTTTGAATTACTCGGATTATTAATTGTGATAGATAGAAACTTGCTCTTGAAAAGATGACATCTCATGTTTTAACATCCACTTTTACTTCATCTCTTCGCTGGTGTGTTGTCCCTTCTAGGGAGTCTGCTATCCTGATTTTACTACTTATACTAAAAAAAATCAACCAAATTATCTCCCTCGGGCAGCACACAGCCCACAACTGCAGTCTAATTTCCTCTTTGAATTGCTAGGCTTATTATTTGTGATAGATAGAAACTTGCTCTTGAAAAGATGATATCTCATGTTTTCACAACCACTTTCACTTCATCTCTCCACTGGTGTGTTGTCTCTTCCAGGGAGTCTGCTATCCTGCCGTGCACGGGATATGGCGGTTCTGGGCGCCGCCACTGGAGCGGTCCCGTCTCGCCACCATAGCTTTCTGCGGCACCTATGCGGGCATCGTGCTGGGCCTCCCCATATCCGCCATCTTGACTGAGCACTTCTCCTGGGAGGCCATGTTCTACTTCTACGGTGAGTCTTTTATTATTATTATTATTATTATTAAACATGTTGGATCAAGTTTTATTTACAAATAACATAAAATATATACATACATACAAGTTAAAATTAACAAAACAAAACTTGATCAAGGGCGGTGCTAATGCCAACGGCATTCTCTTCCGCACCACCCTGTGTCTTTGAATATTGGAGCCTCAGAACAGCCAGTGTCAGTGGCAGGTTGATTTCTATGTTCCGGTAGTTCAGTAATAAAAGTGGCACTCCAATGAATCCAGAGATTCCAGAGGTCGCGGGTTCGGAACCCAGCCGGGACATGACAAGTTATCCTCCCATTTGGGATTTTTACAACATAATAATGCGTCTTGGGCTTACTGCTGGAGTAATGGGACTTTAATAGTCCTTATCGGGCAGTATAAAAATGGCGATATTATTATTATTATTATAATATTATCTAAACTAAAGGCTAGCATATAAAACTATAGTCTTATATAATACTAGCGGGCTGTCGCCCGCTTTGCGGGCCGAGGCATGGCCGTGAAAGCAAAAAATCCTTTTTCGCCAATGGCAGGTGTTGTAGTGGGAATTTCGAAAAAACCCGTCTTATTGCACATCTAGACTATAAGACAAAGCTACCTACCAAATTTCACCTCGCTAGGTATTACGGTTTGGGCTGTAGAGCGATGATCAGTCAGTGACTTTGACATTTATATATTAAGATGCTATCCTTTAAATGTGATAAAACTAGTAGTAGATCTTTACTTACACTGTCAGATCACAGACTATAGTTAATAATAATAATAATAATAATAATAATAATGCTTTTTCTTTGTGTTATTATGTCACAATTTTAGTGGGTAGCGCAGAATCATAGGACTTTACCACTTTAATTTACAATATCTTGTATTATTTTTTTGCCTAAGATTCTGCCACTGGTCGCTGCTTCACATTAAAGCAGCTACTCATTTTTCCTCACGAGGTATGAGTGGACCCCGAACATCCAAGTACAGAACAGAAAAAATCCTCCCCCGCTGGGAATCGAACCCAGGTCACCATGTGTGCAATGCCTAGCGCGCTAACTCGCTCTGCCACAGTGACTACTACAGACTATAGTTAATCTATAGCTTTATTTACTTTTGTTTGAGAAAACTTGAAATAAGAAAATCAGAGAATAAATAAAATTAATAAACAGGTACCTAAACTAAACATAGTTCACTAGGTAATAATTTATCGTTTTAAAATAATAAAGCGTGTTCAGACTGTTCAGAATATAATCTTTTTCCCATTATTTATTCAGTTTAAGTTATCACATTTGTGTTGTCACTTTCGTGATATCACAACTACTCAAACTCGCTTTACTAAATCCAAGCTGCATCCGGGACTTGAACCACCGACCCCCGGTTACAAACCCGCAGCCTTATTATTATTATTAATATAGCCGTTCTCATTATATCACTGAAGTTAAGAAATGCCCAACGAGATTAGGACTTGAAGTCCCAGGCTTTGTAGAATCAAATCTTCAAATGTAAAAAAATCTCTCCCCGAAGCTGTCTCCATGAGGTAGCGTATCTCTGTGTATTTCCAAACTAATTGGGTAAACAAGCTCTGAGGTCTCCTAACTCCTCATTTTAAAATCAGGCGACTGCCAAGTTTGTAGTGTAAATTTTACATGTTTGAATTTCAAATAATTCAGTTATAGTTTTTATATAGTTCTACTTTGCGGACGTATTTTATCCGACTATTGTAGGAATGTATTTTATTTTATTAATTTTAAATAGCTTGTTAAATGTTTATATTGGATTCTTTCCGTTGATAAAAGTGCCTTTGAGCACCATATTTCTCGACAAGTAACTTTATATCTTTGTCTTTCTATTTTCCAGGATGCATGGGTCTGCTGTGGTACCTCTGCTGGCTCTGGCTATCATTTGAGAAGCCCTGTCTCCACCCGACTATCTCGGGCCGGGAGCTCCTCTACATTGAGAAGTCCCTGGGCTCGTCGGTCCAAATCGCCATGCCCACTTTAGCCACCACTCCCTGGCGGGAGTTCGCCCATTCGATGCCCGTGTATGCGATCATTGTGGCCAACTTCTGTCGCTCGTGGAACTTCTACCTGCTGGTCCTCTTTCAGGCGTCCTACCTGAAGAGCACGTTCCACTTGCAGATACAAGAGGTGAGAACGGACCGAATTCTTTATTTTCATAGGGATGCGATAGGTCTTAGATCTAAATAATGGATGCAGCACCATTATTTAGAAAAACCCCCGAAATGCAATAGTTTACAGGGGTGTAATAGGTCTTAGTTATAAATAATGTTTGCAGCACCATTATTTAGAAAAGAACCCTAGAAATGCAATAGTTCACAGAAGTGCAATGGTTCTTAGCTTCTTAGTTCTAAAATAATAATGCATACAGCACCATTATTTAGAAAAGACCCCCAGAAATAAAATAGTTCACAGGGGTGCAATAGGTCTTAGCTTCTTAGTTCTAATTAATGGATGCAGCACCGTGATTTAGAAAAGACCCCCAGAAATGCAATAGTTCACAGGGTGCAATAGCTCTTAGTTCTAAATAATAGTTGCAGCACCATTATTTAGAAAAGACGCCCAAAAATGCAATAGTTCACAGGGATGCGATAGATCTTAGTTCTAAATAATGGATGCAGCACCATTATTTAGAAAAGACCCCGGAAATAATGATAGGTAATCTATTCTTTTCACAGACGGGCTTCATCGGGTCTCTGCCGCATCTCCTGATGACGATCGTGGTCCCCTGCGGCGGGCTCCTGGCGGACCACCTGCGGAAGAAGGGCATCCTGTCCACCACCATGGTGCGGAAGCTGTTCAACTGCGGCGGCTTCGGCATGGAGGCGTTCTTCTTCGTGGTGGTGGCGTACACCAAGTCCGAGGTCACCGCCACCATGGCTCTCTGCATGGGCGTCGCCTTCAGTGGGTTTGCTATTTCAGGTGAGTTTTCTTTTGTTGGGGTGATATTTTCCATTCGTTTATTTCAAATAAGTTGTTGTTGTTGTTGTTGTTGTTGTTG
>CM044955.1:49580061-49670555 GCA_024516035.1 Bactericera cockerelli
CTTAGTCTTATAGTTTAAATGTGCGATTAGACGGGATTTTTCGAAATTCCCACTACAACACCTCTCATTAGCGAAAAAGGACTTTTTACTTTCACCGCTATTTCTCCGCATTGATAAATCTGAGAAAGTTCAAATTTGGTAGGTAGCTTGGTCTTATAGTTTAGATGTGCGATTAGACGGGATTTTTCGAAACTCCCACTACAACACCTCTCATTAGGGGAAAAAGGACTTTTTACTTTCACCGCTATTTCTCCGCATTGATAAATCCGAGAAAGTTCAAATTCGGTAGGTAGCTTTGTCTTATAGTTAAGATGTGCAATTAGACGGAATTTTTCGAAACTCCTACTACAACACCTATTATTAGCGAGAAAGGACTTTTTACTTTCACCACTATTTCTCCGCATTGATAAATCCGAGAAAGTTCAAATTTGGTATTTATGTTTGTCTTATTGTCTGAATCTGCAAAATTGGGCTTTTCGAAACTCCCACTACAACATCTGCCATTGGCGAAAAAGGAAAATTTACTTCCACTACTTTTCTCCGCACTGGTAAGTCCGAAGAAGTCCAAATTTGGTATGTAGATTTTTACAGTCTAGATGTGCATTTGGATGGGATTTTTTTTAAACTCCCACTACAACACCTGCCTATTACTTTATATTGGTAAGCCCTAAAAAGTTCAAATTTGGTGTGTAGGTCGTTTTACGGTCTATATGAGAAATTAGACAGAATTTTTTCGAAATTCCCACTACAACAACTGCCTGTTACTCCGTATTGGTAAGTCCAAAATTGTTCAAATTTGGTGTGTAGGTTTTTTTTACGCTCTACATTTTCAATTAGACGGACTTTAATACACTACGGTCATGCCTCAATACACTACGGTCATGCCTCAATACACTATACGTTCATGCCTCAATACACTACGGTCATGCCTCAATACACTACGTTCATGCCTCAGTACACTACGTTCATGCCTCAATACACAACGTTCATGCCTCAATACACTACAGCCATGCCTCAATACACCACGGTCAGTCGGTCATGCCTCAATACAGAACGGTCATGCCTCAATACACTACGGCCATGCCTCAATACACTACGGTCATGCCTCAATACACTACGGCCATGCCTCGGCCCGCAAAGCGGGCAACAGCCCGCTAGTAGATTTATAAAATCATAATGAACAGAACATAAAAATAAAATATGGTGAAAGTGCAGACAGTAGAATGGAGAGAAAATATCTAATGGGAGCACAATCAAAAAAGAAAAAAATACAGAAAAAAAATATTTCTCTATTGAAAAGAAGAAAAAGTCGATGTTGTGAACGCATATGACATGCGGTAAATCTCCTGATGTGGGCCTCTGGGGAAATCAGGCGGATTTGAGTCCCCTGTAAGGATAATCCTTACGGTTCAATGTCGCGCCTTTCAAAGATAGGATTAAGAACAAATGAGCGGAAATAATGAGTGGGTAAGTGAAGAGTTTGAGAGATATGTCCTGAAAAAATGAGAGTTGTGTATTATGGGATGTTTGGAGTTATAAGTCAGTCCTACGAAAATAACAGACTTATGAAAGATTTTCAAGTTTTACATGGTGGCATAATTATGTATATTTTAAAAGATAACGAATTTATTAAGAATTTCGTGTAGGTAAGGAAAAAATTCCTTGTAAATTAGAAATTTCCAGCAGCCTTATCTAAAATGAACATCCTCGATCCACTCATCTACAAGAAGAGCCCACTTTAAACAGCCCACAAAACACTATACAAAACGATATAACCAATACACACATACCTATGCCCACACCGGTTCAGCTGTCAGCACCTCAAACCAAATGGGATTTATGAACATGTGGCTCTAATGTAAGATCACAAAATTGATGAAATACGAAATGGACAGGAACACCCAATATTGATAAAAACACAAACACTGAATAAATTTTCCATGTCAAAAAAAGCTCGTTAATTTATCAAATAGTGGTGATACTTTATACTTTTGTACCTGCAAACCATTTCAACCAAGCAATAGACTAGATTCTAGTACACTAGTTTACCCAAAGATGAAGTAGGAAACTCTGTGTTTCAGTTGATTTGGATATTCCTCTGTAAACATTATATGTGAAGTTAGGTCCATTTTGATTAATACTCGGAAAAACACTTGATTTAATCAAACAACGATATCCAAACAGCCCAAAATGAGTATCGTAGTTGGCAAACGGCTAAAGAGAAAAGTACGAGAGCCCTGAGGCATTGCCGGAAGCCATTATTCAAATGGAAGAGATTATAAATAAATACAAATATTGAAGAAAAACTGTTGTTCAATCAAATATTTAGTAGGTAACAAAAAGGAAATAAGAAACAAGAGGGACTATTTAATGCTCCATTTGGATTTCATTCAGCTTATCAACTGATCATAGGTCTATGTGAGTTTCTAGGTAAGTAGGTAGTTCTAGTGAACAAGGTAATTTTCAGTGAAGGTTAGGAAAGGTTTATTTCATTACAGAGAAACATTTTTGATGCATTCATCATGACTGTTTGGGTCAATTTACTCAAAGACATATTGTTTCACTTGTTCAAAACATACCCCCCGTATTTTTTCACCCAACTTTTCGCCAAATTGTGCAGTTCCACTCCGAACATTTTGATGAGCATCCGCCGTAATGCCTTATTATTTTTTTATTTATTTTTAGACGAGCAATCGAAATCAATAAACATTGGAGAGCTTTGAGGAACTTTGAGGGGGGAGGGGAGATACATGGGGAAGGAGGAGAAGAGGGGAGGGGGGCTGATGGAGGAGTGAAAGAGATACTTTATTACAAATCTGAGTCTGAGGAGTGGGAGTCAAATATTGACACAGAACGAGAAGAGAGAAATGAGGAAAGTCATATTAAAGGGGCTGTTCCATGAATAACTGCGTTTGATAACTATCCACCGGGAAATGTTTTAAATTAAACTATGTAAACACATGATTATTTACTATTTTAGTGGATGACACAATCATTCCAACTTACATAATTATTATTTAATAAATTTATTACCTGGTCCCCCTTAAAAAACCAGGTTGCAACCACATTTTGTACCTCAACAAAAGCTTAATTGGTTTAATTTGTGATAGTTTAGTTGGTAATGTAATTTTATATATATTATAATAATTTTTATATTTGTATATATCATACATTGACTTTGTCATAAATCTAAATAGAGATTTATTTGTTGATTTGTTGTCCATTCATTTTCATTATCATTACATCGACCAACGATCTAATATTTGCTTTGCTGTGCCGCACATTACTACTCAACATTTGTTAAGACACACATTAATGCTAATCAAATATGTAAAACATTAAGATATCATTATTGCACCACTCATTGCTACCCACACCAGTATAACTAGTCATTTTCAGAAAATTTCCACCAGGACTGTCTCTGATAACGCGTACAAACCAATCGGCCACGGTGATTTGATTACTTTGTGAGGTGTAACTATATATGTCAAATCGTCAATATCAATTTGCTATTGATTGACCTAAAAAGCATGGGAATGCAAGACTTCACCAATCAGATGACTATAAGACCAATTGGAGAATTTAGAGATAAACGGCGAAGGAGGACAGAGCTCTCAAAGGGCTGTAGTGCCATATAATGATGGTAATAGTGTTGATGAGATCAAAATTGCTCGAAGAATACTCGAGAACCCTTCCAAACTTTACTCAAAGAATCTCATTTTAAAAGATTCCTGACGACCAAACAAAACTATTGGTACCTATCTAATTTCTCTCTGTTGACAAAACTTTTTCTTCCCACACAAATACAAAACAGCCTTTGAATAGACACAAGGCCTTTTCTGTATTAACTTTTGTCAACAGGCCCACGTAAAAGCTACCAAACATAAAATCCACCACTTTTGAATGCCTTGTTCAAAAGCTCGAAACTTCGAACCAAAAAAGCCTTTAATTACTTTTTTTTTTTGCTTTCTATTTGAGTTGATGAAAATATTGGAATCCTTGGTGCAATAAATGTCTCGCTTGTAGAGAGCTCTTTTTTATAAGTAAAATGGTTACCATCGATTTATTCATATTATTCATGCCTATGTCGATTTTTAATCATTCCCTTATACATAATTATCTATGTCCATGTTTCTGCATATAAACCTGAATATTAGTTGTAGTTCAAGCAAACTTCAATAGCACCATGAACACAAAATTTCTCGTAAGATCACTGAAGTTAAGCCACGTTCAGCCAAAAAAGTGGTTGAAATATCAATATAAATTTTCGACCCCAAAAAGTCCCAGAGTAAATTGCCTCGGGCTTTGTCATCCGAGTGATAAAAGCTCTTGATATCGAACTGTTACATCAAATAACGATAAGAGATAACAATGGATGTTGTTCTCAAAGACTCTAAAGAAGCTCACAATAAAGTCACCAGAACATTATATCATTACTTGCGAGATGACAATGTGACCAAATGAATATTTCATGAGACCATCAGGCTCTATCATTTTCCCCACCTCTATTTTCTCATTTCTTCTACCAACCTCTTCATCATTAATTTCTTTTAACTCTTCATCCACTTTTCTTCAAGCTTTTCTCATTCATTTCTTCCACTCCTTCGTCCATCCTTATTTCAGGGTTCATCATCCTCTAACATCTTTATCACTTTCTCCAATTCTTCATCCTTGATGTATTTATTTTACTCCTTCGATTCCTTCTTTTTCGCTTGTCTTGCACCTTTTCATCCATTTCCTTTGTCTCCTCATTGTCACATTTACTTTTTAACACTTCAACCTCACAAGCCTTCTAATAGGTACTTTTTATTCATTATTTTTTATCCACCTTTTTTTCTCTTTTTTTTTTTTTTTTTTTTTTTTGCGACCTTGCTTTCTAATAGTTAACCAATAATTATGTCCAACTCTCTCTATAAAAAAACTAAAGAATTTGATAAACAATAGGATTCGATCGCCTGTAAAATTGTAACAAAATCTAGTAAGAAACTACTTCTTTTCTTCTTTCGTATGTAACCTATTTTTTAACGTGACGTTTTAAACAAACGTTTTTATTTTAACCTGTGGAAATTAATGAGAGATAACGAAAATAGCTGCTAGAAATATAATATTGAAATATATTGAAGAAGTGCTATGTTAAACCGTTGAAAAAATGTCAAAAATTGTCTTACGCTGACAGCCTAATAAACCACTGCGTACAATGAATGGACTTGGAATACGAAAATAATTAATCATAATTATATATTTTTTTTTTTTCTTGATAAGGTACATAAAAAATCAAAGAACAACCTGACTGATTCCTACCCTTTCTCTTGTTTCAGAAACACCGACTATGAGGAATTTCAAATCCCCAATCCACCGGATGACAGCAACATTCCGTAAGTCACTTAGCATAATTTTTTAGATTCCTCTCCTTTGTAGGTGCAAACCAAGGTAGGATAAAATAGCAGCTTCTACGGAAGACAAATTGGGTTTGTTTAAAACAAACTATTGTTTAGCTAGTTGATGGAACTTTGAATTCACCAGAAAAAATCATCAAAATTGCCAATTTTTGATATGAAATTACATATTCAGTAAGTGTCGATAATACTTTAAACACTCAAATTTAATGTGAAGTCAGGTAAAGTCTTGGAGGTTCAATTCCTCCATATTTGATTAATTTGAACTCACCATACTTACGAGTAATTTTCGCCCTTCTTTCTCAGCTATGCATCTACGGGCGGCCTTCCTGGGGGGCCCAGTATCGACCTGCCATCGCCCGAGCGGCCCCCACTCCGCCATATTGACAAGTATGTGCGCCCAGAGATCCCCTGCCTTAGCAAACGATACACCATGGCCACCCTGACCTGTGTGGGCTTCATCATCTCCTTCGGCATGAAGTGTAACCTCGGCTTTGCCAAACTCCAGTTTGAGGGACATGTAAGTTAGGGATGGGATTCTCGACTCGTTTAGAATATTCGATTCAGTAGACTCAGTTCATCAAAAGTAGTCGACTCAGTGAGTCGACTCTTTAAGAGTCGCGGTTTTTGAAATTCTGTATAATTTGTTTCACCTTAGATAATGGGGGTAGTCGATTCAGTAGGTAGTCTAGGGAGTATGGATGGGATTCTCGACTCGTTTAGAATATTCGGTTCTGTAGACACTAGACTCAGTTCGACTAAATATTCATCTGAATATTCATATTGCCCTCCCCTACATCTAGTTCTCACTTATCCCCTGATATCACATTAAGAAGCTAGTAGAAAGAAATTAATTTTGAGTGGGTAACAGACTTGTTTTCAATGGATAAAGCCATAGTCAATCCTATTCAAGAGTTTGAAAGATTATATTCTTAAATCGTCCCTGACGGTCCCTATAGGACGGGACCGATGCGATGAGATGTTGAGTGATGACGTCAGTGGGTAACAGACCTATTTCTAATGGCTAGTGCTAGTGGGTTAAACCAGACAAGGAAATGAGCGGTGAGTCGATAGTCGATTCTTTAGAACTTCGAGAGTCGATTCATACGACTCTTCAGAAATAGTCGACTCTTCGAGTCGACTCGCTCAATATTTACCCATCCCTAATGTAAGTTCAGATTCAGGAATTATTATTAAACAGATTTAATCAAGTTTTATTTACAAAATTTAGTATATACAATTTACAAGAAACAAAGTTGAAATTATTAAACAAAACTTGATCAAGGGCGGTGCTAATGCCTACGGCATTCTCTTCCAGTATTGGAGGTTCAATTCCTCGTTATTCGGTTCCGTGTGCGGTTAGCTATTAGAGAAGGTGGGTTTTTATTGGATGGAAATCACACACCATGGGTCGGGATATGGACCTGGTTGTCTTTAAAAGATATTTCTCCTGTCTTACACAAAAAAAAAAGTTCAGCTTGTTTTATTTAAAAACAGTCGAACCTGGGATAGACAGGATTTTTTTAAAGTAGGAAACCTCGATAAACCAAAAAAAAACTAGTTATCATTTTTTGTAGAAGTTTCCCTCTTGTAAACATTAATAAGGTATGAAACCTCTATGAACAAGAAAATATTGCCGGTCCCTTGAATTCTTAATTATCCAGGTTCCACTGAACTTGCAGATTTGTGAATTATGACGAAATATTTCGTTCACTGATTAATATGGAAGTAAATCACTTCAACTTCAATGCACGGGGAGCATATTTATTGACTTTAATCCAGCATTTGACTTCACTCCAGGGTTCATTTGGGGAGCATCGCTTGTTGAAACCTTTTTCCATATACCACAGCTTGGCAGTAGATATACTCGTATGTTCTTATGAAGAAGGAGAGAAGATGAATGGATAAATAGGGAGGGAGAGAGAGTGAGTGAGTGTGTGTGTGAGAGAGAGAGAGAGAAGATGGTTTATTGTAATCTCCCTTGTGAAAAATCAAAGTAACAGGAGCGTTGAAGAGTGAAAGAACAGATAAGAAGAGGAGGTGGGGAGAGAGGGCGAACACTTCATTAGTGCAAACAAAGCAGTATTTTGCCCCGATATTAACTTTTTTGTTGATAGTGACGAGCGTTGAAGCCTCGTCCTCTCCACCAGAAGTCACGTGACTTGCCCCCTCCATTTTTTCCTTTCTATTGTGCTTCTCTTCCACACCTTCTATTCCTCGTCTCTTTTCTCTCTCCAGCTTCTCTTCTCTTACCACTTCCCCCCCCCCTTTCTCCTCTCTTTCCCTTTTCTCTCCCACCCTCCTTCTACTCTACCTCTTCCCCCCTCCTCTTTTCCGCCTTCCATTTCCTCTTCACTTCCGGTGTGTCCTTTTCATCCAGGACGAACTATAAACCGGAAACGTTTCCATATTGCTGCTTCGAGCCTCGTGGCCTTTTCTGCTTTTTCTTTCACCCTCAATATTGATGAAACTGTGTTATGTTTTGTATTCTGTCATTATCATTATAACCATCGTCGGTGCATACCTACCAATTTCCATACCATAATTGTGATTTTATTTTTTTTCTTTTTACTGAAGTACATCAATACCTAACTGTGATGTTATCGATCGTTATGGAAATGTTATCATCAATAACTTCCACACCATAATTTACTATTATTTCCTTTTGATTTTTCTATAACTTTTTGTCGGGTTTCACCTTTTTTGAGGTGGTAGCTTACTTGATAGAATTTTCAACAAATTATAAGTTTAAAAAGTATTTAAATATCATATTTCCCGATGGGATATGACGATGTAGTTAAAAGCCCATTAAAATTTGTTTGATCGATAATATTTCGTTAAAATTTTAGGTGTGTAATATTTCGTTTTTGATTCATAATTTCAACTGTAAACATTAAATTTTAAATAATTCCAACAAGTAATTCCATTTGCATTTTCACCATCTCTACACAGTTAATATCTAGTCTTCGTCTCCATTCTTATACAACAAAACCGCCACCTTGTCCAGATAGAAATAGATGTAGTACTTCTCAAAGGAGACATAGCTGCCAAAATTTCGTCCCACAATGCACTGCCAATGGGGACCGTACTGTTTCTCGAACGTTTGTTTGATGTGCGTCGCTATTTCTCGCTCGATGTTGAATGCGTCAAGCGCCTCACGGCTGACGTCGATGGCTTTCTGCGTCATTTCTTCGTCCATCGTGCTTTCCTTGACGAAAATAATGTCCGGGTCAGGGTTCAAGTAGTTTTCTTCCGGAGGAGGAGGAGGTGGTGGAGGTCCGGGGGGTTTTTTGGGTCCCATGATTGCGATCCTTCTTTTCAAATGCGATCTAGGTTGCTTGGATTGATCAAACCTCTTTTGAAGGAAGAGATTAGTTTCTCGAGTCTCTTATGGAATTTACGTTCGAATTTTATGTCGACGCCGACGTTTCAAAAATCAGATTTCTAGTATGGACGTTACTCTTGATCTCCTATTTTTTTAAATAATATTTTGTTTTTCTTTAATAATATTTTTTTTTTCTTTCTTTGAAAGTTACTCTATGGCTACGAAAAAGAAGTTTAAATTTTATATTTATGATAGTAGTAGGTAATTGAGTGAATTAAAGTACTGCCTGTCTATTTATTATTATTATTTATTTTATTTTTTCATAAAAAAAAAAATATTAAATTCTGTCACCATCTCACAAGACATAGACGTTGAAAAAAAAACGAAAAATATCAACACAAAGTACCCTAAACAAAGTTTTCAAACTGACAATGAAAAATCACGTTAGAGTGCTTTGGCGAAATTTAACTTCTAAAATATCCGGCTAAGGGCGGGAACGTATGAATAAATTTATCTCAGAAACAACGTCGGGGTTGTCGAGCAATTCAAAAAGAACGGCAGTGCACTTGAATGGGCCGCATTTCTCAAATTCATACTCGGTTTAACGCGCTCCACATGGGGTTGATTTCCCCTCCCTGCTGGTTGACGTTTTATAACAGATAACTTAACTAGGCTCCGTTACAAATTTCAGTCATAACTTTTAAAAAACTTCCCCCTCGTTCCAGTTTGAACAAGATGAAAATGTTTTCTCCCCCAATTCGTTCCTTTTCCGATGATATAAAAAAAGGCTACAGGGTTGTTTGAAATCTGTGGGCTGAATTTGATTTTAGATTGTGAAATTTATTCTATTGTACATCATACTTAGACTTGAATATCAGATTTTGGTTGTGACTTACTTACTAACTCAGCGCCGTTTTAACGAATAGGTATAGTAGGCACTTTCCTAGGGCGCTAGGCAATTAGTATTTGTGAGGAGGGCGCAAAAAAATAAGCTGGCAGGAGTATAAAAAGGGGCGCTACTCTTCGTTGTGCCTATGGCGCTGGCACGGTGTAAAACGGGTCTATAACTAACTGCCATGGCCATTATTTATACCCCACTAGGTATGTAGCCTCGCCAACAGTAGGTAGTCCTCCATTGGTATCGGTCTTGTGAGTCTTCTTCATTGAGATGTAGCTTTTCCATATTAATATCTTCTTCTTTTATACGGTCTTTCCATTTATCCTTCGGTCTTCCTCTGGGTCCACCTGGTTGATTTTTCCATACTTGACTTTTTTTTTTTTACACTTTATTTTTTTTACAAAACAATCATCAACAACAACAAAAAATATAACAATAAATTAAAAAAAAAACTTAGAAATATGTACAAAAAGAAATATTAATTTTTATTACAATTGTTTTGTAATCCGGGGCGAAGTTAATGCCTTAGGCATTCTCTGCCACTTAACAACAACCATGACTGGTTGTTGCGTCATCGTCCTTTCTTAGAACATGCCCAATCCATCTTAATATGCAACTATTTATCTCTATAACGTCTATGACTACCTATTTATATAAATTCCGGCTTAAAATTGCCTGCCTTACAGGCGCGGCCGGTGCTAAGAAGCTGTGGAACTGCAGCACTCCCAGACGAAAAAGAGAAGATTTCTCAAGCCTTAACTCGTATACAATGACAATCATAACACTTTTCTAGAATAATTAATCCATAAATTATGATTGGCATGGTAAACAAACTCAAACTCTTTAGATACTGGAAGAGCTACTCTATAAATGCTATATTAGTCCGATTTATGATTGGCATGGTAAACAAACTCAAACTCTTTAGATATTGAAAGATCTGCTCTATAAATCCTATTTTAGCCCGATTAATGAGGCAGCACCCCCAAAATCGTTTTCCACCGGCCGCGCCTACTCCCTTATCATCTGCTGCCACACCCTGTATACAAAAGCTTGGCTTGGAAACATTTATGTTTACGTCATCATTACATTATTATTCAGGCTGATGTTTATTACGAGAGGATGGGACCCAAGGATTCTGCAGAACATGTTCCCACTCTGTTCCGGTGGCTGAGTTGGGGTGGAATCACTCTCAACGAGTTCAACGTCTAAGGGCCCAACCCCAAATATGAAACAGCATTAAATATATAGGATTTGTTAATCCAAACCACTATCACTTTTATCACTAAACAGCTGATATAAATGCGCTGTGATTGGTTGACATTCCCACCCGAGAGCTTTATAAGTTAAGGGATAGTGTAGTATTAGTTCATCTAATCCTGTTTTGGTTCATCTAAATCTGTTAATCTATAGGTATCTAAATCCGAAATATGTTTTTTATTATAAAGTGACTATAAAGTGACTTTTTTATTATTGTTTTTCGTCTGGAAGTAACGATAGGAGACATTCTTTAAGGCTCATCTCGGATTCGTCTAAGATATATTCTGAAATACCTAGGTAGGTAATAGATTTTTTGGAATTTTCTCCGAAAAGAAAATGTCAAGGATTATTTTTTAGATCGACTGGATCTAAAGAATCCTATTCTCTGCAACTTTTCTTTCCTTCGACTTGGAAATAAACCCAGAAAAAGGCATGGCTGTACCAAGTTCAAATGGTTCAGCAATGAAAAAACATAGGTATTACATTTCGAGGTTTTCAAAAATTTGTACAATTCATTAATTAGGTATGAATTTTTTAACTTTATAACCCATGCTCTCTTTTGAATTAACTATTTTACCCTTTTTTCATGCGTTCTCAGGACAACATGACATCTCCCACGGTAAGAAATATTCAATCAATATCAGTGAATCTATTTTTTTAATCACAAAAACTCAAAAACATTGACACTTTGAAAGCCTTTAACAAATCAATTTCATCTAAAACTACCTATCTATTGATATTAAAATCCAAAGTATCTCAATTTCTCAATTCAATACAGAGTCAATTTGAAATTTTCTCTGGTGTACAAAATGCTAACAAGAGGGTCAAACGATAAATGAATGGGTGAGTAGAAGAACCAGGAATGTCAAAAATCGATTTTTTTTTCTTCGTAGAATAAGAAAGAATGTACTCTTTTCTATCATCTCTGTGAATATGAAGGAGAAATACCCCTTAAAAGTATATTTTTTTTCGATTTTAAAGTGGGGGAAGCGGAAAAAAAATCTGATGTAACACAAGGAATGTAACAAAATCACTGACCACTTTTGCTAGCGGTATTAGTACCTAGGTGTGAGAATCTTGTCGAATAACAAGAAATGTAAAATTTAATTTTATTATACTCATTAGCATCAGGAAAGCAAAAATAAGACAAATCTTATTTTCGCTTTCCTGAAAAGTCGATTTTTGACATTCCTGGTTCTTCTACTCACCCATTCAAATATTACAATCCTGCATTTTTTTGCACGTTTTGAAGTTTTCACGGCGTTCCCAGGGCAACAAAATAAATTACTATTGACTAATAGAGAGGAGGGGGGGGGGGGTTTCCAGGAAAACGGAACCGAAAGCTGAGAGCGAACATAATTAAATTTCTTCATGCGGAAAACGCAGGGAAAATAATGAAATTAGACTCCGCCCACTTTACCCCCCTCCCCAAAAATAATATTTTTACCTGAGCAGCAAATGCTGATTGCACTCAGCATGCGTACCTGTGCTGACGCAAGCCCTTGCACTCCCTTGGTACAATCATACAATTTAAACTTTTCAAGAAAATTTACATTTGGGCTGGGTTTTAAATTTAGTTCAGATTTTGTATAAGTTCAAAAGATAAAGTTATCACAAGCCTGGTATGTCACAAATGCTCAACTGCTAAATTTTTAAATCTAAATCGAGCTAATAATTATTATGAATTTGGGTTTCACGTCCGTCGCTTTCAACTGAATGGTCATATCACAAGGGGTCGAGTTACTGAGGTCGGGAGCTTATTAGATAGTTTATCATTTCCAAAAAATCCATTATTTATTAACTATACATACTCAACCAAATTAATCGTTTCCCTATAGTTCTTTCTCTTTAAAGAATAAGGGCTTAATTAAAAAAAGACGTTTTTGTAATACCCCTGTAGAGCTAAGTCTCGAATTGCGTACTGTGTTAGATGGGGAAAACCAATGCTAAGCAATGACTTAAGTTATCGATTTCGCCTAATAATTTCGCCCTAAAAGTCATTACCTGTGGACTTGAACCCTAATGTAATCTTTTGAAGATCAAGACATTAAAGACTATGTTTTATAAATTTATTTCATTTCACTTTCACACAAAGAAAGGCCATAAGCCCAAACCCTTCCTCTCTCTAGACCTTTTTTAAGGGACTATAAGGGAGGGACCTTTTTAAATGAGATGTTTTTACGGATGCAAGTGTAGCCAATCCTTGAAATTTTGTAAAATTTCTGATTTTACAAATAATTTATCTTCTCCCAGGTGAAGCACATTAACTGGACAGTGGCACAGGAAAGCGCGGTGGACTCCTCTTTCTTCTGGGGGTATCTGGTCACGCAAGTTCCCGGGGGCTTCTTTGCCTCGCGCTACCCTGCTAATAGGTAAGAAATACCAGGGGTTGGGTGGTAGAGTTTGCCCTTAGTAGAACTAATTCCTCTGGGGGTACAAGATAAGAATACCAAGGTGGTAAGGGAGAGTAAAATTTCTAATGATTAACGCTACTCAGCTAATTTTCTGGAGTGTTTAATTTTGGCCGGAGGGGGGAGGGTGAATTTTTCAAATATTTTTCTGGCTTATTCTTGGACCAATAGATGAGATCAACACAAAAAAAACCATTTTCAACGTGATTTTTTTTCGTCCTTGGAGGTTGCGGTACCTCTCAGGGAAAATTGGGTCGACTAATCCTAGTCTAATTCTGCGCTGCTCCTGATGCCGGTAGCGACACGGGTGAACTCAACACTTTATTTTATTTTCCATGTGGTGATTTATGAAAACTACACAGTGCCATTAGCAATTGCACCATTGTAAAATTAACTGAACGGAAAAAAAAAATCGTGCCCATAATGGCTGAGAGACTAAAAACAGGAGTTGAACCAGCCTAAGAAGTAACTTTTTTCTTTTTTTAAAAGATGAGTGTTTCACAGCATTTTTTTATTTCGTAGCTATGAAACAAGAGCTACTGTAGACGCTTGTTGTGTGTGTTGTAGCCTGCCCATCCCGTATTATGCCACTCCTCTGATTGGGCGAGAAGTGACACAATACTTCCCATTTAGGTGCTGGGTCAACACGAGCGCACTAGAAGTTATCCTTTACAAACATTTGTAACCAAATTTCTAATACAATTTTTTTTGTCAGCGCGGGGGTTCGAACCTGGGACCTTCCGCATGGCAAGCGAGTGCCCACTACGCTATTCGTGCGCTCTTTTTTTTTCTTAACTCTATTCAACTTAATAGTTGAAGACTTTTTTATATTTCAGGATATTCGGAACTGCCATAGCATGCACGTCGTTTCTACACCTGTTTGTTCCGACGGCCATCAAGCTGAATCCTGGATCTGTGATCATCGTCCGAATCTGCCAGGGTCTTGTAGAGGTGAGGTCGAGGGTTCTCATCAATTTTAGGGAGTTTTATTTTTTGATAGAGATCAGAAAATCTCATTTTGTTGAAGATGAGTAATTGCGGTGACGCCGAATTCAGTCCCGAAATGATAATAATAATAATAACATCGCCTTATTTATACTGCCCATTAAGTCCCATTATTCCAGCAGTAAGCCCAAGACATATTATTATGTGGTAAAAATCCCAAATGGGAGGATAACTTGTCATGTCCCGGCTGGGTTTCGAACCTGCGACCTCTGGTATCTCTGTTTTCATAGAGTGCCGCCTTTACAACTGAGCTACCGGGGCAGATTATGTACGCCAGTGCCTCTTTGTGTAGAGTAGGATCAGGAAAAATAAATATAGGGCCATGCCTCGGGCCATAACTCGGGTGCAGCCGAGTTATTGAGTAAATGAATACGTAGATAAACACTTATTCTCAAAATTATACACCTCCACCTTCCTAGAATTTCCCATGGAGTTTCTGAGGTTCATCCAAATTAACCTAGCTCGTCGGGGTAAGGAAAAGACTTTTACTGTTGAACATTGGGTTGATGAGCGATGACATGGCTTGACATCCTTATTTCTCTGATAATCGAGTTTCTGAGGTTCATCTAAAATAACTTAGCTCGCGGTGGGGTAGGGTTACTGTACTGGTAAACATCGGGCCCACCTGTGATGGTTCACTTCCAAACAAATGAATACATTGAAAAGATTTCTTTTTTTATGCTCGAAGTTGTATAAAATTCAACGAATTGAATATATTTATTTTACAAAAAAAAAAAAAAAGTCAACGAAATCATCTTCCTAGGGCACACAGCCCACAACTGCAGCCTAATTTCCTTTTTGAATTGCTAGGCTTATTTTTTGTGATGGATAGAAACTTATTATTATTATTATTATAGAATGCTTTATTAGGTATAAAAGGACATTATGTACATACAAATAAATATTTTAACAATTAAAAAAATGGAAACAATATATACAATAAAAATGAAAAAGAATAGAAAATATATAAAAACATAAGTCCTAACTAAAGGGCGGGGTTATTGCCTATGGCAATCTCTTCCACCCAACCCTTTTAATTGGGAAACTTGCTCTTGAAAAGATGACGTCTCATGTTTTCACAACCACTTTTACTTCATCTCTCCGCTGGTGTGTTGTCCCTTCTAGGGAGTCTGTTATCCTGATTTTACTACTTATACTAAAAAAAAGTCAACCAATCATCTCCCTCGGGCAGCACACAGCCCACAACTGCAGTCTAATTTCCTCTTTGAATTGCTAGGCTTATTTTTTGTGATAGATAGAAACTTGCTCTTGAAAAGATGACATCTCATGTTTTGACATCCACTTTTACTTCATCTCTCCACTGGTGTGTTGTCTCTTCCAGGGAGTCTGCTATCCTGCCGTGCACGGGATATGGCGGTTCTGGGCGCCACCACTGGAGCGGTCCCGTCTCGCCACCATAGCTTTCTGCGGCACCTATGCGGGCATCGTGCTGGGCCTTCCCATATCCGCCATCTTGACTGAGCACTTCTCCTGGGAGGCCATGTTCTACTTCTACGGTGAGTCTTTTATTATTATTATTATTATTAATTATGTTGGATCAAGTTTTATTTACAAATAACATAGAATATATACATACATAGAAGTTAAAATTAACAAAACAAAACTTGATCAAGGGCGGTGCTAATACCAACGACATTCTCTTCCGCACCACCCTGTGTCTTTGAATATTGGAGCCTCAGAACAGCCAGTGTCAGTGGCAGGTTGATTTCATATTATGTCCCGGTAGCTCAGTAATAAAGATGGCACTCTATGAATCCAGAGATTCCAGAGGTCGCGAGTTCGAAACCCAGCCGGGTCATGACAAGTTATCCTCCCATTTGGGATTTTTACAACATAATAATGCGTCTTGGGCTTACTGCTGGACTAATGGGACTAAATAGTCCTAATCGGGCAGTATAAATAGGGCGATTTTATTATTATTACTATTATTAATATAGCCGTTCTCATTCTATCACTGAAGTTAAGAAATGTCCAACGAGATTAGGACTTGAAGTCCCAGGCTTTGTAGCATCAAATCTTCAAATGTAAAAAAATTCTCCCCGAAGCTGTCTCCATGAGGTAGCGCTCCTAACCCTTTGACGCCGGAATTAATTTGGCCGGGGGAAAAAATCGCAACCAACTTTTCTTTCATCCTGATGGTTTTCTAAGACTTTTGGCGTTGGTTTCAGCTTTCTAGCTTTTACCGGTAAAAAGTTATGAATCCGTGTCGAAAACGACACACCGGGCTTTAAAGGAACAAGAATGTAGAAAAAACTGATTTTGTTAAAAAAGTATAAAATGACGATTTTTTAGTGAGTTTAAAACGAGTTAAAGGAAACACTTCAAGGAGAACGTTAGTGATGATGGGAATGGGAATGGGCGCTACAATAGGTGGGCTAAGTCTAGCACTAGCTGCAGTTGTGAGCTACAATGGGAGCTACAATAGGAGGGCTGGGTCTAGCACTAGCTGCAGTTGTGATAGGAATGGGAGCTACAATAGGAGGGCTGGGTCTAGCACTAGCTGCACTTGTGATAGGAATGGGAGCTACAATAGGAGGGCTAAGTCTAGCACTAGCTGCAGTTGTGATAGGAATGGGAGCTACAGTAGGAGGGCTGGGTCTAGCACTAGCTGCAGTTGTGATAGGAATGGGAGCTACAATAGGAGGGCTGGGTCTAGCACTAGCTGCACTTGTGATAGGAATGGGAGCTACAATAGGAGGGCTAAGTCTAGCACTAGCTGCAGTTGTGATAGGAATGGGAGCTACAGTAGGAGGGCTGGGTCTAGCACTAGCTGCACTTGTGATAGGAATGGGAGCTACAATAGGAGGGCTGGGTCTAGCATTAGCTGCGTAGTGGTATATTGTCACTCATTTTCCTAGTTTTGACTCAATAATCAATCTAAAATCAGAAGAAATCAGGAAAACACATTAAAATTATTTCTTTGGAAAAAACGCTCTTTTAATACCGGATGTGTCGTTTTCGACACGGCAGAAAATTGGACAAAAGCAGCTACCTACCAATTAATTATTACAATTTTCTTTAAAGTTATATGTTAATAAGCATATTAGCTACCTCTATTAATTTTTTCAGTAAAATAATCGACCAGGAAACACAAGAAATAACTTACCAAAGTCGGCAAAACTCCATGCGATGATGCACTCTCGAAATCTCAGCAACAAATGAAAATTTAAAAATGTAAACAAAACAATGCAAAAATCGCGCTGGATGGATTTGAAGATAAGAAGTCAAGGAACTGTTTCACACTGAAACGATAATGATACTGTATTCTAGTGAATAATTATTGAATCTCAAAGTACCTGTGTCGAAAACAACACGCTTGGCGTCAAAGGGCTAATATTATGGTGGCAGCGTATCTCTGTGTATTTCCAAACTAATTATTTGGGTAAACAAGCTCTGAGGTCTCCTAACTCCTCATTTTAAAATCAGGCGACTGCCAAGTTTGTAGTGTAAATTTTACATGTTTGAATTTCAAAGAATTCAGTTATAGTTTTTTATATAGTTTTACTTTGCGGACGTATTTTATCCGAATATTGTAGGAATGTATTTTATTTTATTATTTTTAAATAGCTTGTTAAATGTTTATATTGGATTCTTTCCGTTGATAAAAGTGCCTTTGAGCACCATTACCATATTTCTCGACAGATAAATTTATATCTTTGTCTTTCTATTTTACAGGATGCATGGGTCTGCTGTGGTACCTCTGCTGGCTCTGGCTATCATTTGAGAAGCCCTGTCTCCACCCGACGATCTCGGGCCGGGAGCTCCTCTACATTGAGAAGTCCCTGGGCTCGTCGGTCCAAATCGCCATGCCCACTTTAGCCACCACTCCCTGGCGGGAGTTCGCCCATTCGATGCCCGTGTATGCGATCATTGTGGCCAACTTCTGTCGCTCGTGGAACTTCTACCTGCTGGTCCTCTTTCAGGCGTCCTACCTGAAGAGCACGTTTCACTTGCAGATTCAAGAGGTGAGAACGGACCGAAGTGATTATTTTCATAGGAATACGATAGTTCTTAGTTCTAAATAATGCATGCAGCATCATTATTTAGAAAACCCCCCGAAATGCAATAGTTTACAGGGGTGTAATAGGTCTTGGTTATAAATAATGGTTGCAGCACCATTATTTAGAAAAGACCCCCAGAAATGCAATAGTTCACAGGGGTGCAATAGGTCTTAGTTATAAATAATGTTTGCAGCACCATTATTTAGAAAAGAACCCCAGAAATGCAATAGTTCACAGAAGTGCAATGGTTCTTAGCTTCTTAGTTCTAAATAATGCATACAGCACCATTATTTAGAAAAGACCCCAGAAATGCATAAGTTCCGGGAGATGCAATGGTTCTTAGTTCTAAATAATGCATGCAGCACCATTATTTAGAAAAGAACCCTAGAAATGCAATAGTTCACAGAAGTGCAATGGTTCTTAGCTTCTTAGTTCTAAATAATGCATACAGCACCATTATTTAGAAAAGACCCCCAGAAATAAAATAGTTCACAGGGGTGCAATGGTTCTTAGTTATAAATAATGCATGCAGCACCATTATTTAGTAAAGACCCCCAGAAGTAAAATAGTTCACAGGGGTGCAATGGTTCTTAGTTCTAAATAATGCATGCAGCACCATTATTTAGAAAAGACCCCCAGAAATGCAATAGCTTACAGGGGTGTAATAGGTCTTAGTTCTAATTAATGGATGCAGCACCGTGATTTAGAAGAGACCCCCATAAATGCAATAGTTTCTAAGAGTGCAAGTTATTAGTTCTAAATAATGGATGCAGCCACCATTATTTAGAAAAAGACGCCCAAAAATGCAATAGTTCTCAGGGATGCGATAGATCTTAGTTCTAAATAATGGATGCAGCACCATTATTTCGAAAAGATCTCAGAAATAATGTAATAAATGTGTTTCTTTGTGTTATTATATCACAATTTCAGTGGGTAGCGCAGAATTATAGGACTTTTCCATATCTTTATTATCCTAATATCTTATTTTTGCCTATAATTCCGCCACTGGTCGCTGCTCACATTAAATCAGCTACTCATTTTTCCTCACGAGGTATGAGTGGACCCCGAACACGCAAGTACAGAGCAGAAAAAATCCTGTCCCGCCGGGGATCGAACCCAGGTCACCGTGCGTGCAATGCCTAGCGAGCTAACTAACTCTGATCTTAGTTCTAAATAATGGATGCAGCACCATTATTTCGAAAAGAACCCAGAAATAATGTAATCTAATCCATTCTTTTCACAGACCGGCTTCATCGGGTCTCTGCCGCATCTCCTGATGACGATCGTGGTCCCCTGCGGCGGTCTCCTGGCGGACCACCTGCGGAAGAAGGGCATCCTGTCCACCACCATGGTGCGGAAGCTGTTCAACTGCGGCGGCTTCGGCATGGAGGCGTTCTTCTTCGTGGTGGTGGCGTACACCAAGTCCGAGGTCACCGCCACCATGGCTCTCTGCATGGGCGTCGCCTTCAGTGGGTTTGCTATTTCAGGTGAGTTTTCTTTTGTTGGGGTAATATTTTCCATTCGTTTATTTTAAATAAGTAGTTTGGGCACGTTCAGAGGATGGACGACGCCAGAATGCCAAAGAAAGTCCTCAATGACAAGATCTATGCTACAAGGAAAAGGGGAAGACCAAGACTGAGATGGCAAGACCAGGTGCTGGGTGATTTGAGGACAATGCAAGTGACTGGATGGGGGAAACAGGTTCAGGACCGTATTGTATGGAGGCGCATTGTAGAGGAGGCCAAAGCCCATCCTGGGCTGTAGCGCCTATTGGTAATTGTAGTTAAAATAAACTAGTTTTAGTAAGAGTTGATGGGACGTTGAATACACCAGTTCTTGGCCTGTCACTGGAATTCTACAACGTCCAATGAGGATTTGAATGGGTGACCATTCAGAATTGCACTCTTGTAATGGCTGTTTCCCAGGCCAGGTGAGGTTAATTTGAGCAGATGGTTTGTGAGTTTCCAGCGAAGGTACCTATATGTATAGATCCAAGTTGAAACGGTCATGTGAAGTTTCTAGCTTTATTTGTTTTTAACAGTTTAATGAATTTTCAATTATTATACATGAAAATACAAATTAATAGATGTAAAAATAACTACAGAAATTACAACAGAAAAAAAAATAAAAAAAAATATACCATATTATGTGCAGAAAAATAGAGAGAAATTATGAGAGCAAGAAAGTTAGACAAGGCTTGAAAACTTATTCCTTCCTATATTTTGCCATTTGTGCTTATTTTTCTTTTATAAAAAGGCCATCATAGGTACCAAGTGTTATGGGTAATTGGGTATCTCTTAAAGCAGTGCCCATTAAAAGTTATGGGCTGTTTTTGGATCTTTCAAATGAATAATTCAATTCCAATTTTTCTTCCTTACAGGGTACAATGTGAACCATTTGGACATTGCTCCCAGATACGCCAGTATTCTCATGGGTATGTCCAATGGTATCGGCACCATCGCTGGCCTCATTTGTCCCGTTGTGATTGACTTCATCATTCGGAGCAAAGTAAGTTATTTTTTTATGACGTTCACTTTAGTCATCCAATTATTATTGATAGCACATTGTATTTAATATTCTTGAACTGGCTGCCGCCCAGTCGAAAGCTGAAATATTTTAGGCCCAAAATCTATCCTCTAAAAAATAAGACATCACATTTTTACCGCTTGTCGATATCATTTGGTTACAGTTGATAACAGTGGTTCTCGAGATACAAGGGGTGTTTTCTCTCACTCTGTATAAAAAAGTTATTATATTATTTGTGTTAATCACAATGACCAAACTCGCTTTATTTTTTTTTATTTTTTTTTTTTTGCTGAACTAGGGACTTAGACTAACCTCCAGGTTACAAAACTGGTAAGGTAGAGGAAGGTGATAAGTGATAAGGAATCGTTTCGTAAAGGTAATCATTTCTTATCTCTCCATAATGTGCCCTTATCTGCTACTTTTTTTTCCAATATTATTTATTTACTTGTAACATAATTTAAACTATAATTTAGGGGGGGAAACAATTAATATATTTATTAATGTACTGCTCACTATGTGAGTTGCCAAAAGAACACAGTATACAAATCAAACTAGTTGGTTATTCCATTTTTCTTTGTTGTTATTATTATTATTTTTTTTCCTTCTATTTTTCTGTTCTTCTTTTTTTTTCTTCATTATTTAATATTAGGTGTATAGATGTTTGTTTATAATATGAAGAGTGTCTTATTAGTATTTATATTAGTATTAGTAATGTGAAACACATACATTTTGTACATATAAATTAACAATAAAATAAATTGAAATTGAAATGAATTGAATCCATTTAAGCTATTGAGGTCGGAAATGAATATATAAAATTCTAATTTCAGATCGAGGGCCGTTGGACGGTGGTGTTCCTCATAGCGGCCACGGTGCACTTCATAGGCATCACATTCTACGCCTTCTTCGCCTCCGGTGAGCTGCAGCCCTGGGCAGAACCCACGAGTGAGGAGGTTCAGTCGTGGAACCCGATGGAACAGCTGCAACCCTCGGACGAGAAAGTAAGTCGGACCCTGTAGCCAAAAATAATTCCAATGTCTATAGATATGATCGGAAGAAAAGGTGATTGATTCTCTTACCGCATTTCTGCGTAAGAGATTGCTAAAAAAAAAAAAAAATCGGAAGAAATAGCACGACAATTTTATTAAATACCTATTACCAACCAATATCTAACAACTTAATTAAAATTGCATTTCGACCATAGTTATTTATTTATTTAGAAACTCTTTATTAGTATTAGAACATATATACAGATAAATAATGGTAAAAATTAAATATAAAATTGACAATAATAATAATATAAACAAGAAAAAAATAAACAAAATATATAAATATGTCCTAACTAAATATATATAGTTAGTTAGTCATGTGATAAAAACCAAATCAATCTAGAAATTTATCAAAATTATCTTCTAAATCGTACATTATCTTTATGTTTCGTACGTATTCTAATTAAAATGGGTTAGTAAATAAAAATACAATACTTTTCTTATTATAAGATAAGGAAAGTAATTACTTAAAACTTAATATTCTGATTAGAGACATGAGCACAGTTTTTCGTGGTCTACGCTGCTACATCAAGTGCCGACAATGTTTCAGGATCCTAAGTACGCGGTACAGAACTACGGCTCTACGAGAGTGGCGAGCCCCCCTACGGTAACTATTCCAACCACATCGTGGCCCAGCCCGTACAGCCACCCTCCCAGGAACACTTACATGAACGAGGACAGGAACATTGGGGAGGAGCCGCCCCGCAACGAATTCAACCCCTTCGTCAAGCCTGCCAGCACGAATCCCTTCGCCAAATAGGAAGGTCAGACATATGGTACCCTTTGTCACCTTGGCAACCTGCTAGAGGGCAGGAAGGCGGCTTTCACAGCATTTCTCTCTCCTCTCTGTAGACTGTAAATGCCAAAAGATCTAATCGCCAAAACACGAATTTTTCACAACTCTCTTTCTTATGCATAGGAGCAGCTCTCGCATAGCTCATTTTGAATGAATTTATTTTATTTTTTCAAAATGTCGCTTAGCTCCTTTGGCATTTCCAGTTTTCCTACTTCTGGAGAGTATATCAAAGAAACGAGCATAAATTGTTTTATCCACGTTCAAACCAAAGAACTATTTGAGGATTGTTCATCATTAGCTTGAACTTTCCTGTACCTTTGTCAAATAGGAGGTCAAATGACCGCGAACGACCGTTTGTCCAAATGTAATCATTACATAATCCATACATCATCATTTTACTGACCTCAGTAGCTTGTTAGAGCAGCGGACTCGTAACCTGGAGGTCGGTGGTTCAAGTCCTCAGTCCGGAGAATTTAGCAAGGGAGGTTTAAGTAATTGTGATATCACTTATCACTCTTGTGACCAACACAAATATGATAACCTATGAACAAACTTTTTATTGGTCTTTTGTTCTATTCAAGATCAGCACGTGTCATTTTTCACTCAATAAAATAAATAAGAGCCACTTTTCCATTGATCAAAATGTTTTCTTTCAACAGAATCACAAGACTAATGAGCTTCCATATTACTAGCGTTATTCTGATGTACATAATAGTTGTGTGACAGCTGGAGTCACACATAACTGTCACACATAAAAGTTGTGTGACAGTTGGAGTTTCTCCAGGGAGAGTTTTGACTCTTTCTAGTTGGTAGTTAGAGTTGAGTAAACATTACCTACCTTTCCATTAGTCTGTTAGTAGCAATGACGTGTAAAACTTACGCAACCGTAACAATTTCATGGAATTCAATAAATAAAAATGTTCAGAAAATATTGAAATGTTTTCGATCTCTACAGAAAGAAAAACATGAATAAATTTTCACACATCCAATTTTTTTGACTTATTATAATATAAAATAATCATAAATAATATAATCAAAAGTAAAGCCTAACTAGGGAGAGTCAACGTTCACTGAAAATCATCTTCAACCACTCTTTTCTGATACCCATCAGTGAATCAGAAATGAGAAATTTTACATTGTTTGAAATTTGGGACAAAGTCAATGCCTAAGGCATTCTAAACCCGATTTCTTATGTCGACTTTTGAAAAGTCATTAGCTATGTGTATTTCATTAGAATAAAATTTTAAAGTTGTGTTTTAAACATAATTTATTTCTTTTTCAAGCATTAAGAGTAGAGATAGAGACATCACCTACTTTAATTATTACCTACTATATTTTTTGGCATTGATTTGGTATAACCTAATCAAAAAGCCAATTCTGTACAATATACCAATTTATTGTCGTACTCATAGGTATTTTATAGGTACTTATTATTCTCAGTAGGCATACATCTATTATTTATTTATTTTTCAGTCCTTTACTTGGAAGAGCTATTTTGTTTTTAATCTTTTATGATGTAGACAGGTTTTTCTTTTGAAATATTTTTTATCTTTAGAAAGAGTTTTATATCTATTATAGTATTCTAGTCAATTTTTATTCTTACTTCAAACAGTTAAATTAACTATGTAAAAAAAAAAATATTATTGGTAACATTTATTTTTAATATCCCAATTATTATTATATTTTAATTGTTTTTATGCAAAGTTTCACAACTATGCGTTTTAGGTTTTACTTATGAAGAAAATTAGTAACAATATCTCAAAATATGTTATGGTCTCTATAAACACCAGATCTTATTATTGTGAAATGTAACTCATTGATCTGCCTACCTCTAGACCTGTTGTCCTTGGAATTCTCAAGAATCATAATTTATATATAAAAAAATATTTCTGCCAAATTATGAAACCTTTATTTTGATTAAATATTAGAGAAATGCAAAATAGGTGCATTTATATTTTTATACAATTACAATGTCATTCTCTTAGATATCGTAAATAAACTTAGCCTACACCACCTACAATCTACATCAAGTACCTAAATATTCTTGGAAACTCGAAAATACCTACACAAAAGGTACATAAATTATTTATTATTAATTGCACTACAAAACTAATTTTTTAACTTAACCGACCTCAGTAGCTTGGTAGATAAGGCGGCGGACTTGTAATCGGAGGTCGGTGGTTTAAGTCCCAAGTTAAGCAAATATTTAGTAAAGCGAGTTTAAGTAATTGTGATATATCTCGATTGTGATTAACACAAAAATATGATAACTTAACTTAATTTCAAGGAGTGGAACCCCTGAGCTCAGGTTTTTGCACCGGTGTTGTCGTTCACTATTTTACTTCCGAGAAATTTCTAATATTAGAAATCGGAAGTATTGTGTTTTTTTTCCTCCAACACTACTTAAAATAATGTCCCAGCACTCTTTAGTCACTTAAATAGGGGTACTCATTTACTCAACCCTCTATTGTATGTGAATGTTGCTAGATATTAACTCATTTAGCTTTTATGGTGAGAAGCTAGTGTTTTTGACTCGTCCTCACCCCGATCCTACCTTGTATAAAATTCACTACTGCACACTTTCATTAGCTTTTACATTTTAGTAGTGTGCCCATAACTTTCACGATTGGTACTTTCACTTTTTTTGGCTTTCTTTAAAGTGGCAGGGTTCTCACATGTGAGCTCTTCCACTCAACCACTTTTCCCCCTCCATCAACATTTTTCCTCCCACCCACCCATTTTAAAATGACCTAGCACAGTACCGTGTGCTCAGGTTGTACCGTAATATTGCACTTCATTTATTCTACTTTCAACATAAATTTTAAATAGTTCTTGGCCTATCAGCCGAATTTTTGCACTTGCATTTTTTTTTTTTTTTTTTTTTTTTTTTTTTCCTAATTGCACATCCTAATAAGTACCTACATACATATTGAATGCTTGGATATAAAGATACTTACTAGATAAGTATTCAAATATTCACGGTTCTTTTGCACATTTTAATTATTACCTACTCAGATAACTTGAGTAAGTAACTATATTAAATTTCAGCAAAATTATGTAAATACTTTTTATTCAAGCACTTTTTTTATGCATGTTAATGGCACCTACATATTAAATCCATAGATATAGAGATACTTCTATGTAGGTATTCATTATATAAAATATTCACTCACCGTAAACGCACTTTTATTACGCTTCTTTGCACATTTTACTTACCTACCTATTACGTACTCAGATCACCTGAGTAAGTATTATAATTTCAGCACACCTATGCAAATTTACTTTTTATTAAAGCATTTTTAATTAAAAAATTTCATCATTTACCTATTTTAAATTCCTAGCATATAGATTTTTGATTCTTTCATTCTTTTATGTTGATAAAATGTATTGGTACTACCTTAAGTACTTCTTTTACACCTCTTTTGTAAATGTCCAAGGGAAAATTCTATGCTAACTTTATAGGTTGGTATTGTCCCTTATCTGATATTACTTTACTTCTACCTACTTTACAGATGGGTTTACAATTTTAACATGAATTTATGACTAATCTACCATTACCAACTCTCTCTCTTTTTCTCTCGCCACATTTATTTTGAGGTACTTAAATTTGACTTAAAAAATTCTTTTAACTTGCTTTTTGACATTTACCATTATTAATTTTATTTGTCTATATTTAATAAGCTATACTTGAATTTCTGTCTCTAAAAGAATTCACTTTCTTTTTAACTTAATTGGTACTTTAACCTCGCTTGCTGAAATTTATTCATTTTGACAAGATTTTCTTGTTTTGCATTTAACTTACTATTCTGCATTATAACTTATTCATATTTATTAATGTTTTTTATAAATATCTATTTCAAATTAATTAATATGACTACTTTTATGTCCTTTTTTTGCACTTCTAATATCTTAACTGGCTACCATCGTTCACGATGACGCCACCCTATGATGATGATATCTTAACTAAATATTCACTAAACTTTCTTTCAATTAAAGATTTCTGTTTTTTTTTTTACACTGAGTCTTTTTATTCAATAGAATTATTTTGAGTAGTATGCTTTACATACTCAAAAAATTTTTTGACTCTTTACAGGGCAAAATACTGGAACATTGGCTTTTTCCAAGGACAATATGGAAGAGGGTATTTCATACCTACACGTAAATATTGTAACTTTTTTTTAAATATAATGTTTCTTCAGTTCTCTTAATTTAGTTACCTGTACAATAGCTTTTGATTTCCTTAATAAGAAGTTGTTTCCTGTTTATTTCCATTATAAGGAGTTTTATATATTTTCTCTCTAATTCTAGGTAATTAATTATAATATCTAAATTTAAATATTACATCTTTAATTTTCAATTAATAAAATAAATGAAGTACCTATCTGCAAGAAAGTAACATCGTGTGCTTTCTTGACCGGTTTTCGGACAGCCACTTCAGTATTTTAGAACTCTAGGACAATAATGAGATAATAAAATAAAACTCTCGAGGCTGTGTTGACAATAATTAGTTTTAGGCTTTTAAATTTAAGTATTTTTTTTTTTTAATTTGGCTAATTTTAAGAGAAAGCTCATCAATTAAATGTTTATTTGTGGTATCCGGCTGTATAAAGTCTTTGCTAAACAAAGAACTTTATTGCTGATTAACACAGTCAATATGAATTGATGAACTTGTGCAATGCAATTTATTTGGTCATATTTCATGAGCAGATCAAAACAGTACTCATTACTCAAAGAAAAACAGTTAGTTCATAAAATTTGACTGTGATAATGTGTGGTACGTCCTCACTTCTCGCCCATCAGAGGGAAGGCATACTCCGGGATGGGCAAGCTACAACACAGACCACAAGCGTATACAGTAGCTCCTGTTTCATTGCTAAGAAATGATAAAGGCTGTAAAACACTCATCTTTTAAAAAAAAATAGCGATGACAACTTAGTAGAGGGAAGCCTATTACCTAATGAGGTAATGATACTGCAATGGGCATTTGGAAAGAGAGCTATATACCGACCTTAAATTATTAAAAACCAAGTTTAAATTAATAATGTCATAAGCTACTACAGTTATTTTTTACATTAGGTATATGGATATGATATCTACAACTATGTTATGTATGTATAACTTTTGTAGGGAAGATTTCTTTACGTGCCTAAGAAGATTATGATGATCAATTACTTCATCTTGAGTAGTTATAACAGGGGTGGTCTTTGTGTAAACCTACTGGAGCAAGTAGCCGACTACATACAAATTTCAGGTCAATTCTCAAATAAATTGGTAACCATGGCCGGAGTTATTCATGTTTTTGAGAGTTGACTTGAAATTTTTGAGAGTTGACTCACCAGAAGGTTTCACACCAAAATACGTATTAACCTACCTATACCTAATGTTACAAGTAATTGAATACTGCTAACGTGTGATTTGAGATTTTATACATCAGAAGCTATTTGTTTAATAATTTAAATTAAATAATTTTGTACATAAATATATTTAGGGTTTGTTGTGAAGGGAGGTGAAGTTTTCAGATAGTTGAAAAGAAAATTAAATTTAACAGAATTTACTGTCAAATTATTACCTAACCACATATGTATTTTGAACTTTGGTAAATATCATAAACAGCAATTTAAAAGACAATATTATATGAATATTAATTTGCTATTCCTCCTAGTTACTAACACTTTGGTTAGTAAAATACGTAAGGCACCGAGAGTTATTTGTTGTAACCATTTAAATAGGATTTATTTAATATTTGTGTAGCTACTAAAAGTAGGTATTTTAATATTATATATTTTATATTCTTAGAGTAGGTACCTATATAAAGTCAAGAAATTAATAATTTTTTGATGATTATTTCTAAACTACGTACATACTTACCTTGATTAAAAATTTACAATTAAATAATTGGGTATCAGTATTATTTTATATACCTACTTACTACAAATCAAATTATCAATATAATACTCATTTTAAATTCATATGCTAGCTATAAAATATACATTACCTAAGGATAAAATATGAAAATAGTTTATCATTATATTAGTGTTAGTTTTTGTTCTGACCAGTGATAAAAGACCTATATTATGCCGTATTTTTCTTTCTAACCAAAGTTAACCAAACGGGAATAAAATGAACCAAACTGAAAGCAAGTCATTTTTCTTTTGGAAGAGGAAAAATTTCCTCTTCTAAAGTTAACCAAAATGGAAGTAGAAAATTCTTGCTTCCAGTTCTTTTATAGGTTAAGTCCATTGTTTTTCTTCAAAAGTAACGAAACGCATTTTTCTTTCACGAATGTGTTGAAGTTGACCTTGGAATAAAATGGAAATATTTGGAAGAAACCTAACCTGGAATTTTTTTTTAATCCAAAAGAAAAATAGGCCTTTATAGAAATCTAATGTTAGTATCAACTGTCAAAATAAGTACAAAACAGTATGTGTATCTACATCTTTATTATCATAACAAGGAATATACTCGTACTTTGTCTTTGAATTTATAACATCTTGTAGAATAAACGAAAAGAAAAAGATGTAGGTAAATGGAAAAATCAAAACATCAGCTACAAAAGAGTGCATGAATTTTTCTCATTAAGTGAGTTTGTGACGACATAATAATGAGACTCTAAGGGTTAAGTGGTAAAAAATGCTTTGAGCATTAACCTCGCCTGGTGGTTACCTTCCACAAAAGAGTGTTATTATTATTATTATCACTGTCGATATACGCAGAAGTGAAGAGAAAACTGAATATTGGATAGATTTTTTTATCATTGGTGAAAACATAATGTAGGTAATGTTATTTAAATGTTATACTTATTCAAAAAGATTATATCTGTGTTAGCACTTATTGTTATTTTGTTACATTTTTTTATGAATTTTAAAAAGGGAAAAGTACTGTATTTAGAAGCAAAATATGTTTCTCCATTTTTTTTGAGAAATCACTTCTAAAATTTTCCCAATCCATGCGAATGATATCTTATTCAATATGAGTATCAGAAGCATACAATTTCTCTGTACATGCGGAGAGTTAAAAAAAATGTTGTTCTTTAATTTTTTCTGTCTGTACTAATCATGTTAGGTAAAAAATACTTTGAAATTTGATATTTATCCTTATTTATTCCAATTTATCTTTATTTATATATGTTTTTAAACATTTGTTAACCTTTCATTTAATTGATTTCATTTGAAAATAATAATAATTCAAGTTATACTATTGTAAATCCCCTAAGCAGGATAAATGTTTTGTTTCTTCTAGCTTTAGTTTTACTCTTGTGTACATTTGTTTCACAGAAATTAGTTACTATCACAATCAACTAAAGCATTTTCTATCACCTAACCCTCAGAGAGATATTATTATGTGGACAAATACTCAAATAAATGACGAAATATCCATTCATTGGGTGGGACCCGATGAAAATATTATTTTTATTTTATTAAACAACAAAGTAAATTTCTTCCAAGTCTTCTGAAATGAGGCAATAAAATATAGGTACATCAAACGGATCCAAGCCATAGAATGTTTACATTACAAGACGTTCAAGATCCTGACCACCTCAATGCTGAGAAAGGTAGGTAAAACGAAGCCAAGAATTGATATACAGGGTGTCCCGTATACAGATGCAAATATTTTGAGGGTAGGTTCAGCCCACCGTGGACTATCACATAGGCGAAACTTGCAGTGGGGCATTTTGCTTCGTTAAAGAGTTATGGCCAAATCCCTGTTTTTCCCACAGGTCTAGAGGTCACTTGGATCGACGCACGTTTTTAAAGAAATGACAGCCAGTAGTTAGGTTTTGACTTCATGTATGGATAGTCATGCATATTTCCCTTGAAATGCAGTTGGTTGCATGATAGTCTAGTAATCCTGGCTTTTAAAAATGCAAGTTTTGGTGTAGTTTTGATTTTTTGTACCATAGTGTATTTTGAGCTGCTGAACACGAATCTGAGGTTTGCCAACAAAAATTTTACCGGCAAATTTTTTTACAGGCAAAAAACAGGCAAAAAATTGGACTATTTTTAGTTTTTCTGAAATATCTCCCAAGTGATTTAATAAACGCCAACACTAACTCTATACAAAGTTGTTCACAACTAAATTCCCTACATTTTATATTCTACAAAAAAAATTGTGCGACCAACCTTTGAGCTTTGAGGGCGCCCTCAAAATGCAGGCAAAAAATCAAAAGTGGCCACATTTGCGATTTTTTAAAATTTTACTTCGAAATAACGCTCCTGACAATATTTTTGGCAGTTAAAGACGTCATTGAAAAGACGTCATTGATGGCTTACAGGTTAAAGTTTCAGACTTTTTCAGCCTTTTAGAAGGACCTTTGCAGCCTTTTGGAGTGATCACAGTCACCTGTGTCTATCTAGAACCCTGGTTTTAAAACAAAAAGTTTTGCTGTACTTGTGATTTTTGGTAATATAGTGTATTTATAGCTGCAAAGTATGAATTTGACGTTTGCCAACAAAAAAAAAATGCCGTCATTTTTTTAACAGGCAAAAACGGCCTGAATGGAGCTTTTTTCAGTTTTTAACAATATCTCCGAAACTATGCATTTCAAAGCAACGTTGGGTGAATACTAAGTTCAACATAACTGAATTTCCTACATATTATGTTCCCAATATTTTTTTGTGCAACCAACCTTTGAGCTTTGAGAGCGTCCTCAAAGCCCAGGCAAAAAGTCAGAAAAGGCAAAATTTGAAATTTTTGAAGTTTACCTCGACATAAACTTCTTGGCAGTGTGAATGATATTAATAATGGTTTAAAGGCTAAATTTTTTGACATTTACAGTACATCTTTGTGAGGGACTTGGATCAGGCATGATATCGCAATGCAAGCATAGAGCGGAGCAGGAGAGTCCTGCTTTCCTGCAGCCACAGTTTCCTGTACATTTGCAGGAAACGAGCTTCAGCAATTCGGGGGGAGCGGGGGCAGAGAGATTTAATATAGGTTCTAGACCTGTTTGATTTTGGAGCTTTACTTACTCCCAACCATTGTTGCACTTGATGGTACAGGGTACACCCTGAGGGAGTGCACACGGTGGTAACGCAGCAATGTTGGAGTTGATTCTAAAGGCTACCTTGGTATAACATATGTATCGCAGATGGTTAAGTGAAGACGGACTTTTTTCCACTGGACGCATACAAATGTATTAAGAAGCGTTCTCCTGCTGCCGCTACAGAGTCTTGGGACGCTTTAGAGTCTTTGAAGACGTCTATAACTTTTCCAAGACTAGGACTTTTTACAAGGGTTTTTAAAAATTTCCCTATTTCCTTGTTTAAAGAAAGCCGACGTCTTATCACACCTGCTCATTGCATGTAGAAAGAGGATGTGTTCTTTCACGCATGAGGAAGTTGCAGCTTCAAGGGGTGAATACAAAGCTGGACAAAATGGTCTGCTTTCCAGGTTTTAAATAGAAGACATTGTCAACTTCACAGAGCACAATCAAGATTACTAATATTCCCCTACTATAGTAACAGTCTCATTTGAGTGCGGTCGTAACAATCAGTACGCCTGCATCTTCTTCTGCCTGCTCATATTGCAAACCTGCTTCTAAAAGTTTGGTAGCAAGTAAGTCAATGAGACGACTCTTATTTCTTGGATTTGCTAGAAAATTATCTTTTGACATTGTTGGTGTCATGGTGTCATCAAAAAGCATGTCTGCAGATGAGAGAGTCCTCGTTCTCCTCATACGCTCAGCTGTCTTTGTTCCTCTTTGAATATCTTCAGGCTAGCCATCGAAGACAACTACTGCCCCAGGATATTTGGAGATGACATACTGCATGTATCTGTCACAGTTTGAAGAGAATGATGCATTTGTAGGCCAGACAACTCTGTGTAACAGGAATTCCCCATCAATTACATATTGCACCTGACCAGTAAAGTGCTTGTTCGTCAGGGGCTTAAGATCTTTGTATAGAGTGGACTTTGTTCCTTTTCTCATGCATCCTTTGTCAAAAAGTGACAGAGAATAAGGTCCTAGATCGTAGCTCAAAAAGTTTTCAAGTTTTTCGTTGGAATGCTTAGCAAATGAAATCCGTTGGAATAAAGTTGTGGGATTCACGGGGACCATTCGAACATCTCCATTCTATTTTTGTTGTCTCTTTTTACTCCTGCATCCTTCAAAGCAACGTGTTGATCAGAGCTAGAAAGCGAAACACCACAGTCCTAGATTGATGCAAGTGATCCTGATCTAGATCCAGGTATTACAAAAAATCTGCAAAGGTCACGAAATTTAGCTTCTAAAGTTTAGACCTTTAGAGTCTAAACTAAACAATATCATACACACTGCCAAGTAGGTTATGTCGAGGTAAAACTTCAAAAAGTCCAAATTTGCCTTTCCTGATTTTTTGCCTGGGCTTTGAGGACACTCTCAAAACTCAAAGGTTGGTTGTACAAAAAAATATTGGGAACATAATATGTAGGAAATTCAGTTATGTTGAACTTAGTATCACCCAACGTTGCTTTGAAATGCACAGTTTCGGAGATATTGTTAAAAACTGAAAAAAGCTCCATTCAGGCCGTTTTTGCCTGTTAAAAAAATGACGGCATTTTTTTTTTTGTTGGCAAACGTCAAATTCATACTTTGCAGCTATAAATACACTATATTACCAAAAATCACAAGTACAGCAAACTTTTTGTTTTAAAACCAGGGTTCACAGGTGACTGTGATCACTCCAAAAGGCTGCAAAGGTCCTTCTAAAAGGCTGAAAAAGTCTGAAACTTTAGCCTGTAAGCCATTAATGACGTCTTTAACTGCCAAAAATATTGTCAGGAGCGTTATTTTGAAGTAAAATTTTAAAAAATTGCAAATGTGGCCACTTTTGATTTTTTGCCTGCATTTTGAGGGCGCCCTCAAAGCTCAAAGGTTGGTCGCACAATTTTTTTTGTAGAATATAAAATGTAGGGAATTTAGTTGTAAACAACTTTGTATGGAGTTAGTTTTGGCGTTTATTAAATCACTTGGGAGATATTTCAGAAAAACTAAAAGTAGTCCAATTTTTTGCCTGTTTTTTGCCTGTAAAAAAATTTGCCGGTAAAATTTTTTGTGGCAAACCTCAGATTCGTGTTCAGCAGCTCAAAATACACTATGGTACAAAAAATCAAAACTACACCAAAACTTGCATTTATTTCGCTATTTTTGGGCTTGCGGTACTAGACTATGAAAAAATAATGAAAGACCAGAAAGATATTTAATCATAAGTTCAATATTTTTCTAAAATTCGATTTTTCCCTTTTTTCCCTTTCGTGAATTTAAAGTATTTCTACAATTGCAATTCTGCGTATCACTAGTTAAAAAAATACCCTCTGCTATTTTGTTTCAATAAATTCCAAGTTCTTCCAGACGCGTGAAGGAACGGATGAGATACGACCTATTAAACGGCACCAGAAGGAGAGAAGCACATCTTTCAATTTTTGAATCTGGGCGCTATTGCATTTTGAAGAATACTCGATGCCTGAAGCGGGCTGTGTGACCATTTTTGTGCCAACTGCAAGTTATAAATGAAAATTTTCTGAGTACAAATAGTTCTATCAACCAACTATATCAATCAAATCTAATAATTAAAATAACAAGACGATCAATTTGTTCGGTGGAAGAGAAAGCCACAAGTTTTAACCTCGCCCTTGGTTCGCTACATATTCTTTTGGGTTCTTTTCATTTCATGTCCTTTGTTGCAGAATGTATCATGTTTGTAGTTTATCAATACAGTATTAATAATAATAATAATAACCTGCAGGTTGGATGTTTGAGTTTTACCCAAGGTTAATTTTCGGCACTTTTTTGTTATGTTTTTGATATCATGATTGTGATAAACACAAAAATGATATTTTTAATTTTACTTCTAAAAATAAAATCACAATTTTTGTTGTTAGCGCAGAGTCTTTCTCCATGTGTATTCTTTGTCCATAATTACACCACTAGATGCTGCTTTCGTTGCAGCCTCATTTTTCCTCACGATAACCCTGTGACCGCGAAAACCCCATTCACATAAAAGTTCACACCGACCGACCACTGTGAATGATCAATTTCCCTCTGTTAAACATCCCAGAGCAGTGTATTTTATACCTCAAATTACGCGCCAATTCTGTTAAAATTCAGCCAACTTTGAATTTTCCATCATGATTCAGAAGTGTTTTTTGAGCTTTGTGTGTCTTGCGTTCCATGATCTTTAAAGTGATATAAATGAGCTTTCTTTTTTCTAAAACTAAACATAATAGGGTATTTTTTTAACTAGTGATACGCAGAATTGCAATTGTAGAAGTACTCTAAATTCACGAAAGGGAAAAAAGGGAAAAATCAAATTTTAGAAAAGTATTGAACTTATGATTAAATATCTCTCTGGTCTTTCAATATTTTTTCATGCAACCAACTGCATTTCAAGGGAAATATGCATGACTATCCATACATGAAGTAAAAATTACTTACTGGCTATCATTTCTTTGAAAACGTGCTCGATCCAAGTGACCTCTAGACCTGTGGGAAAAACAGAGATTTGGCCATAACTCTTTAACGAAGCAAGATGCCCCACTGCAAGTTTCGCTCATATGATAGTTCACGGTGGGCTGAACCTACCCTCAAAATATTTGCATCTGTATACGGGACACCCTGTAGAATGCTAATTTTGACAAATGCAATCCCGTCATGGACTCAAATCTATTTCACGGTTAAACATGACAGAGTGCATGTTCTATTATGTAATTCTGACCCGAACTTGTAACCTAGGGGTCGGTAGTTCGAGTACCAATTTCAGTGAAAAAAGAGCTTGAGTAGTTCTTACAACACGAAAGTGTTAACTGATAACTTTTAGTTTTAAAAAAATCCGAAATTGCCAGCGTCGATGACGCGTTGAATGCAACGGTTCTCGTAAGATCACCGAAGTTAAGCTACTAGCGAGGTGAAGACTTTGTGATACTGGCTTTCCGGCCCAACCCAGGCTGGGTGAGGTTAATATGGGTATCAGTTTTGTGAATTTCCTGCGAATGGAGGGTGACATCCCCGTCGTGATATGACCAATGGACCATGCAATACATAAACTTACCTTTTAAAGTTTATCGAGACACCACTGTTGTAAAATTGGCTGGCTTCTGACGAGTGTTGAGACTGTTGAGCGAATAGCAAGGATTTTTACTGCGGGCAAATTTACTTGCCAATGTTGTACTTCCTCCTACATTTTGGTAACTTAGTACGTTTTGTTACTTACTGTCTCAATTTTATACTTTTCTATAATAAGTAAAGATGGTATTGTGAGTAGCTATTTTGTTCATCTGGGTTTAGCGTCGCTTTCAACTATATTTATAAATGGTCATATCACATTCTTTACCTAACATTTGCTGGACATACCACAAAGCTCCTCAAATCAACCTCACCCAGCCCGAGAAGGGCTGAATCAGCAGAACGTAGATGACCATGATTAATTCGAAATCAGAATGGTCACTAAAGACTCTTACATATCCTCACCACGCTAGATTTTCTTAACTCCAGTGATCGGATGAGAACAGGTTTATTGAACGTTTCTTACTTTGAATCCATTACTTCTGTACACTATCACATCTATTAAAGGTTGTATAATTATATGATCCATGCCACTGACATGTGGTAGAGTACCAATAATTTAAATTATAAAATTACTTTAAATTATAAAAGTACAATTACCTGCTTTTCTTAGCTTCCATACATCGCAAGGGTTCTCAGCTTCTAACAATATTTCCTTGCATACCTCTCTTTGGCGCCTGAAAGTGTTGCCATGTTTTACACATAATAATTATGCTCCCGGTAGAATAGACTGAATTAATAATATGACACATCAAATTGTTACGTACACAAAAATATCTAATAAAATTAATTGGTAGGTAAGTATTTTTTTATCTTGACTTTTACAGTCATTTTTATAAAATTCAAGATGAGTGAGTGATGACTGTGACGAGTGAACCAAATTAATGTTTTGATTCGGTCGGATTAAAACTAAATACACGAGTTATAATTATGTACCTACACAATACTTCCTCATTCCTCATGAATGGTTCACATTGTACCTATACACTTGGCAGTAAAATTTTATCGTCATCCCATTATCTCGGATTATAATAGGTATCAGAGATTATTCAATAAAAATCACAGATTATTCAATAAAAATTACAAAATAATATTCTGTGTAAAACGCTGTACCTAGGTACCTACTTACAATTTTTTAATTATCAAAATAGAATGTATGTAATTATGTATACCTATATCTAACCTACGGTTCACGAGATAAATTTAATATAATCGTTAAGTAAAAAGTTAGAGGTCAGGCGCATGGTCTCTATCTCATAGAACCGCTAGTGCGAAGTTGATGAATTTGAAAGGGGACCATCTACAATATGACTGTCGTCTATAGGTACAAAATTTTGTTGAAAGTCGTTCAGTAGTTTCTAAATTGCGCGTTACAAGGAATGCATTTAAGAGGTGACCGACGGATATTATCGGAATTAAAATTAATCACAGTTGGACAAAATTAGGTAATAGACAAAATTGAGATCACAAGTTCGAGTCGGAACTGATTCACACCCTACGACTTATTTAAAATTAGGTAATAATAATTTGGTAGCACGTGCAACACATTTTGCTTTGCATAAAAAAATTCCCTCCAAGAGAACTCTCAAACAAAATTAAAATGCGCATCCATTCTCGTGCGGGTGCGCACACAGAGAAAAAACATTTTTCTGATAGCGTTAGAAAAGTTGGCGGTGAATTTTAAATAAGAACTGTTTTAGAGAAATTCAAGAAATTCATTTTTTGATTTTAATTCAATAGGAAAAATGTATTTGAAGACCTTTAACTCAGTTTCAAAGAAGTTTTTAACCACAGTTTGCAAAAATGGTATAGTCGTGGGTCATAAACGCTCAAACTACGTTCTTTTCAATCACCCTGTTTGTAAATCTTGCAGTGTTCTCAACTTTAGCTCCCAAAATGATAACAGGGGTCCAAGTTCTGAAGTTGCCTTTCCAAAGTTTTCCAATCTACCTGAAATTGTATGGCCTTCATTTTTCAAAAGTATTAAAAATGTAATTTACTCATACTTTATTATCAAACCTTACTTTGATGTAGAATTTGATCTTGGTGATTTTGAGCGAGGTTCAAGGAAGGTAAGTTTCATGAAAAAAATCTTGGTCTTTTAAAATACAAATACACCTAGGTACATTAAATAGGTCATAAAAATCTAACTCCATTCTTATATGATGAAAAAATTGTATGAGCAGTGGCATCACAAGAAGGAATATATTACTTAGGCAAGTGATGTCATTAGAAGTTTTGTAATGTTGACTTAACCACTTAAGTTGTGATAATTATAATAAAACAAAGAAAACACATACAAAATCTAAATCCCAGTTGCATATAGTCGCTATCAAAGGAATTTAGTTGCTGTTATCATTAGTCTAGATGTACAAACTAGTGTGTTAAGTGTGTGTTTGATTAAATTTCCAGAAGTGGGGGTAAAAATGCTCATATATCATGAAGTGTGTATTTTTATGAATATAATCATAATATAAACAGGGTGATATATAACTAATCAGCTGTTGTTTATTAATTAATGGCAATATAAATACTTTAATGGAAGTTAACCATTGACTAAAATTAACTGTTAAAATACTCTTCATACTATTAATAAAAAAGTGGTTAGATGATGGCTAATACATGTTGATGAGAGCCAATAAGCATAAAATGGTATGTTCTGATATTCATGACATTCATGTACATCTAGTAACACTTTTCATTTAGGACAGTGGCGGCTCCTCGGGGGATGAGGTGGAAGGACCTCTTCCTCAAAATTTCAGAGTATCATAAAGAATAAAATATTATGTAGACCAGTGATTATATCATAAGTAAAATTATAAATTAATCCCCTAAATCCTAAATATTTAAAATATTTGCACTTATTGCATCTATTATTGCATAAAGAATAATCGTCATAATGTCCAGGCGCTCCATGGCAAGAGTTCCGATTCTCCTCGTCCGATGACCTTGAAGTCTTGTGTTTTTACAATGGGAAAAGGAAGCAGAAGAGAAGCTCCTCGTCCGGCGAGAAGCTAGCATCATAATACTTGTGACCATAGAATATCACGTGAAGAATATACAGGATAATCCTGTGGACTAATACCGATTTTTTCAAAAGAATGATGCTATCCTGAATATTAGAGAAAATTATTTAATTAAATTACTATTTATTTCATCGGTACAAAATATGGTAAATTAAGGACAGTAACTAAATAAATTAAAGTTCGAATAGAGTTTTTAAATTACTTTTGAACCTTAAGAATCTTTTGGATTTCGGCACACCCTATCTACTTTCAAGTTTAGTTTTTTGTTGCCAGTAGCACGCACATCAACAGCGTTGCATTTGTGGTGCTAGATATAGAACGATTTAAATAACATCTAGCAAAATTTTGGCATCAGAGAATATCATTGTTTTTGGTAATTTATATTTAGTTTGTTTTTATTATGTAATGAGGTATAAAAGAATCCATTACTTACCAACCTAGCTTGAGAAAACTTTCTTGAAAATGAAACACAACATTTAACATCTTGAGGAAAAGAATTTAGCAATATCATAGCGCCTTTCTAAAGGTATCTAGTATCAAGCCCTCACAGAAAACCGGCAACACTGCATTTATCATTGGCGCGGTTTAAAATTTAAAAATGATAACAATTTTTTTGCAACAATCAATCAGAAATCTTTTGAATTCTTTTCTGTTATGAGCTTAAAAAATATAAATGTTTGAGTTTGAAGTTTAAAGCTTAATAGTTTCATGTTTTGATATTCTGGAAGTTATTTTAGTTGTGAATCATTCAAGTACTAGATCCATAAGATTAAAAACTGTTATGTTCTATCCTTCAGGAACTAAGTAAGTACATAACATACAATAAGAATATATTCTTGATGTGTAGATTTAGGTCACATTCCTCTTCCCTTGAACTGAAGGGCACGAGCCGCCACTGATTTAGGAAGAAATAGTGTGACAATGATGAACACACCCTATAATATGGTATTCTATTTGAAACATTTTCTAACACATCAAATCCCAGTTAATATTTAATTAGGTACTGATTCAAAATAAGGAGTTAACTCAAAAATGGTAATAATTAAAGAAAAACTTCCAACAAAGAGAAAATATTTTAAATTTAAATGAAAGGAGTCTTGGAGCTGAATTTGAAACAGGATTAAATTAATATCTAGGAATTGTTAATTCAAGCAACTATCACTTAAGAGCTGATATAAATGTGATGTTATTGGTTGAAATTCTCATCAGAGGGTATGTTAAGGGATAGTGTAGGATTAGTCAATCTCATCATGTTTTATAATTTGGGCCTAAGGCATCCAATTTAAGTGCCCATACAAACTGTGCCTTTCTCAGGCTGACAGAATTATATAAATATTCATTTTAAATGCTTTATTTTCAGGCGTTAGAATATGTGTCTTCATGTATAAGCAAGGGAGACTTTGAGAACCTGCAAGGTCTGCTGACACCAGAACTGCTGGAGCAAGTAAAACAAAAAGTCTCATTACTCTCACTAGCACAGAGACAGCAAATTGATCTCGTATCTGATGATGTATACTTTTCTTTTCCTTATCAGATTGGTATTATGTTCTCAGAGGAAGCAAGTATGTACATTGTAACTTTCTATTTTTATTTTTTAATCTATCAAGAAAAGGGGTAGGGTTTTTATAACAAGTTTTTACTTTTTATATGGATAATCTCAGATAAGGGTATGTTCAAGGAATCTAAGAATTTGAAAAAAAAAAAAATGGAATGAATTTCTACTTTTAAGATTCAATTAAGACATAACAAATTTTGGTTGTGAAGATTGTCTCTAAAGTGGCCCTTTATAAATAGATCACCAAAATAGTCAACTTGTACCTGTTTCGTCAAATATTGACTCATTCCTCTGAATCATTGGTTCCAGGTAAAGAAGCCCAACAGCAGAGATTTGTAGAGATCACTATGTGCTACCATGCTATCTATGGACTGAGCAAATTGAGGTCTACTAAAAACTTTGATGAAAATCTACAGCAAACATTTCAAGCAAAACAAATGGAAAACAAAGTGTTCATAATAAATTTTCGTTTTATTAAAGAATTTACCAAAGGTGTTTCATCAAGTTGGACTATCAATGCATTGAATTATTTTAAACCAATTGCTGTTGCATAGAGTAATGGTAATAAAGATCTACTGTATCTTGCTGTGTTCTCTATTGTGTGAAATAAATATATTAGTTATGTACAAATAGTTCTTTTTATGATTTGTGACAACTACCCTACAAAGTAGTCCTATCATGTTGATTTTGAATTGTATTTTTTGATACTAACAAAGACACTCGTGACAGATTTCTCTTCAAGTTTTAGTAAATAATTTGTAAAGTATTCTTCATCTAAAATTAGTAAAAAAAAAAAAGCAATTCTGGATAATAACTGGTTAGAAAATGGGATGAAGATAAATGTGTTGTTAAATACTTGATGAGGGTGGATTTAAATAAATTAAAATACTAGTTCCTAAAACATGAAGGAACTCTGGAAAAAAGTGTAACCAGAAAAAAATACCTCCAATAGATTCATTGAAATGATTAGATATTACAACAAAAAACATTCAGCATAGCTTACAACACTACAATAACCAGTAATTTGTCAAGAACATGCTAGTCAATTAAAAAACTAATTTGTTTTATTTCATTAGAATAACCAAAAATCCCTGGTATCCCAATTTTAAGATGGGTATTCCATTTTTTAAACTGTTAAAACTTTTTTTTAATGATTATATTTTGAATTACACTTGTAGCTATCAATTATTTTTTTGAGTCAGCTGGGAATGAACCCATGTCTCAAGACTTATTTAAATATTACCCACCAGAGATTTATTCCACAATCTCTGCCTATGTGTAAAAATTATAAAAGTTTTGAATAACATGGACAATAAATGAATGGTTACTTCACATTTCTCGTTTCCATGTGTTCAATATTGACCATTGTCATTGAGCCACAACATTATAGTCTACTGTTTCGAAATTTCAACATAGAATGTCTACATTATTATTTTCTCAAGGTTCAACTATTAGCATGTTTTTGAGTGAGATCTGGTGTAATAAGTATAACATTGGCTACTAATTTATCATTAAATGCATACATACCATAATTGTGACATGAAATTCCAGGTGTGTTCATACACAAATAATATAGATACATAATAACTAATGATGAAAAATAAATAGGCAATGTGTTTCTGTATTAAGAAATTGATAAATGTAATTAATAAAAGTTGGAATATGGTGATTTTATAAACCATCTCTTCTGTTTTTAATTACCTACAATTTTAACATATGGTTAATATAAATCAAATAAATGGTGACAGAAAATTGATTTCATATCATAAAGACATATATAAACTTTCTCCAGTAAAAATTAAAATATATGGAATAAAGTAGCTTCTTAACTCAACTTAGTTAGACAACAAATTTCCAAGGTTTGAATAATACAAAATGAACAGGAAGAAGTCAGAAAAATACTGTGGGCCAGGACAAGCCTAGAATAGTTTGGTCTGGGTTTTTTATTCTTAAAAATCCTAGACAGACAAACAAAACATTAACATATTGAACTTAGTTTCCACTTCTGGGTACTTCAAAAACAAAAAACCTCAAGTTGAAAAAGGTAGGTTTTTTTAAACCTGAGATTTCAACTCAAATGTTGTTCACATTCTTGAAATGAAACTTTAAATCCATGCACTTCTTGGTATTTAAACTCAAGATTCCTTTCAATTATTTATTAGCCAGATGAGTGCCTCAAACTAACTGGTTACCTTAAAAGTACCTATGTTTATATAAAAACAGTGATTAGAATACAAAAAAAAAATCTAGAATATTATTTGTACATGGATTTTTTTGTTATAATGGTCACAGGGAAAAAAACAGTTTGATGTTAATAAGAGCTGTATGATGATAACACTTTCATTCACAGTGATTGTGAGAACAAAGTTGCTCATTGGATTACAATGAAATATAAGTAAAGGATCACAGAGCAACTTATCAAGTTCAACGCCTTCTTCTGGACCTACTTTTGGTTCTGAAATCAAACAGAAAAAATCAAAATAAATAAATTATAAAGTCATTTCTATGTGAATTTGGGTTGCACATTCAAATTCTTCTAATTTATTATTACTTTTCACAATAATAATGTTAGAATATTAGATCAATGGATAATAAATAAAATCTGTCATTATCAAATGAATCAAACATTAAACTTGAAGCTCTAGAAAGTAAAAATTACTAGATAAACTGAATTCAAACTTACTTTTTGGGTCCTTTAACAAAGCACCAATCCACAGTGACTGACTGGCCCAGTATTGTTGTACCATTGAGAGCATCTCTAGCAGCACTGGCTTCTTTGTATGAATCATACTCCACTAGCGCATAGCCCTGAGAAGTAAGAAAGAAATAGTGAGTTAAAGGAAAATAGCATCAGTAAAATAAACAACATTACACTAATTCAATTAAGGAAATGTAGAAACAATAGTTTAAGCAGTCTTACATTATCTTTTTTTCTATGAGGTTAGTTTTTCAAGTTGTTACCACTGATATCATAAGCAGCCAGTTTGAAAAAGTCATGATATCTTATAGAAAAGTGAAATTTAATGAAAAAGAAGAAGAAAGAAAAACACTAACTTTGAGAAATCCAGTTCTTCTGTCCAAGTTAAGATGTAAATTTTTGATCTCTCCATACTCTGAGAACTTCTCATGCATGTCATCTTCCTGTGCCTCCTCATGTACTCCTGTCACAAACAAGATCCACCCTTCCACAGCTGCAAAGCAAATCATAATATATTATGAAGAATTTTTTTTTATTAATATTTAATTAAAATAGGTAATTGTTATTTTTGTTAACAAAATTCAAATTAATAAATAGAGTACCTATGAAAATACTGAGAGATTGCTGTACTGGTACATGACCATGCTTTTTTCTACTATTTATAATTTTTTCAGGCTGAGAGACAGTTATTTTGTTGGGGTCAATTCTAATAAAAAATTAATATCTGTGGGGTTGTGGTATTGGTAAGAGACAACCTCTCATAGGTAGATAGATAGGCACAGATTTCATTTCTGTACATAGATTTTCATTTCAGCACTACTCATAATAAATGAAGTTTATCTGCTATGAAATTTATCTGCTTCCAGTGCAAGAAATTTGTTTTCTCAAGTATTAATACCAAATTTAAATTATTTATATAGTAATACTTACATCTCTGTGGCCCTGGTTCTTCATCTCCAATATCAGTCTCCATGGATTCATACTCCCGGATGTCATTTCTAGTAGATGTTTCTGAGCCAAATCCACGACCCTTCTTCTTTCTTGCCTTTTCCTTCAGTCGAGCAATTCCCTCTGGAAGAAAAATGGTGATAAAACATAATTATATAACACAATAAAAGATAATTTTGTGAACTTAGTTGTTCACCTGTAATGTAAAAAATAGTGATGGTCTCTCCAGTCACATTAGTTAAAAAAGGCTCAGTTTATTTTGAAACTTTGAAGTGACTTGACCTGATTGGATCTATCCTTTTAAATAAATGGCTTGGATTTCCCATTATTGAACCACATATTCTTGAGTATGATCAACTATCATGAGAAGGGCTATTTCTTCTTGAGTCATGTTGGGTTTGGCTAGTCTGCTATCTGTTTATAGTCCTCTAGAAATCTTTCTGTTTAACGTCCCCCCAGCCAGACAAACAGTGTCTTGAAAGTAATAATACAACAACAATACTTACGGTCTACATCCTCGTCAACATCATAGTCTTCGGCGTTCAGATCCAATACGTCCATTGTAGACAACTAGGTATTTCCTTTGCCTGAGGAATTATTATTATAACAACTCTGAAGAAAGCCCAGTTTCTTTCGGGAAATTAAGTTTTAAAGGCACACTGGCACATCAAAAATGCAGCACTCTTTTCTACTTTACTTTCCCAAATTCGTGTTTTTGTTTTTGAAATTTTGAATGTTTTGTTTTGATTGATTTTTTTTTCTTGAAAAAGTTGTTGGCGGATGCGCAAAATATTTTTTTTAATCGAGCGAAAAGTTTAAAAATTCCGTTGTACTGAGAAAATCCCTATGGATAGATGTGGGATTTTCCCTGTATTTTTAATCCCTACTTCCCTTCATGTTGATGGATCTTGGCAAATTTCAAAGAAAGATAGCAGGTTCAATACACGGTCCTGGCAGGAATGACGGATAAATAATTATCTCTCAAATAAATATACAGGGTGGACCAAAAAAACGTTTACACCCGTTAATGGTAGATTACTGACGACATTTCTAGGACGGATCTGCAATCCGTTTTTTCGGATTCGCCTTTATAACTGCACAAAGTGATTTTTTGCAACTTTCCGAAAAAGTCCGACTTTGGCTTATTCTTCAGGTCAGTACTTTTTTCCTGTTTAAGATGAGTTGATTCTGAACAATTTTGCAGAAAGCCAACAAAATTTCGATGTTTCTAGCTACACTACTTTGTTTTTTACGATTTGGTTTGTCATATTTTTTTACACCTGAACAGAAAAAAAACACCCAAAAAAACTTTTTTACTACATAAAACACTCGACATTTGTCCGAACAAATTTTGGCACAGACATGGGCAAGTTTGATAAAAGTTGGCGACCGCCCCGAGGATGCTAAAAAAATAATTTTACGATTTTTTATCACGTGATCTTCTGGGAAAAATTATTAGATGTTTTCCAAAAACTCTTCAAAAATCCTAAGAGTTTTCTAGCTGTAGACTGTGTAAGGGCGTCTTGTATTGTTTACAAAAATTGTTTACATTGCTTTTTTTGAATACCGCGGTCTCACATGCCTTCATCAGCCAGTTTAGGAAAATTCAAATGATAAATTTCGTGCTTCTCAGATTGTCAGTGGTGTTAGCTAGATGTGGTAGTGCTAAGAGTGTTAGTCGCATGACCGAGGTTCAATTCTCGACGGTCAATATTATTTTAATTATCAAAAAAATCTGATGGAATATTTTATTCATACCTGTATCTGACCTGTTGTAACACCAACAACTTATGGTTTTTTTTGGGAGTAGTAATACCATCTGTAAATTGAGTTATATCAGATACTTTTGGTATCACAATACACATAATTATTATTCATGTAAGCCCCTGAGAGACTGCCTTGATAATGTAAGGATGGTTTTTCTCATGCTTCCCTACGAGAGAAAAAAAGAACTAGCGAATTTTCCAAACGAAAATAGAGTTTATGAAATAAATCAAGGTAAATTTATGTAGGTAGGTTCTTCTATCATAAACAATACTAATTAAATAACAAATATTTACCGATTGCCAACTCTTAATAGAAGTCTTGAAAAAAACAAGATAATATTTTGTAAAATTAATAAACTTTTCAGTCTGTATTATGTTTTATACTATTTTGATATAAACAAAAAGGTATTTAAAAAAACATTTTGTGTTAGTATGTTCAATGAGAAACGATTAGACGCGCACGATTAGCTCAGTGGTAAGCTAGTCCACCCGGTCCGAACGCCAGAGCCAGCAAAAAATTCATGACTACAAAATAAAAAAGACTGTTGTCATTTTTTATTTAGCCATAGTACACACTATGGATTCTCCTCACACAAATTTTTGAAACCAATGGTGACTTTAGTACCTTAGTTCTAACTCAGAACTGTCCCTCTACCTTCTTGCCTTTCTCTCTCTCTCTCTTTCGCTCTTTGCCTCTCTCTCTCTCTCTCTCTCTCTCTCTCTCTCTCTCTCTCTCTCTCTCTCTCTCTCTCTTCCTTCTCAATTCCCTTAGAGGAACTGTTGGAAGTGGCTTCCTGGATGCAAAGGTTGAACCTCTTCATCATGTTCCGTCGAATGTTGCGGAAGATTCCAGGTTTTTCTGTCAGGTCATCGAAAGCCAACAGGATTCTTGCTACCAGATTTCGTAAACTATGTTTTTCACGTGATCCCAAATGTTCCTGTTGGCAACTCCATATGCTAAATGCGTATCTGCCATTTCAGCATCCGAATTATAATAATGAAACTTGTACTAAAAAAACTCAAGAAGTTTAAAGATAATATTTCATAGAATGTAGAAAAATATGCTTGAAAACTATCATCGAGAAACAAACAATCATTCATTTGACTGGCCTTTAATTAATTCCAAGGAAAATAATTATCAGACATAAATAGCTAATTACTCTTTGAGTACAAGACGACCCTACACGGTCAACACTTTTAAGATTTTGAACATCATTTTTTGAGACTTACCTGGTTTGTTTACCCAGAAGATCACGTGATAAAAAATCGTAAAATTATTTTTTAGCATCCTTGGGTTGGCCGCCAACTTTTATCAAACTTGCCCATGTCTGTGCCAAAATTTGCTCGGGCAAATCTTGAGTGTTTCAAAGTGTAAAAAATTTACATGAGAATTTTTTTTTCTATTCAGGTGTAAAAAAAGATGCCAAACCAAACCGTAAAAAACAAAGTAGTGTAGCTAGAAACATCGAAATTTTGTTGGCTTTCTGCAGAAATGTTCAGAATCAACTGATCTTACACAGGAAAAAAGTACTGACCTGAAGAATAAGCCAAAGTCGGACTTTTTCGGAAAGTTGCAAAAAATCACTTTGTGCAGTTATAAAGGCGAATCCGAAAAAACGGATTGCAGATCCGTCCTAGAAATGTCGTCAGTAATCTACCATTAACGGGTGTAAACGTTTTTTTGGTCCACCCTGTATACTACGCAGCGACTACAATTATAGTTTGATCATTTAAATTTTAGTCAAACCTGATATAAATATTGAACGCGGGATTTAATTATGTAATAGATTTTTATATTAGAGAAAATCTCAGGTCCCTGCAACTAGGCTGCATGCCAGCATGCTGCATCACCTGTTTATTTGTAATAGAGAACTAGGTAACAACCTAATTTAGAAACGTCTTTTGACATTTTCATGTCTTTGCTCTGGCACATAACCAAAATTATGTGACGAAATTATGTAACGATATTATGTAACGATATTATGTAACGATATTATGTAACGAAATTATGTAACGATATTATGTAACGATATTATGTAACGATATTATGTAACGATATTATGTAACGATATTATGTAACGATATTATGTAACGAAATTATGTAACGATATTATGTTACGAAATTATGTAACGATATTATGTAACGATATTATGTAACGAAATTATGTAACGATATTATGTAACGATATTATGTAACGATATTATGTAACGAAATATTGAATTGTAAAGGGAGAGAAGAGGAAAGTGTGTGTCATGCGCACAATGGCGAAGTATTGAATTGTAGAGGGAGAGAAGAGAGAAGGTATGTGTCATGCGCACAATACGAAATTTGGTCAGTTGGGTTTTGGACCTTGAATAGTAAAGATGAAAATGTCCCAATGGTTGCAGACTCGTATGCAAGCGTTTTTGAAATTTTTTTTTCTGTACTATGTATAGTATACCTACGTATTCCTTATTCAATATTCATAGTCAACATAAGCGAGTGAGTGGAAGACTCATCAGCTTACAAGCAGGTGACCGATGCGCGATGGTTGAATCTCGACTCATACGTATAACTCATGAGGTTAAAATATTATGGAGGATTGAATGTCAGCTATCAGTTCAGGAATTTTATTGTGACATACTATAATATTAATTATTATTAACTTATTCTACAAATTACTAGAATAATTATAATACATACCTAACTATAATCTAAAGGATAGCATTTATAAGATTATGCTCTCCTAATACCCGTGATCTTGTTTAAATTGATGCGATATCCGTAAATTCTATTTAAAAAAAGTGATATAACTAAAAGTAGATCTTTACATATACTTTCAGATCACAGATAACTTAATCTAACTTTATTTATTTCACTATTTATTTTTGTTTGAGAAAACTTGAAATAAGAAAATCAAAGAATAAATTAATACCTAAACATAGTTCACTAGGTAAAAATATATCGTTTTAAAGTAATGAAGCATGTTCAGACTGTTCAGATTATAATCCACGCTGCATCCGGGACTTGAACCACCGATCTCCAGATTACAAGTCCACCGCCTTATCGATCAAGCTACTGAGGTCGGGTTTTTCCCATAACTGTTATTTTATATCAAAGCGTTTAGGATTTTAAACCCAAACCAAATCAATTAAGATTTTTTTCGCTGGTATTTTTACCAGTATATTTAAATAGGTAAGTAGACAGTACTCATCATAGGTATGTTCTCTAATATTGGTATTTAGTTTGAGACCTCTTCTGCCCAACACATGAAATTCACTGAGAAATCACCAGGGGTGCACATGACATTCACTGAGTAATCACCAGGGGTGGACTACCGAAGTCGATTTCGGTTTCCTCGTTGGGTAACTCCGCCAAAGCTCGCACCCCTTCTACTTCTTGTTTCAGTATCTCGTCACCGGGGGCCGATAGAGAGAGGGCCTGTTCCAAATCTGGGAGCCCGAGTTTTGGCGCTTTTAACTGAACGAGGGCCCGGCCCCGTATTAGGTGTGCTTCAATGCGGGATTGTCGGTTGGATTCACACGGAGGAGTGAGTAGTTGGAGAGCCTGTGGAATGTATTTAGAATATACGCCAGTTGTAGAGATAAACGCATTGTTAAAATATTTAAATTACACAATCGCGCCTGCAGGGGGGCTTGTAGCTGTCGGAAAAATAACACGAGTTCTCATTATGATTTAAACCTAGTGTTTCTTCCTCTAGGAGAATGAATGAATTCTGCACACGAACATAATGGTTCTTCCTGTTCTTCACTGACGATAATACACTATTATACACATTAATAATACACTATACCTACGCACACAGCGCCAGCCCCCGTGGCGTAACGGTTGTGACTACTGCCCGTAGTCCAGAGATCCTGAGTTCGATTCTCGGGAGGAGCAGACCTTTCACACAGAAAATTCTGTTCCCTCCGAACACGTGAGGCTGGCATTTCTGGCCCTACCCAGACTTGGTGAGGTTAATGTGGGTAGCTGGTACGATTCCCAGTGAATGGATGGTAAAACCCCCGTCCTAAGTAGGACATTAAGTGCGGAATTAATACACGTTTTTGTAATACCTCTGTGGCGCTAAGTCACGGATTGCGTACTGTGTAAGATAGGGAAAATCGACACTTAGCAACGACTTAAGTTATTGATGTTGTCTATTAATTCCGCCCTAAATCTAATAGAACCGATGGCGTTAGGAAGGGCAGCCGTAAAAAAAATTGTCACGGCTCACAACACACCAAACTCAACCATGAGGTTGAACAATGCCCAGCCCAAGTAGTATTGGGAAAAGGCAAAGTGAAATAAGAAAAAGACCTAAGTATACGGTTAGCTTTTAGAGAAGGCGGGGTTTTAGTGAGTGGAAATCCCACACCCCAAGTTAGGATGGATCTGGGTGTCTTTGAAAGATTTTTTCCTGCCTTCCAAAAAAAATTATAAGTACAGCGTACCTATACCTACTTATACGAGATCGTCCCATTGTTATGGCTTACCTCAGAAGCGTCATCCGCGGCTTTGTGCAAGTTATTCATGGCAAGTTGAGCCGCAGCCCGGCTGGAGTAAAACGATGCCAACTTCGGACACAGGCGCAGCCCATGCGAGTACGCACTGGAGGCTCCCAAGTAGTTGCCTGCGGCCAACATCTGATCTCCGCGGGCCTTGACCCAGTCTGGATTGTTTTCTTCGGGCCGCAGATCGGCCGCGCAAAAGCCGCAGGCTTCTCGGGCTGCGGCCTGCTTCTTAAGCCACTAGAACATAAACAATAATTTATAAACAATTGGACCAAGCTTTATTTACATTTTTTTTTTATATACAATGAACATGGTAACTAGAACAAGATTTATGAAGGAGTTGGTGAACTTGGACGTGAATAAAATCTGACACGTTATTATTGAACATATTAGATCAGCGGTTCCCAACCTTTTTAGCTTGGGGGCCCAATTATATTTTTAAACACAATTTTGTGGCCCACTCCGATTTTATTTTGCACTATTTTAATATTATTTCTTGAGTTTCGGCCAGCATCGGCGGCCCACCGGTTGGGAACCGCTGTACTACGACTTGAACCACCGACCTCCAGGTTACAAGTCCACCGCCTCATCGGGCAAACTACTGAGGTCGGATTTTTCTCTTATAAATAATTTATTTTTCCTTACAGAGAGGTAAATTTATAATTATAATTTATGTCTTTTATATCAAGTTTTCTCTTTTATCGAGTTCTCTTATATCCTATTTCGACTGTACCTAACCAAGTATATATTTATATGATAACCATCCCTACCGCTCACCTCCTCCTCTTCAGGAGCCATAGATTCCCTCTTAGGAGTTGGAAATACTCGGGGAGTGAAAGTCACCCCAATTTGACCTCCACCCCTGACCTTGGGAACGGCCTTTTGCTTCTCCTCAGCTTTGATCCTCTCGCGAACTTGGCGCGTTATCTTTTCCATGAGTTCTTTGTTGGAAGATTTCTTAGATTTGGTATCGCCTGATAGTGAACAAACAGAAGTAGGCTGAATGTGAACAGTATGAGGTGCAAGTAATATAGAAATAATAATAAATTATGTTTCTCTCTAGTGGGCTTAACAAGGGCCATCCGTGCAATTCTTATTCACAATCGATCTCAATTCTTATTGATATTCTATGCAATATTCGTTTTGTTTATTATAATAAAATAGGTGCCCAATTCAACCCATGTATAGTTGTATAGCTACTACCCAATACGAAAGTAATAAGAAAGTAAAATATCAATACACTTAACCCATTTTAATTTAATAATTTTTTTAAAGAAAATTAACTTCCCTCATTTAAAACTAAAACACAACTTGTATGAAAATCATTCATAACTGATATTTTGATACGTAGATTTTGACAATTCATGGTATAATTGCACATTACCATCTATAATTTTTTTAGCATAATGTTGGTGCCACTTTTCTTGCACTGGCTTACTAGCTCGCAGTGTTAATGGTTAGGTGTTTCATATGAAACCCTGCAACTAGGTCACATAATAATAATAATAAAATACCTATCTTTTGAAGTCTTGTAACTATATTGACGACCATCATCATCAATGGCTCACCTTTCTTTTCGATAAACTCCACATCCTCATCCGGTAGTTCCGTGATGACAACTCCCCTCCGATCTTCACAATCATCATGATTAACAACATCAGATCTTTTAATATCCACAAGTTCATCAACTTTCACCACCTCAGTTGCAGAGTCCAAAGTTCCATCTTGTTTATCTCGTACACCATTGGTGAAACATGGTTTGATTGTATCTCCCACCGATGTCTTCTCATGGCTTTTTACAACATTTCCTTGTAGTATTTGTTTGATATTTGGCGTTTGGTTGTCATAGTTACCACTGAGAGCTTCCCACTTCTGACACTCTTTCAGTTTGGACACATCCTTCTGTTCTTGTGTCTCCAACTTCATCTGAACACTCACCGCGTCTTTTAAGCGCTTGTCCTTTTTCTCTGCAAAGATTGACATTTATGATTCAGTGGTTAAAATAATTTGTTGTTCTTTCACTTTACTTATTTTGGTAGGTACCTAGTCGGGTACCTATAAGGATAGGTTGGTGTCTGTTTTCGAACAGATTAATAATTCAGGTAGGTATTAGAAGGATAAACTTTTTCAAAAATTATAGGTAAACCTACATAATTATTTATTTCCATATATTTTACAGTGCTGTGCGTCACTGGTCGCTCACATCAAAGCAGCAACTCATTTTCCTCACGAGATAGAAATAGCCTCCTAAAATTACAGAGCTGAATTTGTTGACACCTCCAAGATTCAAATCCAGAGGCAAAGGAATTGGTCACGTCTCCTGCATGTAAGACGAGGTAGTGAGATGTCCAATCAGCCTCCGTGACAATCATCGGGTACTCTTGCTAGATACTCTATTAGCTCAAAGCTGACTAGGACTTTCAGATAATCAGAGGGACCAAAGAGCCATTATTCTGACTGGTAGAAAGTGCCTGCCTTCTCCAAGCTAGTAGCCAGCAAGTGTCTCGACCCGGCATTCAATTAGATTCTAATAAGGTCGAACCTTCATAATGTATTAAGAGAACTCAAAGGACCTGGAAATTGATCTCTTATTTATCTACAGGTTTCTCTGATATCCAGTCCTCTTTCTCTTACATCCAGTTTGACTGTACTTACTCTTGATTTCTTCATTTCTCAGTTTCAGCCTCTCAATGTGCTCATCCAGAAGCTTCACTTTCAAGTCTCTTGCGTCTCTCTTGGAAACTTGGATTTCCAGCTGATCCCACAGCGCTTCCTCCGCTTTCAGCAGTTCGAATTCAGCCTCATTGTTCCCTAACCGGACCGTACTTGCTTCCTCGTCGATTGGGTGAAGAAGAAGTTTCTCGAAAATGTATCGATCGTAGTGCAACTGAAAAGTATTGGGTGTTTAATATACATATTATTAGGTTAAATACCTAACTATAACACATAATAATAAATAATATACCCTGTATTGTTCTTGCTGAGTTTGTGGGCAGCGTATTATGTGGACACAAATTTCAATAAATCAGGAAAAGTCCTTACATTGGGTGGAATCCAAGGTAAGAATCCACTCGCTAGATTGTTTTAATTCGTTGACTAATTCGACTACCAATGCTTGCTAGGTACAACAAATCACGAATGAATATTGCGACTGAAAAAAATTGATTACTATGTCATTTTAATAAAAGAAAAGGTCCCTCATCAGTGATTGAAGATTTTTCTTACCTTAATATATTTCTCTGAGGTAAACACGTCAATTTTATCTGTCGGAATATTGTTGAGGGGTACTTTGATAAAAACCTTAACTGGGGTTTGCCACCATGAGCTTTCCTTTACGATGAGGGCATGCTCGCTGTGGGGAGGGTTTCAATCTGGGAATAATAGACCGAGCAATGGTTCTTCACAAAATTATAGAAGTTTTTATCTTTTTCTTCTTTCTTAAAAGTCCTTTTCACACTGGAGGTTATTCAAGAAACTCACAAACAAAGCTAGCCTGGGTTTTCATCAGAGCTATACTTACAACGCAATCTTTTTCAACAACTTTTAGGAACATAAAAGTTTAGTAGAAACAGTGAAAATGATTCCAAAATTGTTTCAATCTCCAATATTTTAACAAATAGAAAACTTACTGAGGAAAAGAGACGAGAAAATGTTATTCGAAGGTTTTCATTGTTTAAAACGCTAACGCGTTTCCATGGAAACATGGTATTGTATTATTTTAACTCTATCACTGGATAACTTACTGTACTAATCTCTGTATTGGTTATAAACATTCTGATGTTGGCAAAAGTCAGTTTATGTGAAAATACATTTTGCGATTTATTGCCCAAGTTGTACCCTATATTTAGCCCTCTGTCCCGGTAGCTCAGTGGTCAAGGCGTCTGACTGGTAATCCCGTAGTCGCGGACTCGAAACTGAGCCAGGACATGACAAGTTATCCTCCCATTTTAGATTTTGACCACATTATAATACGTCTTGGGGTTACTGCTGGAATAATGGGACTCATCAGTCCCATCAGGCCGTATAAATAAGGCGATATTGTTATTTTTATAAATTAATCACTGCTCATTCAATTTTCCCTTACGAAAAACGAACAAGCCAGTGTCGATGGCGCGTTGAATGCACTGGTTCTAGTAGTATCACCGAAGTTAAGTAGCGTCCAGCGAGGTGAAGACTTCGTGATGCTGGCAATCCGGCCCAACCCAGGCTGTGTGAGATTAATGTGGTTAGCAGGTTTTTGAGTTTCCTGCAAATGGAGGGTAGCAACCTCGTCGTAATATGACCATGCAGTTGAAAGCGGCGTTAAACCAAAATTAAAAAAAAAATTGAAATCGGAGCAAAAAAATATTTTTATTTACAAAAACGAACACAATACTTTCGATTTCTAATATTAGAAATTTCTCGGAAGTAAAAATGTAAGCAGCCTCAACGGAGTCCCGTAACTCGTCTATATCAAGCTGTACAGCTGTACACTTGGGGGTTTTTTTTTCAACGTGTCTTTACCATCGGGGTTATTTGAGACGGGTGTTTTACCCTCTATTCGCTGGAAACTCACAAAGCAGCTACCCAGCCTGGTTTAGGCCGGGAATAGCTAGAATCACGAGGATTCGAATTTGAATGGTCACCCATCCTTTATCCTCACTGGATGCATAACTTCAGTGACAGAATGAGGACTGGTTTATACAACGATACTGGCTAAATGAAAGGGAGTTAAAAAAGAGAAAGCCAAAAGTTCTTGTGATGATTTTTTCCGCATCAGATCGTAAAATGAAATACTGTAGCACAAGCTGGGAAGAGTTCGACCACACAGAAACGTTTGTCTCATGAACTAGAAGTCAGACGCGGCGGGTGCTAAGTAGATGCGGAACTGCAGCACCCCCAGAAGAAAAAAAACAGAAGAGGCTCTTGCTTCGAACTTCAGCACAAAAAAATTCCTGCCCCGCTGGGAATCGAACCCAGGTCACCATGCGTACAATGCCTAGCGCGCTAACTCACTCTGCCACGGTGACTACTGATATGACCATGCAGTTGAAAGCGATGTTAAATTTTTGTTTAAAAAAACGCTTGCATACGAGTCTGCAACCATTGGGACATTTTCATCTTTACTATTCAAGGTCCAAAACCCAACTGACCAAATTTCGTATTGTGCGCATGACACATACCTTCTCTCCTCTCCCTCTACAATTCAATACTTCGCCATTGTGCGCATGACACACACTTTCCCTCTTCTCTCCCTTTACAATTCAATATTTCGTTACATAATATCGTTACATAATTTCGTCACATAATTTTGGTTATGTGCCAGAGCAAAGACATGAAAATGTCAATATCGTTACATAATTTCGTTACATAATTTTGGTTATGTGCCAGAGCAAAGACATGAAAATGTCAAAAGAGAGGACACTCTAAAAGTCCTGGCTTGTGCACAATGAAAATCATCACACATTTCTAGAATAAATAAGGCATAATTAATAAGATTGTGGTGGTAAAAAAACTAAAACTCAATGATAATGAAAGAGCGACCCAATAAATCACATTTTAGTCCGGTTTATGTGACAGCACCCCCAAAACATTTTCCCACCGGCCGCGCCTGCTAGAAATCAAGCATCAGGAATTTTCAAGCCCGCCCCTTGAAAATTTTGTATGAAGCATCAGGACAGCCAGACAAACGAAAGCCAAATCGTTCAATATAGAACCTCACTTAGGCCATCATAACTTAAATACATTTTTTGTCTTTGAAAGCCTACTAGGTAGGTACAAATTGTTACCAGCAAGAGATAAATAATTTTCAATTATTAGAAAATAAATTGCTGTAAATGAAACGCTATTTTTAATAATATAAATAAAAAGCTTCTTCAAATATTTTATTAATTAAAAAAGTAATACACAAGTTTTTGACACATGCTAGAGTTGTTTTCATCATTGAACGTATTCTTAGTATGTTAGGTGCTTAAGTTATACTGTTAGACTCGTCACAAGAAGTAATTTTAAACCAAAAGTTAAATATCTCTAACATTTATTGTACCATGTAATGCAACAACAAATTTGGATTTTTTTAAAATGATTTTAACACACACAGTGTTTTTGAAGTTGTTTATTCATAGAATCAAGTTTATTTATGACTAGGCATTGTTTTCCACCTTGATATAATATTAACATCAGTCTTTCATTGAGTATATTTACTCTTGGAACCGCCATAGTTTGGGAGAAAAACTGTAAAACAAAACAGACAAAAAGCTTGAAATGTATTTACAAATATCGTGGTAAATTAGTGCATTACTTCAACTCATTCATTACTAAACTTCATTAACTCATTCATTACTTCATCTCAAAAAACTGTTAAAATTCTGATAACTTTTAGTTAGCATTAAGAAATTGTTTATTTTACAGTACAGACATTTGGAACTAGTTACAAGATAACCGAGGAAGGGAATTCAAGCGTAGTAGTTGAGGTTGGCTTTCTTCTTGGCTTGTACCTCCATGATGGCGTCCATAAAGTCCTCATGAGTGACAATGGCGGCGCCTCGCCTCAGGGCAATCATACCCTGGAACATTTAAAGCAAATGTAAAACGATTAGTTTTAAGTTTTTAATTATTTTATTTTAATATGAACATTGGTATTGTTGTTTCAATTTGTTCTATGAATTTTTGAAATAATGTTATGTTCTTAATGATAATAATAAAAAAAACAACATAACACGCAACAGGAGGAGATTAGCATTCGCAGAAGATATGCTTTTGAGATTTGGACTATTTGATAAATTATTATTTGTTCAATTTGATAAGCATTACCATTATGAAATAACAAAGCTTTGTAAAGGTTAGGCACTCGCTTGCCAAGCGGAAGATCCTGAGTTCGATTTCCCGAGCCGACAAAAAAAAAACGTCTTCTAAGTTTGATTACAGTTGTTTGTAGGGCATACCCTTCCGGTGCGCTCGTGTTGAATCAGCACCTACATGGGAAGTATTGTCACTTCTCGCCCATCTGAGGGGATGCATAATAAGGAATAGAAAGGCTACAACATAGACTACAAGCATCTACAGTAGCTCCTGTTTCATGGCTACAAATTTTAAAAAATAAACTGGGAAACACTCATTTTGTAAAGGTTAAAAAATATCATAGAAATTAGAATAGAAATTACCTTGTTTATACTGCCGAGGTGAGACTGAAAAGTCCCTTTATTCCAACAGTCTACACAAGGTCTCTTGTTTATTTTCAAATTTAAATAGACATTTTGTACATACATTTAATATACTTATCCTCCTCAGACCTTGCGTCGTATATTTAATTTTAATGTTTTTTTTTTTTTTTAATGCTTTCGATCCCAGTGTCGTATATATACAACATGGCCAAATGACCATTTTGGACATGGGATTTCGGAATGACCATTTTTTTTAAAAATACTTTGTCCCAATGAAAGCCACAGTTGACATGGCATCAAAAAATTCGACCATAAAATATGCTCGGGACTGAGGAGGTTAAAATCAGATATCAGACCAAAACTCACCGCCTCAACGCACACAGCCTTGCACTGAGCTCCGTTGAAGTCATCGGTGGACCTGGACAGTTCCTCGTAGTTCACATCGGGCGACACGTTCATCTTGCGCGAGTGAATCTGCATGATGCGAGCCCTGGCTTCTTCGTTGGGGTGAGGGAACTCTATCTTGCGGTCGAGACGTCCCGACCGCAGCAGGGCGGGGTCTAGAATGTCCACACGGTTCGTGGCTGCGATCACCTGGGAACCCACGGGGAAGATATTAATATCAGGGGGTTTTTTTTTTTTTGTTAGAATCATTCTGCAAGTTACAAGTATTACTTCCGAGAAATTTCTGATATTAGATATTGGAAGTATTGTGTTCGTTTTTTTTTTTCTTTTTTTTTTAATAATATTTTTTTTTAGTTAGGAATTATTGAGACACATGTAATTGAAATTTAGCATAAACTAAGTGGTAAAATGTAAGAAGTGTACTTTAGGGTGAACCCAGTAGTAAAAGAAAAAAAAAACTGGCAAAATTTTCCGCCCACTTCAAAAAATTCTCACCTTGATATCAGCGGTAGAACTGAACCCATCCAACTGGTTCAACAACTCCAACATAGTTCTCTGTACCTCTCGATCTCCGGCCTTCTCCGAGTCAAACCTCTTGGTACCTATAGCATCCAGCTCATCAATGAAGATAATGGCCGGGGCTTTCTCCTTAGCCAGAGCAAAGGCATCCCGTACCAGCTTGGCTCCATCTCCAATGAACATCTGTACGAGCTGTGGACCGGCCAGCTTGAGGAAGGTAGATTTGGTTTGTGCTGCGCAAGCACGGGCTAGCAGGGTTTTACCTGAGGGAAGAAGAGTAAAGAGTCATAAAAATGTAACATATTTCTCTTGTAATGCTGCTACTGGTTGAACAAAATTACTTATATAACAAAATTACTCTCCATCTGGGATTTGAACCCAAGTCACCGTGCATGCAAACTTAGTGTGTTACTCCACTTGGCCACAGTGACTACGGAGTGATAATATTGATAGATCTTATTAACATTTATAATGTTCAAATAGGACTTTGAAGCCCCTTTGTTACATCAGATTTTTGGTGCAATTATTACATGGTATTATTTCAAATAAATAAGGAAGAATTCATGCATTGGAGTAGGTACCTTCAAAACTACTTGACCATCAAGCAAGAAATTGTCATGACTTTAGTGGATACTATTGAGACTCCTAATTTTATTTTTGACTATCAATATAATTCTAAGGGCCCTTGTGAATTATTTAGGCTCTTTGAGTCCTTGTTTTGACTGAATAACTATGTTTGGAAATTTCAAGGGATTTTTTCACTGACTGGCTGCCATCATTTCTTCAATGATGCCACTCTATGATAATTTAATAAAAACTACCACTGGTTGCTCTATTCATATGCATCTGTGAGGTTTAAACTTAAATTAAGAGCTACAGATTTTTAGTCCAAGTGAATAGACATGGACAATACAGTACCATGCAGTCTTGATTTTTTCTGTAGAAGTATAAATACATAATTATGTGAAAAATACCTGTTCCGGGGGGTCCATACAAAAGAACACCTTTGGGAGGCTGGATTCCAAGGTTGACAAACTTTTCTTTGTGTGTCATTGGCAAGACAACAGCTTCAATAAGCTGGAAAAGATAAACACAAAAATAAATTGGTGAAATCCAAAAGGTACATATATTTCTTCAGAATCTGACTACATAGTTTGAATATGTGAAGGTAATTTTGTTTGTAAAATAATTGTGCATACAAAGCTGTGACACAGAAGAATCTCAAACTCCTAGGTATTTTGATAGTATATTATTTAATATTAAAAAATGTGATTTTGGGTAATTTGTGATTTTTTTCCTTAGCAAAATCAAAGAATATACTTTTACTAAAAGGAAAAATACGTATTTACTTATTATTACTTTCATGTGTATCTTTGTAAATCTGAAGAAATGTTGCAATCAGTATTATTTTTATTTTATAATGAGAAATAAGAAGTTGAAGAATGTACTTGGTTGTGAGTGGATACACTTTCTATTAACTTTTTTAACTTTGTATTTAAAATTTTGTTAGTTTATAGGCAGGCATTCACTCAATTTTATTTATGGATTTACATATTTTTAATTAAAAGTGTTCTATAATCTCATGTAAAACCTCTATTTGTAACATGATCATACAATTATTATTATTATTTTAGCATTTATTAGGAGGACAAAGTACAATATTTACAGTATAAAATTAAGAGAGAATAAAAGATGAAATAGTATGAAAAATAAATAAAGGAGATAATAATACTTATGTCCTAAGTATAAGTAAAGGGTGGGGTTATTGTCTGTGGGAATCTCTTTCACCCAACACTTAAATATTTCTGATCTATTCTAAAATCAAAATAAAATATTAGTACCTATATTACATTATGGTTGAACAAAATCATAATATTAGGTTCATTAGGAATCAGAACTAGTACAATTTATTACAATGTGCACTTCCAAAACTTTTGTATCTAATATTTTGTGAAATCTGTTTATATTTTTAAATTATAATTTTGGACCTTAAATTTCTACCATTCTATTCAAAGTACCTCTTGGATCTGTTTGTCAAGACCACCAATGTCTGAGTACTGCTCTGTAGGTCTCTCATCTACTTCCATGGCTTTCACTCGGGCATCATATTCAGCAGGCAGAGTTTCCAGAATTAGGTAGGAGTCCTTGTTGACACCCACCAAATCACCAGGTTTCAATTTTTCTGCATCCACCAGACCAATCACGGGCAAGAAGTATGTCTGAGGTAAAGTAAAATATTCTATATTAAGGTCATACATAAATTAAGTGGACATCAAGATCAAAACTTCACCACTGTAAGAGTAAACTAACACATTATTACTTCTCAGGTGTGTATTACTTCTACAAATATTGGATTCTGCTGGTTATTGAACTTTTAGCATTCAATAGTGCTATGGATTTCAAATTTTTATAATTCATTTTTGTAAGAACACTTTGAATCAACATTGAATTTAGTGTTCTACTAGTGAGTTACTAAGAAGAAAGTCATTTACCTGTCTTGTGGAGGTTTTGATGACGGCACATTTGCCTTTTCTCTGTGCATCTAGATCTACTACAGCCCCATCTTCCTCAGTGTCCTGGGGTCTACATCCAACAATTCAATCACATTGGAAACAAGGTAAGGCAGGTTTTTGTTGACTTTGATTTTCTCTGTGTTCTCTCTGATTTTCTCATTCTGAGCTTGTAGCTCGTGGGATATTCTCATGACTTCTGATTTCATTATCTTGATTTCATTGTCCAGAAGACGGGTTCTAGAGTTGATGTCATCTGAAGACATTCTAAGAATGTCATCTCCCAAAGATTCCTGGAATTAATGTAATAATATTTAATATATAATGTCTTAATACTATAAGAGAAGTATGTTATATTGCCAAAATGCAATTACCTAGGAGAAAAAAATAACTTTGAAAACTTAATAATAAGGAATTAAAACATTGGATTCTTGTTTGTTACAATTAGGTATATGGTTTATTCTTCAGCTTGATAATGTAAAAGAAGATCTATTTCAAGTTTCGTTTATATCCTCATGAGAGAAAAGAGGCTCAAACATGAGATATAGGTATCCGTCCCTTGACAATACAGTTTGCTTTACTCAACTTGTTATTAATATACATATGGTGGATAAGTTGAACCAGATATAGGGTTCTTACCGGGGGTCATTCACCAACTCTTAAGGTCCCTGGACATTGCCCATCTCCAGCAATCTAACTAGAACTGACCTATCCAATATGACAATTAAGCTGACTACCTATTCTCTAGTAAGCTTCAGACCTACCTCTCCTTCCCAAATGGAGCTGTCTTCCAGGGTTGCGGTGGCAGCGGCTGGCCCAGACATGTTTTAGAGCTGCTGGTGAAATTCTATTTTAGTGTTACGAAATGGATGTTTTTATAATAGAATAAAGAAAAAGAAATCCACTCAAATTTTCAAATAATTTGTGATAGCTTTTATCAGATCAATTCAGATTTTCATTTTTAAAGTTTTTAAACTTTTGTTGATAAACTGACAGTCATCAAAGAAGTAAACAAACTCATTAGAGCGAAAAACACATGAAAAACATTCATGCGCATCCGCGGAACTTTTTTCTCTGTGGTTCATAGCAGCCATTTGCATTTCGATTTTTCAAATGTTTTTTTTTTGAACCGTTTTGAATTTGAACTTGAACCGTTTACTCTTAACTTAACTGCCATACAGATTAAAAGAAAGGAAAAAGTTAAAACATTTTTATCTCACATTATACCTATCCATTATTGTTTCTTATTTTCAATCTCGTTTGCAATAATAATTCATAATCTCATATTTAAGCAGTTTCATCCCCATCTAGAACTAGTTAATTTTATTATGGTCTATGGATGATGGGAAAGTGGTCCAACAAGTGAAACATAGATCAGTAGGACTTCCAGGACAAATCTTTTAAATTCAGCAAGTAAGTACATTGCCCTTGTTTCAAAAGGCACTCTCACTCTCATAATCTTCAAATTACCTTATTAGCCATCACATAATCTGATTGAACATAATTTTCAATCAGAGTGCATTGTGTGACATTGAAAGGGAGATTTGAGTGAGAGTGAGAGTGCTTTCTGGAACAACATCCTGGGCTCCCCCGTTCCTGAAAGTGTTGAGTTGCTCTGCACGTCTCACTCCACAAATCCAATTTCTGTTCTTGAAACACTTTTGCTAAAAAAAGTTGTAGAGTGATTTTGGAAGATCTGATGCAGAGTAATTTACATGTTCTTGGTCCACATAGCTTAAATTTTGTGGAGTGCAGAGTAAAATTCAAGTGCACTTGCACAATGTATTTTTTATTTTATTCATAATCCTAATATTTAAGAAGTTAAAATTGCAAAATAAATATTATCCAAGTGCAGTTGTAGTGCATTAAGGGCGGAATTAATAGACAACATCAATAACTTAAGTCGTTGATAAGTGTCGGTTTTCCCTATCTTACACAGTACGCAATCGGTGACTTAGCGCCACAGAGGTATTACAAAAATGTCTATTAATTCCGCCCTAAATCTAGTGATATCATTTGTATTTATGAGTATTTTTGTGAGAAATAGGAACTATAAAACCTATAAAAGTATTAATGAGCTTTGTGCAGGGTATCAAAGTCAGTTACATCAAACATGCTATAATCTTGTCTTTATTTAATTTCAGAATCAATATGAATAAAGCAGGGTCTTACATAGAACCAGAAGACCAACCTGTCTACTATTACAACTATAGAGATTACCCAAAGGTTCCCCAGCCACGGACAGGGTATCTTCAGTTATCCCAGTCAATTGAAGAAGAGCCTTTGGACACAACAATTAATACTCAAGGCACCTATGATCAACCTGTAGATAAGAGTGTTATTGATGTTTATTTGAGATTAAAACCAAGCAAAAGCAAATCAAATCCAACTAATGTAATTATATCTTCATTCGCCATTTTTTTTTACAAAACTCACCAGAGTATTAATTCATCCTAACCCTAATGTATACAGGGTGTCCAAGAAACAGATATAAATATTTTAAGAGTAGTTACTGTATCAAATAAGCTGAAGTTGTGGTAGGGCATTTTTCTTTGTTAAAAAGTTATGGCTAGATCCCTTTTTTTCCCACCAAATCTTTGACAAAATCTGGGCCATTAAGTAATGTGTGAGTACATGTGTGGCAAGTTGAAAATATTTACTCTCAAATACTGTTGGTTGCATCTAAAAATGTGAAAAATCATAAGTTCAACAGTTTTCAAAAATTGATTTTTCTCTTACTTCCTGAGATTTACATTGTTTATAAAAACCATCTGTATTTAGTAAGCTAGCTAAGAATTCTAGTGGTATAAAATTCAAATTGGATATTCTTCTCATTTTCACACCTCTCTGTTCTTATACCTACCTCAATTGGTTTAAAAAAGTAAGAAATGTTTTTCATCTTTTTGGTATATCTGTTCATATGTGACTCTAACTTTATTTACACAATTATTTGTTTCTAGGAAAATGTATTGGATATTCAAGATAACCATTCTGTTGTATTGAAGCCTACCAAGGACATGAAATGCAGTTTTGCTGACACCAGCAAGTAAGTTTTATTTGGACCTTGTTATACATTAAATTTCATATACATTTTTTCATTTTTTGTTTTGTTCATAAAGACATGATGTTCTGATTGTGTACTATCTTTACAGTGTTTACAGATTCTCAAATATCTATGGTCCACACATACTACAGGCAGAGATCTTTCAAAACATTGTGCATAATATGCTTGAAAGATATCTAAATGGAGAGGATGCTCTGCTGTTCAGCTTTGGCACTACCAACTCGGGAAAAACTTACACAATTCAAGGTAAGTAGATTTAACTTTTCTATATTTTATTTTTTAAGGCACCACTTTATTATTTTACTTGCCATGTATGTATCAGACAGACCTGTGGCACATTGTCAAAAAGAAAATATTCAGGAGTTGATTTTTTAATTTGGGTTCTTTATTACTTTCAACTACATAATATATGTCATAATATAACCCTCAACTCCCTGGAAACTCACAATCCAGCAACCCAAATTAACCTCATCCAGCCTGAGTGGAGCCAGGAATAGTCAGCATCACAAGTGTTCAAACTTGAATGGTCTCTCATCCAACATTGCTTATCTTCAGTGACAGAACAAGATGTGGTGTATTCAATGTGATATCATTGTTGGCTAAATTTTCAGTAGATACATTTGAGTAATTCTAAGCATAACTTAGTTATTTTATGCATAAAGGTCTATATTTAATTTTTTTGCAAGAACAGACCTCTCAAACAATACCTGGTAGAAAAAAATACATCTAATTATTTTTTTGTTTCTATTGAATGTTTACTGGGTAGGTACATTTACATACACAAACACAATCAAACAGCTATCAAGGCTCTAAGCTCCTACTCTTTTGAGTCAAAGCTAACTTGGGAATGTCTGGAAACACTCAAGCTTCTAGCAAAGGATAATCATGTAACTATTACATGGGTTCCTGGCCATGAAGTCATTGTAGGCAATGAAAATGCCGACGAACTAGCCAAAAAGGGTACTTCATTACCTTTTATTGGCCCTGAACCATTTTGTGGCATTTCAAAAAGCCACCTCCAAATGGAAATCAGGCAATGGGAGAGCCAAATGAAGGTCCATCATTGGACCAACATTCCCGGTCACAGACAGGCGAAAATGTTCATAACTCACTCGCCTAAAAGAGCAAAAGAAATGCTCTGTCTGAGCAAAGAGGAATTAAGAATCCTTACTGGCTTACTAACAGGCCATTGTAGCCTCAACTACCATCTAAACAAGATGGGTATTGCTCAAGACGCAAGTGCCGTCGCTGTGAAGAGGCCCCAGAGACAGCAAAACACATTCTCTGTGAATGTGGAGCAGCCTCTCACACCCGAAACACTTCTCAAGGTTGATTTTAACACCTAAAGAAGTAAATGAAATCAGTCCTAAAAGAATTTTAAGCTATATTAAAAACTTAGATCTCTTTTAGAATAACATGGGCATGTCACAAAAGATCTATCTAAGGTCGCAGTGACAAAGAGCTTTCGTAGCCCATAGCCTTACCTTTACCAATACCAACATGAAAATAAATGTACATATATCTAGCAAATTAACTTCAGGTATTTTTACATACATTTGGTATTGGTATTGGTAAAGGTAGGGCTATCGGCTACGAAAGCTCTTTGTCACTGCGACCTTAGATAGATCTTTTGTGACATGCCCATGTTATTCTAAAAGAGATCTAAGCTTTTAATATAGCTTAAGATTCTTTTAGGACTGATTTCATTGACTTCTTTAGGTGTTAGAGTCAGCCTTGAGAAGTGTTTCAGTCGGGTGTGAGAGGCTGCTCCACATTCACAGAGAATGTGTTTTGCTGTCTCTGGGGCCTCTTCACAGAGACGGCACTTTGCGTCTTGAGCAATACCCATCTTGTTGAGATGGTAGTTGAGGCTACAATGGCCTGTTAGAAAGCCAGTAAGGATTCTTAATTCCTCTTTGCTCAGACAGAGCATTTCTTTTGCTCTTTTAGGCGAGTGAGTTATGAACATTTTCGCCTGTCTGTGACCGGCAATGTTGGTCCAATGATGGACCTTCATTTGGTTCTCCCATTGCCTGATTTCCATTTGGAGGTGGCTTTTTGAAAACGCCACAAAATGGTTCAGGGCCAATAAAAGGTAATGAAGTACCCTTTTTGGCTAGTTCGTCGGCATTTTCATTGCCTACAATGCCTTCGTGGCCAGGAACCCATGTAATAGTTACATGATTATCCTTTGCTAGAAGCTTGAGTGTTTCCAGACATTCCCAAGTTAGCTTTGACTCAAAAGAGTAGGAGCTTAGAGCCTTGATAGCTGCTTGGCTGTCTGAAATAATATTGATGTGAGCACCCTTTTGACCTTTTTTAAGGTTCAACTGAGCACAAAATAAGATGGCATAGACTTCCCCTTGATAAACGGTGGGGTATTTTCCTAGAGCTTTTCGGGCCTTACAGTTTGGCCCGTAGACTCCTATTCCAGTCTTTCCATTTAGTTTTGAGGCATCTGTGTACTTTTTTTTTAGAATAACATGGGCATGTCACAAAAGATCTATCTAAGGTCGCAGTGACAAAGAGCTTTCGTAGCCGATAGCCTTACCTTTACCAATACCAACATGAAAATAAATGTACATATATCTAGCAAATTAACTTCAGGTATTTTTACATACATAAACACAATTAATATTTGGTAGAGAATCTCACTGGCTTTATATTTAAATGTAAATAAAACAATAATAAAATTAGAGATCGTAGACTTCTACAAACTCAGCTGAGGGAAGAGCCGAAAGCATATCTTGGCTTTGGCTCTATCTTGTTAATCCTTTCAAAAGTAAATAAACTTTGAATATACTTTTAATCATTTTCCGCATTAATATAGTATTTTTGCATTGATTATTTTCTATTTCCAGGCACAGTAGAAAATCCAGGCATCATTCCCCGTACACTAAATATCCTATTCAACTCTCTGGCTCCGTACTTAGATAAGTCCGAGCTCATGTTTCGGCCCACCTATGCATCAAATGTGACCATGCTATCCAGGGATGACCAAATTCAGAGCCTGGAAATCAAGAGGCAAATACTGGCCAGTTTTGATCAGGGCTCGATCGGAACCACTTTTGTGAGAGATTTTGAGATTTTTTTTAACACTTTTAATGTTAATATATAGAATAGATGTAAATTATTCTTCAAGTGCTCAAAAAAGCATGATTATTGTATTGTCAACAGATTTTGTAATAATGCACAATGAGTGGAACTATCTTTTGAAATTAACCCACATCTATCCAATTATTATCAGTAGTTTTCTTGAAATTACCTCATCAAATGCTTTGTAATACATAATTTAATTAAATTCGTGCAGTAAAGTATTAACCACCTGTATCAAAGAATGTGAGAAGAAGAAAAATATAAAAAAGAAGAAGAAAAAAAATGTATACTGTGTCGTTTAGGCAAGTGCCCATGTGACACCAGTTGTAAATTATTTTTTTAATAAATATTTTTACGTTCTCTCTCTTAACAATGTTTTTCATCTTTCAGGTAAGAAGTATATAATCTAGTAGGTATAACTGTTTCCTTATAGTCTGATTTTGATGAAAAGACAAACAAATCACACAAGATTATGTCTCAATATCAAAAAGTCTTTTTAAATGGAAGAAATTTTTTTCGTTTTTAATGATCATCTTTAAAAATATTGTATGTACAAAATGTCTGTTCAAATTTGAAAATAAACAAGACCTTGTTTATACTGCTGAAATAAATGGGAAGTTTTGTGTCACTTCTCGCACATCAGAGGGGAGGCATACTACGGGATGGGCAGGCTACAACAGACACCACAAGCATCTACAGTAGCTCCTGTTTCATGGCTACAAAATTAAAAAGGCTGTGAAACACTCATCTTTTCTCTTTTTTTAAGGGACTTTTTATTTTTAGTCTCACCTCGGCAGTATAAACAAGGTAATTTTAATTTCTATTCTACTTTCTTCCAACTAGAGTTCAACAACGTCAACCTACTACACAGCAGATGAATCCTCTCACATGTTCAAGACGCTTGACAAAGAGCACTCAGTCCTGTCTCTCACTCATTTTTCTGGCTATCATATTTCAGTGTGGATTAGTTTCTACGAAGTAAGCATGATAGGTTATTTTTTTTTACAAATAAAATATTTCTTCCAACTTCACACCACTTGGAATGGTACCACGCGCTATTTCCTCGCTATTTAAGACACACGCGCTATTTCCTCTCTGTATGGCGAGAGAAATTTTTTGTATCAGGAAATTCTTCACTCCACTGTCTCCTGTTTCTTTTTTAACAGTAATTGTCCAATTTTATCAATGAAGTTTACAGTCTCATCTGCCCATGACTTAACAGTTTCAACAGCAAAGGCCAAGAAATAGTGTGCAGCTTTGATGTCAGTAAAAATTAAAAATGAGTTTTGGCCATTACATGAAATTTGGGACACATGACCAATTCTACTTAATTCTATTTGTTCCCTTATTACAGTTATTATTTTTATTTAATTGTAATATTATTTACCAAACAATGATAGAATTTCTACTGTATCCCATGCATTCTCCCATTTTTAAGTTATTATTTTGTGGCTGTGAGAAAGTTGTTGTAGCCAGCTAAGCTACAGCTGGGTGAGTGATGGTCTCTGTCCAATTTTCGTTGACAAGTTGGCTTGTTCTACACCACATAATTCTATGTGCGATCAGCCACCATGAGAACTAGGACTTTTTCTTTATAAGCCATTAAACCCTTGGGGAACTGTAAGCTAGCCTTGCTTGTTCGGGTTGTGTAGTCTGTTCTCTGTTTAATGTCCACCAGGCAGACATTGTGAGATACTAACAGAGACCTAAATCACTATGATCGAAGAATTGAATGGGCACCAAGATCTAATTTCTTCATGTCCCATGACTTGCTGTAGGATTAACTTCAACTAACCACCATGCCATACACTGGGAATCATACACCTACTAAACCTGAACCGACCTCGGTTTAGCCACACACGTTAATTACTTGGATGGTAACAGAATGAAAGAACTTTTTTGTGTGTTATTATTATTAGAAGAGACAGTGTTATGATTGTGCTAAAAATAAACTGATGTCAAGAATTTAAGGTCTAAGGGAAAAATAATAAACAACATGAAAACTTTGCTGTCCACCTCAGGTCTACAATGAGAATGTCTATGACTTGTTGGACATTGCAAGTATCAAGCCGCCTAAGAAGAAGACTGTACTGAAGATTGGCCGTGACCAGAATCAAGATGTTTATATAAAAGGTGAGTCAAGAGCCTTTTTATATTTTTTTTTGTAAATCATCATAGGGTGGTGTCACCGTGAACGATGGTAGCCAGACAGTGGAGGAATGACTCAGCTTTTCTACCACTGTCTTTACAAGGAGGCTAATAATTGACAAGGGCCCCCAGATCCAAGCCAATATTGCTGGTCTACTCCCTGTTTATAGTCCCCAAGCCAGACTTTTTGTAAATATTATACCAAATTTATTTTACATGCTACTCTTTTTGGGTCACTTGGAAATTTTTTAAAAAATAATAATTTTATTAATTTTGTGGAATAAATAATAAATCTAACAAGGGCAAAGCTCTATAAGTAAAACTATTAAGCCCAGAACTATTTTTTTTTGTTGAGATTATTAATAAGTACTTTTTAAGTATTGCTTTTGCATATTTTTTTTAAATAGGGAAATGTAACAATTGACTTGAAGATTTTACTGCGTTTTTGTTCATTTCATCCTTATTCAAAATACATTGGTCTCCGCGTGCTAGTGAACATCTCTTTCTGTTTTCAGACCTAACCTACGTGAATGTACATTCCTGTGAGGAGGCCTATAGAGTGCTGCGATTCGGCAAGTCCCATCTTAGTGTCGCGTCAACAGAGTTGAATAACAAGAGTAGCCGATCTCACTGTGTCTTCTCAATTAAACTAGTTAAGGTATGGTGTGGAGAATAATGGACACTTTATTATACTGCTTGAGTGGGGTTATTACCTATGGAAATCTCTTCCACCCTACCCTTAGAACAAAGAGGAGCCAGACTGTCCCTCAAGTTGGAGATTTGTTAGCTCAGAAAAGCCACAGTACTTACGCAGTGCTTTCTGCTATTTATCCGATATAAGCAGATACAATACGAGGTCTCAAAGCTCTAAAGACTTGGAGATTCCTTGTCATAGATCTTCAGCATACACAAAGTCATTCCATGTTCGGGTTTCACGTCTTTGGAATGCGCTGCCAGTTGAAATCAGACATGCGCTGAGTGCTCCCAGCTTTATTCATTCGATCAAACAGTTATATGCTGCTGATCAATGAGCCTTCTTCTTCTATTTCTTTCTTGGGTGTGACATTTTATTTTATTTATTTTTCTCTCTATCTCTTCTTTTTCTACTTTCCCCTTTCTGTCTGGCCATCGGGTTTTGCCTTGTGGAATGATTGAGGGGAAATCATCGGTTGGGTGGAAGAGCTCACAGTGTGAGAATCCTGCCGTTAAAGCCATAAAAAAAAAAAAAAAAATTGTTGAAAGAAATCACATCACAGTAAAGTCTGACTTGAGAGACAGTCTGGCTTATCTTAGTTGTAATTCTATTTTATACTTCGGTCTTAAAGAGTCCTTTTATTTCATACAGAAGTTCTTTTTGTGATAATATTTTGTGGTCAAATATAAAAGAAAAAAATGTATAGGATCCAAATCACTCATTGCCTAGAGGCTGAAAAACCAGACTAGGTATTTTCATATGTATGTATTGCATTATTCTTAGGATACATTAAAATCCAAGGCATTATTTTAAGGATGACATTAAAATTTAAGGCATTTTTTTTAGGATTAACTTGAAAATTAAGGCATTATTTTCAGGTGGACCCTGTTTCTGAGCAACTAGTCAACTTGTCTAGCTTTGACATCTGCGACTTGGCGGGCGCAGAACGACAGAAAAGAGCACAGACTACAGGTAATCTATACTTGATCGAAATCTGCTCACTATAATAATAATTATAAAAAAAAATTATAAAAATAGGCACTGATATATAAATCACGGTGGTGAGAAGATTATATGGTCTGCTCACTGATTGTCTGACAAATCACTGTATTTTTATAAAAGTGTCTACTCCACAGTATCTATGCAATGTGCAATTTCAAAGAGGATACCTGCTGAGGTCAGAACTTGGGCTATTTCTGTCCCGGTAGCTCAGTGGTAAAGGCGGCACTCTGTGAATCCAGAGATTTCAGAATTTGCGTTTTCGAAACCCAGCCGGGACATGACAAATTATCCCCCCAATTAGGATTTTTACCACATAATAATACATCTTGGGCTTACTGCTGGAATAATGGGACTTATTAGTCCTAATCGGGCAGTGGAAATAAGGCGATATTATTATTATTTCTTTATAAGCCATTAAATTACGAGCCAGCTTGGTTAGTTAGGATTGGCTAGTCTATTCTCTGTTAATAAATTATCTATTGAGACATTGGTCTCCTCGCTGTCTAACGTCCCACAGCCAGACTTTGCATGATACAGTCACTAACCATAGTATAGTAGTGCTTTATTTAGACTGTCAGCTCGAGACAAGATGTCCCATTACGCTAACAGTTTAATATAGCACCTCAACCATAATACATATATTATCTGGAATAACAACACCTTCATAGCGGAAGTTTTGTTTGGAAACCCAAATACGACTCGGACCACCGGAGACAAACCTTTGCGGCAACTAAAAGCGAGGTTTCAGTAAGTTCACACTTCCGCCTGCCATGCGGAAGGTCCCGGGTTCGATCCCCGTGCCGACAAAAAATTGTATGCTTAATTTGGCAATTATTTGTAAGGAATACCTTCCGGTGCGCTCGTGTTCACCCAGCACCTAAATGGGAAGTATTGTGTCACTTTCGCCCATCAGAGGGGAGTTATACTACGGGGTGGGCTACAACACAGACCACAAGCATCTACAGTAGCTCCTGTTTAGTGGCTACAAAATATAAAAGGCTGTAAAACACTCATCTTTAAAAAAAAAAAAAAAATAGTGACGTCATGTAATACAGATTCCTCGACTACAATTTATTCCATCAGAGAGGAGTTATACTAAGGGATGGGCTACAACACCGACCACGAGCGTCTACAGTAGCTCCTGTTTCATGGCTACGAAATAAAAAAGGCTTTGAAACACTCATCTTTTTTAAAAAAAAAACATGTATTACAGATTCCTCGACTACAATTTATTCCATCAGAGAGGAGTTATACTACGGGATGGGCTACAACACCGACCACAAGCGTCTACAGTAGCTCCTGTTTCATGGCTACGAAATAAAAAAGGCTGTGAAACACTCATCTTTTTTAAAAAAAATAGTGACGTCATGTAATTATTATTATACAACGCTTTATTAGATATAAATGGACATTATGTACATACAAATAATTATTTTAACAATGAAAAAAATGGAAACAATATAGGTAGGTATACAATAAAAATGAAAAAGAATAGAAAATATATAAAAAAACATATATCCTAACTAAAGGGCGGGATTATTGCCTATGACAATCTCTTCCACCCAACCCTTATTTTTGTAATTCAGATTCCTCGACTACAATAATTGTAAATTATTTATAAATTATTGTTTATTTATTTAAATAAATAAATTATTTATTCCAGGCGAGAGACTTCGTGAAGCCCGCACTATCAACTCTTCACTGCATGTTCTAGCTCGGTGCTTTCAAGTCCTGCGGGAAAATTCGTGTCAACCCAAGGAGAAGAAAAAGCTAGTGCCCTACAGGTAATAAAACTTTGCAAATTGCATGATTCTTTCTGTCTATCTGTTCCGGTAGCTCAGTGGTAAAGCCGGCACTCATTGAATCCAGAGATTCCAGAGGTCGCGGGTTCGAAACTTTATTTATTTATTTACACTTTATTTTTTTATACACAACAATAAATTATTAACAGAGAAAAAAAAGCTTAACAATATTTACAAAATAAAATATAGGAAAAAAATATTTAAATTTAAGTTTACAGTTGTCTTGCAATCCGGGGCGAAGTTAATGTCTTGGGCATTCTCTGCCACTTAACCCCGGGCATGACAAGTATTCCTCCCATTTGCGGCAGTATAAAAAAAGCGATAATATTACCTATTATTATTTTTTCCTTATATCAATGTACAATACAATTTTGATGTTGTTCGCTGAATATTAGATTGGAACTCACAAGGTAAAGGAACACCTGGAATACAATTGTTATTCTTTATCTTGCTGTTTAAATTGTATTGGGCATAAGGTGCACTGGTAGTCAAGTGGTTAACGGGCTAGTCTGGTAATCCAGGTAGCGTAGGGGTCCGTTGATTCGAACCTCACCTAGTGCATGACTTTTTCCTCATTAATTTGACTTTGTAACCACATAATAATAAGACTCTGAGAATTATATAGAAAATCCTTTGAGTATTCTGCCACATCTAAGAGTCAACTTAAAGAACTCGAGTTGTCTCAGATTTTCAAAAGCTGATATCAAGAATAACTTCTGAGGAGATTTTTGCGTAAAGTCCATATTACCCAAGAATAAAATTTGTTTTCCACAGAGATTCGAAGCTGACCCAGATTTTCCAGCGCTCACTACAGGGATCGAACCCCGTGAAGATGATTGTCAATGTGAACACTGCGCCACCCTATGCAGAGGAGACCATGCAGGTACGTTGTAACAAGAGCTCTCGTTTTATGCAGCTGAAAATGTCCAAAATATGCAATTACGTATGCGGCGAAAAAGCAAGAAATAAGCTCAAAACAGATAAAAGATCCCGAACTTTAGACGAAATTAATGCAAATATTGTACATATATTTTTAAAGTAAAATTGTACTTTTTTTATTAGAAAAAAAATGGTATCAAAAAATGGTTTATTACAAAAAATGGATTTATTACAAAACTAGAATACTAGATTTTGAGACACGCTGCCCGTGTTCTTCATATACTTCCCCGTTTTCTCCTCATCTATGATAGGGTGCAGGGTTTACACTCCAAATGCTTACCCAACATATAGAACATTTTGAGCGCAAAATGTTGAAAATAATTATGCAACATTACCAATTTTTGGACAAAATATATTTTTGGAATATATGTATTACGAAAATATGCAAAAATGGTAAATATCGCCAAAATGTGCAATAACATATTCCAATATGCTATAGCATAAAATCCGAGCTCTTAGACAATGAGAGTCTGACTAGATAGCCTTGATCAGGGAAAATAAATAATTGTATATTTCATTATTATGATAAATATAGTCATGAGAGAAAAAGATGTGAGAATAAATAATGAGGTACAAGACCGAGAAATATGGAGACTGGCAAGCACCGTCGACAGTGCTTAAGCGGGAAAAGACGGAGTAAAAGATAAAAAGATCATTTATATTGTAATGTAATGTTATGTAAAAAGCCTTTATTTGTACAATTAAATTTACACACAACATAATCACATAGTATAATATGGGCATCTTGTACAAAATCAGAATCTGAGGCCTCCCCATGTAAAGGGGGCATCTGAACAACTGGTCCTAAGGATATAATTTGAAGGAATTTACTAAATTAATGCTAAATGATAATAAATGATTATTATTATTATTTTTTTACCCTTTGCTTAACCTCTTCCCCCTGTTCTCCGCGCAGGTGCTGAAGATTTCGGCCGTGGCCCGAGACCTGATCAGCCTGGCCAGGCCGCCGAGGCCCGCGGCCCCGCCCCGCAGGAAGACGCGCTTCTCCGTCCTGGCCTCCAGGAATCTGGACTGGGCCCAGGAGTCGGAGCTGTTCGGGAGTCACGAGGAACTCACCAACTACTTCCAGGGGAGGATGGAGGAGGTGAGGGGCAGTGTCTAATTTATAACTGTGGTGTGAACTTCACACGACTTTCTATTACAATGGATAATCTTATACAGTCAAATCTGGATGAAAGAGAGAAATCAACAGATTTTTTTCTCTCTCTCTAGGTGAGTTCTTTGCTGCAATCCACCACATACTGAAAAGTACATTGGATTGCAGTAACTATTAAATGAAGGATATGTATGAATATTAAAATAAAATATAATAAAGTTATTGAAATAAAAGGCAATGTCTAATTTATAATTGGTGTGAACTCCACACGACTTTCTATTACAATGGATAATCTTATACAGTCAAATCTGGATGAAATAGAGAAATCAACAGGTTTTTTTTTAATAATAATAATAATATCGCCTTATTTATACTGCCCGATTAAGACTATTAAAGTCCCATTATTCCAGCAGTAAGCCCGAGACATATTATTATGTGGTAAAAATCCCAAATAGGAGGACAACTTGTCATGTCCCGGCTGGGTTTCGAACCCACGACCTCTGGAATCTTTGAATTCACAGAGTGCCGCCTTTACCACTGAGCTACCGGGACAGACTTTTTTCTGTCTCTCTCTCTTTTATAACCTGGGGCCTATTACATAAAGCACTTTACACTTCATACTTGACGAGTTCACACTTCGAGATTCAAATTCTGTTCCATAAAGAAACTTTACAAATTTATTTTTCAAGTCATTTGTCAAGTGAACTGCCTCACATTTCCTTCCATTTTTACCAGTGCTTATTATTTATTTGAATGAATGAAAGATAACTGAAAGACATAAAAAAATTAATAAAATTTATGTAAAAAAACATTTTTTTTTTTAATTTTCATTTGTTTACACTTTAGAAATGGACGTTTGAGTGGCAGTTCAAAGAGAAATCGTAAAGTGTATGTATGTACGAATTTCTTTGTGGTGAAGCACAAGGCCTCTTCACAATTTTTGTGGGTAGCGCAGCATTACTAAGAGCCTCCTTTACATTTCGAATTATTCTATTACATTAATTTCTTTTTACTCTGGTAATGCCGCCACTGGTCGTTACTCATACAAGTAACTACTCATTTTTCCTCACGAGGTATGAGTGGACCCCGAACATCCAAGTACAGAGCAGAAAAAATCCTCCCCCGCTGGGAATCGAACCCAGGTCACCATGTGTGCAATGCCTAGCGCGCTAACTCGCTCTGCCACAGTGACTACTTAGTGAAATCGTAAAGTGACTTGTAAAGCTTTATGAAACGAAAATACTTTTTTAGCTTTTCGTAATTCGTCAAGTATGAAGTTTAAAGTATTTTATGAAATGAGCCCCAGGTTTCTCTTATAAAGAGGTTATTTTCCCTTATAAAGAGATAAATTGGACCTGGAAATAGTTCTAGATCGAGGTTTGCCTTGTACCCAGGTTCCACTGTATTATGTATAAAAAGATTTTTTTGTGTGTGTGAATGCCAATGACAGTCTCATTGCGGTCAAGCACTATTCAAAAAGTCCAACTGTCGAAAGTTGAGCTTTTGATTGAGCTATTTGAAATACTGGGATATCTGACAAAGTACAACCCATTGGGCTAAAATTTAGTATGGTTCCTGATTGCAGTGTATAAGAGCTATTAAAAATTTCCATTTATTAAAAGTTGAGCTTTTTTTTTTTACAGATTTTTGAAATAAGAAATCCATGAACTAATAAACCTTTGTTCTATTTTTAACCTTCCACAAAATTTGTTTCATTCTCGCGTACTATAGAACAAAGAAGGGTCGAAGGGTACAAGAAAAAACGCCCTTATTGGAAGCTAATACATTTGTTTGTATGATTAAATTGGATTAGAGAAAGTATTCTTTGTGTTGGTAATTTGATTTATGATGGAAGTTGGGGGGTATTAAAGGGGTAACAGTCCCGCGTGTTTTATTATTAAAGAGTGGTTGGAGTTCTACAAGAGAAAGCACCAATTATCACACGGACCTCTATTAGATCTATTGTGACCAGTTGATACTCTTTGGTTTTAACGTTCTGACTTTAAGATAGTCAGGACGGGGGTTTTACCCTCCATTCGCTGGAAATCCGTCCAGCTACCCACATTAAGGTCACCCAGTCTGAGTAGGGCCGGAAATGCGAGCCTCTCGTATTCGGAGCCTCAAATTCGAATGAAAAATTTCTGCCCCAACCGGGAATCGAATTCTCTGTACTTGTTTAACCCAAACAAAGGTGTGTTTAACCCCAACAAAGGCGTGTTTAACCCAAACAAAGGCGTATTTAACCCAAAGAAAGGCGTGTTTAACCCAAACAAAGGTGTGTTTAACCCAAACAAAGGTGTGTTTAACCCAATCAAAGGCGTGTTTAACCCAAACAAAGGTGTGTTTAACCCAAACAAAGGCCTGTTTAACCCAAACAAAGGCCTGTTTAACCCAAACAAAGGCGTGTTTAACCCGAACAAATTCCTTGTATTTCTCCAGGATCCTTACGAAACCATACGAGTCCTGGAAAGGAAACTTGCGGACCTGGAGGGATTCAATAAGACAGAGTTGGAGGATCAAATGCGGGCAGAGGCGCAGGAGACTGTCAATGAGATCACCAAACTCTTCAATGATGCTCAGGAAGAGTGGAAGTAAGTTTAGCGTTTAAGTTATCATATCTCCCCACCTTGAGCACAAGATTTTTAATCTTTTGAAGGTGGGTATACCCTCATTGTTTGTTGAAGATGTTATTGTAAAATATAAATACATGGAAACTTAAATAATTTTTTTTTGCTGTAATCACAATCGTGATGTTACAACTACTCAAACTCGCTTTACTAAACATTTGCCTAACGTGGGACTTGAACCTACGAACTCCAATTACAAGTCCCCCGTCTTATCGATCAAGCTACCGAGGTCGGTTGAGTGAAAGTACGAGTAAGTATTGATTGTTGTAAGACGGTCCATGAGTTTCCTCTTAAGCTAGCCACACACGTACATACATGCCTGTCAACAAAGCGGAGCCCACACACGAACATGCATGTCTAGAAAGGCCTGCCAACTCTCATTCTATACCATAAATAAAGAAGGAAACCTAAGATAAGATAAGATTTATTTATGGGTTTACACAAGTGAAATACAGATGCAGAAATGGGGTAGGGTAAGGTAAAGACAAAGGTAATAGATAGAACTTAAGAAGCAACAAACTAAGTAAACTGTAAGTCAGACCATATCACTCAAGCTACAGCTCAAAAATTCTTCTAAGGAATAAAAAGCCTCCTTTTTAAGAAAATTAGTGATACATATTTTAAATAACTTTAGTGGCATGTCCCTGATATGTGGGCCTAGGAAGGCCTGCCAACTCATGCTATACCATAAATAAAGAAGGAAACCTTCACGAGAACTGAAACACCAACTTGTCAGTGTGGTGAGCGTATGTCCGTCAGCCATATCCTAACATGCCCCAGACACAATCATATCCGAGTAACCCTACCCTACCCTCCTGCTCTTCATGATAACATGGACAGTGTCCAGGCCCTGTTTAAATATCTTAACATCCTACACATATTTCATGTAGTATGATACACTAGCGAGACCAGCGCGAACGACTTGCATAACAAGTTAAAGCGCATTATAAGAAGAAGAAAAAGAAGGAAACCTGGTTGTAGGGTTTATCGATCGAGCTACTAAGATTGGTCTTGTAATTAATATTGGCTGCGCAGAATGGTCAGTGGGTTCCGTGATGCCCTATGGTGAAACTAACATGAACTATTTTATATCCAATTTCCAGCAATGACATCAAAAATCTCCAATTTCCGAAGTCACCGTGGCCGAATGAGTTAGCGCACTAGGCATTGCACTCACGGTGACCTGGGTTCCATCCCCAGCGAGGCAGGATTTTTTCTGCTCTGTTCTTGGGTGTTCGGGGTTCACTATCACTCATACCTCGTGAGGGAAAATGAGTAGCTACTTTAATATTAGCAGCGACCAGTGGCAGAATTATAGGCAAAAATAAGATATCACGATATTAAAAGATATGGAAAAGTCCTATAATTCTGCGCTACCCACTAAAATTTGTGATATAATAACACAAAGAAACACATTTATTTATTTATTTCCAATTTCCAGCAATGACATCAAGAATCTGAAGGCTCGACACAAGGAGGAGCTGGAGCGACAGAGCCAGGACTTCAAGTCCCAGCTGGACCGGCTGCGGGTCTACTGTCTGCAGCTGCAGGCTCAGGCTGCGGAGGACGAGGTTCGTATCCCGTGGTCCACTTTCTTTAGTCCCGGTAGCCTCGTGAGGAAAAATGAGTAGCTGCTTTGATGTGAAGGAGCGACCAGTGGCAGAATCTTAGGCAAAAAAATAATACAAGATATTGTAAATTAAAGTGGTTAAGTCCTATGATTCTGCGCTACCCACTAAAATTGTGACATAATAACACAAAGAAAAAGCATTATTATTATTATTATTAGTCCCGGTAGCTCAGTGGTCAAGACGTCGCGTTGGTCTGGTAATCCAGAGGTTCGAAACCCAGCTGGAACATGACAACATTTTTTTTTTTTTTGCAGGTAGCGTGATCAGTTTAAGGAGCTCAACTCCCAACAATTTTTTTAATTGGTCGAGCATAGAGAATATCTGGGTTGGTGTTGATCTTTGGTTCAAATAAATAAGGGGGAAAATTTAAAGTAAAATAAATCTCCTCTAACTCCTTTCCTTCAGGCAGGGGCTCCCAAGATACTTGCTGCGTTGCCGCACTGTATTGCAAGCGCGATCCTTTGTTTCAGGAATACGTTTGCTCTTGGATCACCATTCAAGTGTTTATCTTGGATTCAAAGCCAAATCGGACTTCACAAATGATTCAAACGACCTGACATTTTTTTTTATTAACCATAATTTTTTTTTTATTAACCATTTATCTTTCTTTACCGTCGTGATATGACCATGCAGTTGAAAGCGACGTTAAACCAAAAAAAAAAAAAATAATAATAATAGAATAGAATAAAATAGTCTTTATTTGTTTAAGAATACATTACAATCGGAAACAAAACTTACAATTAATACATATCTTCCAAATTCTTAGACAAAATCAGTCACTGACTGAGACCTCTCTAAAATATTTTAGAGGTAAATTTTTTGTTGGTTGGCATACTGAAATTTAAAAGGTTCTCTCACCTCATATTCTCTCCTTTTCTTACTCTTTCTCCCTCTCCCCCTCTCTTTACCTCTCTCACTCTCACTCCCCCCCCCCCCTCTCTCTCCATCTCTCTCTCTCCCCATGTATTATAATTATTACTACTATATAATAATAATAACTTTCTTTTTTAGTCACTGGACGAGTCAGGCATCGAGTCGCAAGAGTCGACCATCCGATATCTGAAACAAGAGCTGGCCGAGCTGGAAAGAAAACACCGACACTTGGGCGAGGCCAACGACACGCTGAACACCAGGGCGGCCGACCTGGGCCAGGAGAACAGAGATCTGGCGGCCAAGAATAGAGAGCTGGAGGCCAGGGTCAATGAACTCAACAGCAAGGTGCTGGTACTGGAGGCCATAGGCTCAGGCAGTGGCGGCAAATCCGAGGATGTGAGATATCTCAAGTCACTGCTTGACGAAGCCAAAGAAGGTGAGTTTTCCGTCGTGATGTTAACATGCGGTTGGGTGGAAGAGATTGCCATAGGCAATAACCCCGCCCTTAGTTAGGACTTATGTTTTTCTATATTTTCTATTCTTTTTCATTTTTATTGTATATATTGTTTCCATTTTTTTCATTGTTAAAATAATTATTTGTATGTACATAATGTCCATTTATACCTAATAAAGCGTTGTATAATAATAATAATAAAAGTGACGTTAAACCCAAAATTAAAAAAAGAAGGTAAGTTAAGTATTATTATTAGGGTGTGTGTCCTCTCGACGGTGTGAAGCACCTACGAGGAAGTGTTACACCAGAAGGGGATCTATGATCAAGAGCCTTGTATTGTGTTTACAATGTGGGGAGTATAATAGTTACAGTATATATAGGGAGTATAATATAATAGGGTGTATAATACAATTTGGAATTGTAAATGTAAGATTTATAATTTTAATATTATTTTTTATTTAATTTTAGGATTATTATTTTGTACAAATGGAACTTGTTCCGTAAACTTTCAAAAAATAAATAAAAAAATAGTGGTGGACTTGATTGTTCACCGTATTCTCTCCCGTACCCATTCCCCTTGGTGGTCTCATCATTATTCTGATGGGAAAACAATTTTGGGGGCTTGGAATATTTCCAAACGGCTACTTTTGCACGCTGACAGCAATTATCCGCATGAGACTTTCGACCTGTGAGGGCTGATTGCAGATATTTCCATCTCTGGACGATGAGATCGCCCAGACATCGAATTTACATCGTATCATAGAATTTATTTCAACGTAATACAGAGTATGATAATTAGACTCTGAGGGTTAGTTGGTAGAAAATGCTTTAAACCTCGACTAGTGGTTACCTTCTATTAACACGTTGATCGCCACGTCAGGTGAATTCACCTGACACTAACTTTTCCCAGCTGGCCCCGTCAGGCATATTCACCTGACATAATTATCCCGTATGGCCCCGTCAGGTGAATTCACCTGACATTGGAGTGTCATTTGGGCCCCTGAGGAAATGTAACTCTATAGCGTTGGCGATCAACGTGTTAAAGTTCTTATCATATTTGTGTTAATCACAATCGTGATATCACAACTACTCAAACTCGCTTTCCTTTTGTTTGACTTAACTCGGGATCTGAACCACCGACCTCCAGATTACAAGTGCGCCGCCTTATCGATCAAGCTACTGAGGTCGGTTAAAGTTTAAAAAAATAGTTTTGTAGTACAATTAATTATAAATAATTCATGTAGCTTTTGTGTAGCTGTATTTTCGAGTTTCCAAGAATATTTAGGTACTTGATCTAGATTGTAGGTGGTGAATGATAACTTTTTTTTTCCATTCCAGACTTCAAAGAGCAAACCGCCGAAATCGAGCAGCTCCGCTGTGAAGGTGACAAGCTGAGGGAGGAGAACCGGCTGGTCCAGATTAAGAATGCGGAGCTAGAGGACCAGCTAGAGCAGAGGGACTATCTGATTGTGGTGAAGACGGACAGCGCGGAGGAGCTGCAGGAGAAACTTGACTACATGGAGAGCGTAAGATATTCCCGCATACATTTTTACTTTCCTCGTAGTCACCGTGGCAGAGTGAGTTAGCGCGCTAGGCATTGCACGCACGGTGACCTGGTTTCGATCCCCAGCGGGGCATGAATTTTTCTGCTCTGTACTTGGATGTTCGGGGTCCCCTCATACCTTGTGAGGAAAAATGAGTAGTTACTTGTATGAGTAACGACCAGTGGCGACGTTACCAGAGTAAAAAGAAATTAATGTAATAGAATTCGAAAAGTACAGGAGGCTCTTAGTAATGCTGCGCTACCCACAAATATTGTGAAGAGGCTTTGTGCTTCACCACAAATAAAATCATACATACATGTTACTTTCCTTATCCTATAATAAAGAAAGTATTGTCTTCGTCGAAAATTTAACCTACCCACAAAAAACTACCGTTAAAAAAAGGGCCAAGTTCCAGAACTCCTATCCAAAAAGGTTTCGCCAATGTATGCAGTGATATCTTGTTTGCGGCCAAGTTATCTTGGTACTAAACTATTTCTTTTATTAAACCCCGTTTTCTGAGTTCCTCATTTGGTATGTTTTTAACTGCAATCTATCCTCTAACTTGGCCAGTGTCGCTCCTTGTGATGGTTATATTGTTATTCTGTACCTATACATATAGTCGTAATATTCCATACAACCGATGGCATAAAACTGGCCAAGTTAGAGGATATTTTGCGTTTAAAAACATACCAAATGAGGAACTCAGAAAACGGGGTTTAATAAAAGAAATAGTTTAGTACCAAGATAACTTGGCCGCAAACAAGATATCACTGCATTCATTGGCGAAACCTTTTTGGATAGTTCTGTTCTGGAACTTGGCCCTTTTTTTAACGGTAGTTTTTTTGTGGGATATCATTACTTTTTGTAAATGGTTCGTTTCCCAGCACGTTTCATTATTTTTTATTAAAATTTTCAAGATTTAATATGCTCCCTAAAACGACACCGATTGACAGCAGAAATAGTGCGAAAGTGCCGGTTTTCAGATTTTTCCCTATACTTTTACAATGAACCCTAGCACCATACTAAATTTCAGCTTTGTAGGTAGTAGGGAAGTGCCTCATAATTTATATGCATAATCGAGTATACTTCCTCCCTAAAATAACATAGTTTAACAGCTTGATAAGTGCGAAAGTTCCGGTTTTCAGATTTTTCCCAGTATTTTTACAAGAAACCCTACCAGTATACAAAATTTCAGCTTTTTAGGTAGTAGGGAAGTGCCTCATAATTTATATACATAATATAGTGCTCCCTAAAATGACACCGTTTAACAGCAGAAATAGTGCGAAAGTGCCGGTTTTCAGATTTTTCCCTGTACTTTTACAATAAACCCTACCATCATGCAAAATTTCAGCTTTCTAGGTAGTAGGGAAGTGCCTCATAATTTAGATCCATAATCGATTATATATCTAACTGCCGTGCTTGCTGGAACTTGGCCTGGCGCACTGCCGTGCGCTCAGATCCTCCGTAAAACGACACCGTTTAACAGCATGATAAGTGCGAAAGTTCATGTTTTCAGATTTTTCCCAGTACTTTTACAATAAACCCTACCAGTATACGAAATTTCAGCTTTTTAGGTAATAGGGAAGTGCCTCATAATTTATACACATAATATAGTATAGTTCCTCCCTAAAACGACACCTTTTAACAGTTTTTAGAACTTTTTCAGATTTTTCCCTGTACTTTTACAATAAACCCTACCATCATGCAAAATTTCAGCTTTTTAGGTAGTCGGGAAGTGCTTCATAATTTAGATCAATAATCGATTATATATTTTCTCCCTAAAACGACACCGTTTTACACCATGATAAGTGAAAAAATTCCGGTTTTCAGATTTTTCCCTGTACTTTTACAATAAACCCTACCATCATGCAAAATTTCAGCTTTCTAGGTAGTCGGGAAGTGCCTCATAATTTTGATGATCTGTCAGTCAGTCAGTCAGTCAGTATCAAAATCGTAAATTTCAAAATTACATTCCTCTGAAAGTTTTTTGCATAGAGTCTTTAAATTTTCAATGTCTTTTTAATGATATTAGGACAATCTCTGTTCCAAATTTCATATCTCTATGATCAATTGAACCGAAGATATGAGGGTGTGAAAAACCGGGTGAATCGGTTCGTGTAAAGATACACTGCCGTGCCTGCTGGAACTTGGCCTGGCGCACTGCCGTGCGCTCAGACCAGTTTTTCATATTTCAGAATACCAAAAAAGTTGTTTGCGACCATTGATCCGTGCATCCGTCTGTCTGTCAAGAAGATATCTCAAGAACGATAAGGGCTAGAGACTTGAAATTTGGTATGAAAGCAGATCTTATATACCACACGAACCACGAAACTTTTGGTTGAAACTTTTTGATTCTCATCAATTTACAAATTACTGAGTATTAATATGAAGTACATCATTATTTGAAAGCTTTTTATTTCTAATGTATATTTTTACTTTTTACATTTGGACATAGGTATTTGTAACATTATTTTATTTTTTGTATTATTTCTTGATTTTTGTAAATTGTAAACTACGACTTATTGTTATGAATAAATAAATAATTTTGAAAGCTTTTAATTCTAGTCATAAGTGTTTTAGTTTTAAAGTATAATAGTATGTGCTTTTATTGTAAAAATTTGCCTAACCGATGAATTTGTATTTATAAAAAATCTTTCCCTTTTTTCTCACAGAAATTCCAGACCGAGTCAGTCGAGTACGAACGTCTGATGAGCGAGAAGGAGTCTCTTATCATGCAACTCCGCGCAGAGCTCGAGTCTAACCGCACAGATTCCCACCAGAGTGCGTGCGACGAGCAAGCCCTGCAGAGGGAGATCAAGAACCTGGGGTCTCTTCTGGTGGAGAAAGACGGAACTATATCTGAACTCAAGACCAAGCTACACAAATATGAAGTGTGAGTTTTTTTTTTTTTTTTAGAAACTCTTTATTAGTAGAACATATATACAGACAAATAATGGTAAAAATTAAATATAACAATTGACAATATTAATAACATAAACAAGAAAAAGAAACAAAATATAGTGATTTGCAGAGTACCCAAAAAAAATACTCGCAAAATGATACTAATTTTGTTATTAAAAAGCCATTTTTTTCTCACATTAGGAGCCGAAATACAGGGTGTCTCACCAAAGTTAGACACCTCAAATTACTCGGCCCCTGATGGAGTTTTTGGAAAATAAAAAAATCCGAGGGTAGCCTGAAAGCGTAAAATAAGGACATGTATTTTTGAGAAAAAAATGGTATTTTTCAAAAATACATGTCCTAATTTTAGTTTTACGCTTTCAGTCATGAAATTCTTTTTATGCAGGGTGGTTTAAAAGTAAGAAAAAGAGGTGTGAACATTCGATTTTTAAATAGGTCAACCTATTTAATAAATTTATTTGATAATGTTAATTCTAAATGGTTCCTGAGTACTTTTTAATACTAAAATGTTACATATAAGGTAGTTTTTTTTCCCTCCAAATCTCGAATAACTCGATTTCGTTTAATTTTTCAATAACGTGAGTAGAGAATGTTTGTTTAATGAAAACACGCTCTTGACAGTCTTGACTTTTCCTACACGTTTCAGTTACATTATCAAATTAAAAGAAGATCGTAAGACCAAAGAGAAGGACATTGGAGAGCTGAAATCAAAATGTGAAGAGCTCACCCAGAAAGTTACACGCCTCGAATCTGACTGTAACAGCTACCTAAATACGATCAAGAATATGGTAAGTCCTTCAGTGCTGAGTAAGAGTCATCGTGGCAGAGTGGGTAGATCACTCGGCTTACAGACAGGTGACCGGGGTTTGACCCCCCGCAGGAGGGAATTTTCGTCTTATTCTTCTGGTGTTACAGGATCAACTAAGTTAATACCTCGAGAAAGAGAAAAGTAGCTGTTCTGGTTGAGTAGTGGGTAATGATGACAGTATGGATGGATAAGAATAAAAAAAAAATGTGTTTTTTTTGTGTTATTATATCACAATTTTAGTGGGTAGCGCTGAAGTAGTATATTACTTCCGTATCTTTAATATCCTAAGGTCTTACTTTGCGTACAATTCCGTTACATGAGGATATGAGTAGATTGTATTATTGATTTTGAAAGTCTTTTAATTCTATGCTACACATTGTAGGAGTGGTGAGTATAGCTGGTTTGTAAGTTTCCATTGAATGGACTGTAAACCCCCGTCTCAATATAAGATGACCTTCTCGAAACCCCCCCCCCCCCCCCCCCCCCCCCCCCCCCCCCCCCCCCTCCACCCCCCCAAAAAACTAATCTACGTTTGCTTAGGTATTTTTAATATACAATGGAATGTAATATATAATGTCAGGTATATGTAATATTATATAAAATATTACATATACCTGATATTACTTTGGATTCTAATATGAACTTAACACGTTCGTTACCAAGCCAATTTTTTCAAGTTTTACGTAGGGACCAGGCGGTAAAGTCGCTGTTGCATCCTGGGGACCAAATTTTTTTTTGTTGCATATTTGGCATCGTATTTGTACAAGAATCCATCCTATATCTGTTCTAATACTAACAACCTACCTCAAAAAGGCCATATATGGATGTGCGGTCCCTCGTTAAAATTTTGATAACAACCACATGTGTGTTTTGGGTCCCAAAGAAAAACACAAAAACATCCACATATGGCCGTTCGGTAACGAACGTGTTAATAACAAATAATTCCTACGTTTGCTTCTCTCCCCCGCCAGGAAGTGGACCAGCTGTCCACGAAAGAGAACAACGCCGAGCTGCTGAAGATCTACGAGGACCGCCTCCACTCTGCCCAGGAGGAGCTGTCCAAACTGCAGGCGGAGGCGTTCTGTGGCACCCCCGCGGGGGCCAGGCAACTCCAGGTCAAGCTGAAGACTGTGGAGGGGGAGGTGGAGAAGAAGGAGAACTTGGTGAGGGATCTGCAGCTGAAACTCGTGCTCAAGGAGGAGACTATTGTGAGTATAGTGATACCGACCGCAGTAGCATGATCGATAAGGTGGTCTAGAGCAGCGGTCGGCAACCTTGGGTCCGCGGACCTCCGGGGGCCCGCGAGAGCTAAATTGGGGGTCCGCGAAGACATTTCAGGATTTAAAAAAAGAAGAAGAAAAATAGCTCATGAACTCGATTCATAAATAGTCCGAAGTACCCTACTTCCCCCTAACTCTCTATGTCTAGCATCCTGTTTCTCCCGAGTCTCGGGAATCCCAATAATCCCAATTCATAGTGAACGTTTATTAAGTTCATTGAAATTTCTTCTGATGCTCATTTGATGCTTCCGCACCTTCATTTTATAAGGCTGAATTTTGGCTATCCATCCAAAAAAGAGTATCCTGTCCTGGCTAATAAAGCAATTAAAATTTTAACTCCATTCACAACAACCTACCTGTGTGAAAAAAACTTTTTCTGCTGTAACAGCCATTAAATCAAAGTACAGGAGCAGACTTGACTTGGAAAATGCTCTCCGAGTAGGCGTATCAAGTTTGGCCCCACGTATCAAAGAACTGGTCGGACGGTCTGTTTATACTGATATACTGACGAAAACAAGAGGGTTCTCATTAACCAGTGAGTGGTTCAGTAATGTGGGGGTCCCTTAAAAAAATTCGAGATAAGCTAGGGGTCCGCGTAGTTCAAAAGGTTGCCGACCGCTGGTCTAGAGAACACTTGATACCAAGCACGCGAGGTCCCCATTCTGGGTGCACCTAGGCTATTAGCCCTTAAAGCTTCGCGTGCTCAGTCCTAAGATAAGCTTGGACTTGGAGTGTTTCAGGAGTGGAACTGACTTAATTTTTTGCGTCCGTTTTCAACACGGGGGCATTCTGCCTCACGATTTGGTTTGTCTGGAGACTCTTCTCCTGGCGCATTCTACGTCCGGTTTAGAATTCGACCCCCGATAAGGTGGTGAACTTGTAACCCGGAAGTCGGTGGTTCGAGTCCCAATTTTGTTTTAAAAAAATCCACGAAAGTGATTTAACGCAATTATGATCACTTTTTGATACTTACATAGTTAAGCCAGAATCCCACTGAGTGCATCATTTTGTTGCGCAACGTTTTGTCTCGAATTTTAAATGGGAAGTGTTGCGAAGTCAGTGGGGTTCAATCTCATTTGATACTGAAGAAAGAGTGGAGCATGAAATGTTGCATGTTGCACTCAGTGGGATCCCGGATTTAGTTTATACTCGTAAGCCGGACATACACGGGCTGGATTTGACCTCGGTAGTTTGATCGCCAGGGCGGCCGGCTCGTAACCTGGAGGTCAATGGTTTGTGTCCATGTTTCATATAATTATACAGGGTGGGGCAAAAGTCTGGAAACCCCTGAATAACTTTCGAATGGCTTCTTCGGTAAAATTAAAATTTTGTACGGTAAACCGGACAAATAAGACCTTCTTTTAGAGTGGGGTCGATTTTTGTTACCGGCCCCCATGTCGGGGTCAGGGGGCCAACTTCATTTTTTTACATACGAACCCCCACCTTGCCATACATTTTTGAAAAGGTCTTTTAAAAAAGAAATACAATGGTGTAAATTTTATTTTTTTAATATGAACTGTTTGCAAATGGCGTCCAACTTTGTGTATGCAGTAAAGTCTGGAAACCCCTGAATATCTTTTGAAAGGGCTTTCTCAGTAAATTTAAAATTGTGCACGGTAAGTCGGAGTAATTAGACCTTTCCAAAAATGTATCGCAAGGTGGGGTTTCGTATTTAAAAAAATGAAGTTGGCCTCCCTGGCCCGGTAAACCGGACACCGGACAAATAAGACCTTCTTTTAGAGTGGGGTCGATTTTTGTTACCGGCCCCCATGTCGGGGTCAGGGGGGCCAACTTCATTTTTTTACATACGAACCCCCACCTTGCCATACATTTTTGAAAAGGTCTTATAAAATAAATACAATGGTGCAAATTTTATTTTTTTAATATTAACTGTTTGGAAATGGCGTCTAACTTTGTGTATGCAGTAAAGTCTGGAAACCCCTGAATATCTTTCGAAAAGGCTTTCTCAGTAAATTTAAAATTGTGTACGGTAATCTTTGGTAATTAGACCTTAATTTAGAATGGGAACGATTTTTTTTTTACCGGCCTCCATGTCGGGGCCAGGGAGGCCAACTTCATTTTTTTAAATACGAAACCCCACCTTGCGATACATTTTTGGAAAGGTCTAATTACTCCGACTTACCGTGCACAATTTAAATTTACTGAGAAAGCCCTTGCAAAAGATATTCAGGGGTTTCCAGACTTTACTGCATACACAAAGTTGGACGCCATTTGCAAACAGTTCATATTAAAAAAAATAAAATTTACACCATTGTATTTCTTTTTTAAAAGACCTTTCAAAAATGTATCGCAAGGTGGGGGTTCGTATTTAAAAAAATGAAGTTGGCCCCCCTGACCCCGACATGGGGGCCGGTAACAAAAATCGACCCCACTCTAAAAGAACGTCTTATTAGCCCGGTTTACCTTACAAAATTTCAATTTTACCGAAGAAGCCATTCGAAAGTTATTCAGGGGTTTCCAGACTTTTGCCCCACCCTGTATAGTCTTAGAGCCGAAAATATGAAAAAATTAAATATCTGAGATTTATAATGGGTTGGATTAACAAAATATTGTTAATGCAACCCATTATCACTTAACAGCTGATATATGTCCCGGTAGCTCAGTGGTAAAGTTGGCACTCTGTGAATCCAGAGGTCGCTGGTTCGAAACCCAGCCGGTACATAATATGTTATCCTCCCATTTGGGATTTTTACCCCATAATAATATGTCTTGGGCTTACTGCTTGAATAATGGGACTTTATAATAGTCCTACTCGGGCAGTCTAAATAAGGTGATATTATTATAATTATAATTCGCTGTGATAGGTTGAAATTTCCACCAGTGCCTTGTTCCATTAAGATATGGAAGTCTAGTAATTTATGGAATTGTAAATTTCTGATCGTATATAAAATATCTACACAAGTGTAAGTTACAATTCCATATCATATTGGCACAGGCCACAGAGGACGTGTTAAGGAATAGTCAAGTTTAGGATTAGTTAATCTAATCCTGTTTCATAATTCGGGCCCAAGAGTTCGTTAGTTAATTGTCACACCAATCAATTGATTTTTTTTTTTTTTTTTTTTCATCACTTAATTAATTAGTCAATGGGTTATTGGTTAACTTAGAATAGTATTCCAGTTGACAAACAATAATTATAATGAATCATATTATTGATAAACACAGCAAGAGCACTTACATTTGTGATTCATTATTCTGTTCAATGTGATTGATAAAGACACCCTAACAACATGATTAGTTCATCCGTATATGAATATGACTTGAGTACAGTACTGTAAAATACAAGGTGAAACAATCACGAGGAAGTATTGTGTCCATAATTAGCAGTGCTGGCATTACAAGAATATTCTTTTTATTTAATCGGGTTTAACGTGGCTTTCAACTGCATGGTCATATCACGACGGAGGTGTTACCCTCCATTCGCAGGAAACTCACGAACCTGCTACCCAAACTAACCTCACCCAGCCTAGGTTGGGCCGGAATGCCAGCACCACGAAGTGTTTACCTCGCTGGACGTTGCTTAACTTCGTTGATCCTACGAGAACCGGTGCATTCAACGCGCCATTGACGCTGGCAGGATTATAATTATTTGGATGTTGGATTGAAATTTAAAGATTCGTAATACTGAGCTACCCACTTAGGTAGCGACAAAATCAAACAAAGAAAACCACATCATTCTGGT
>CM044955.1:49670655-49763409 GCA_024516035.1 Bactericera cockerelli
AACCAAATTTTTAATACAATTTTTTGTCGGCGCGGGGGTTCGAACCCAGGTCCTTCCGCATGACAAGTGAGTACTTAATGCTTAACCACTGAGCTACCCGTGCGCTTCATTTAATGGCCATTCAACGTTTTCTGTGTAGGTCCCGCCGCGTCGTAAGCTTTAGTGTTCTAATTTTTCGTATAAATATAGCAGTAATGTAAATAAGCTTACCTGAGAAATTTCAGAGATTTACCATTATCAGGGGGAGAGATATATTATGAGATCGCTCCCATCCGGTCAATGTTTTCTATCAATTTACAATGATACAACTCTTGTCTACAAGGGTTAAGTAGGGGAAGTGAAGATGTAAACAATACAAATATATAGAAATAACAGAATACCATCATATACATAACATTCGAGTCAACGTTTTTCGAAAGAAATTTTATACGAAAAACCCGGACCCATGTATTCCTTATGGCGGGTCAAAGTTTTTCAATCGAGTCAATCTTTTCAGTCGGGTCCGGGTTTTAGTATCGCCCCTAGTCATAGATTACTCCTACGTTTAGAAATTAATTATTTATTCATTTTTACACATTCATTTAATTTTACAATTCCAAAGTTGGGTTTTGAAACTTGACGCACAGTAATTGAATAAGACTACAGGCTTGGCAACCGACAGCAAACAATCGATATCAGCACCATCATTACTCATTATTAGCTAATAAATAACTTTAAACAGGCCGGAAACCTCTGCAGATTGCCTCACAGTGAATCCAGGGTTAATGTGGCCGAGGTGTATTACAGGCGACCTAAACCTATGAGAAGACTTGGCTATATGAAATTAATACAGACAGCTTCAAAAATTGAGACTGCAGTAGAAAGTAAAAGGCTAGCTTACAACATTTTAAGCTTTCAAAGAGGTTAGCTTTCAATCAACAAAGATCTGTTGTTCAGTCATGATTTCAGATCCATGAAAAGCCTGAGACTCTGCAGTAGAAAGTAAGAGGCTAGGGTTCAATATTTCAATGAGGTTAGCTTCCAATCAAAGGTCTGCTGTCCATGTTTTTTTTCCGTTAGGCGCTTTAACACCACTGATGTAGTGAGTCGTTCGCGCCGATTCCTCAATGAACTAAATCAGGTTAATCAGTTTAACCTAGTTTAACTCCCGAAAAGTACAAGAGTACTTAAGAGGAGGTAGATGATGTGACATAGTATGAAAATATGAATAAAAACAATTATTATTATTATGAGGGAGTCGATAGATGCGGAATCGTCTTTTAGGGAAGGTTCAACGGCAAGGGATTTACGAATTTGAGTATGGATTCTACATGAGAGTATGTGTTTGACAGACAGCATCTCTCCGCATTGGCAGACGGGTGGAGATGTCTTGAGAATGTCCATGTTTCAGATCGGTGAAACTCCCCTCCACCTCGCCTCTCGCAACTGCAAGGCGGAAGTGGTGGATCTCCTCATCCAGTTCGTGAAGACCATCTCCCCGGAGAAGGTGAACGAGTATGTCAACAGCGTGAATGAGGACGGAGCCTCCGCGTTGCATTATGGGTGTCAGGTGACCAAGGCCGAATTGGACCCGGTGACCAGCAAGGAAGATCAGAAGACCGTCAAGCTTTTGCTGGAAGCGGGCGCAGATGTTTCGTTGCAGACCAAGCAGGTATTTTTTTTTTTTTTTTTTTTTTTTTCATCTCTGTTTAGACGCAACAATAATGCTGCAATTACGTAAACAGGTTTGAGGGACACTGCATTCAGACTAAAGACTTATATCCAGGCCCTCCCTACATCTTTGTTTATATTGTTTTTTTTTTGTCTTTTGAAGTCTTTAAAAGTCTTTTTCAGTTATTTTATGAATACGACAAGGGGAGTGTCTGAATTAAACTTCCAAGCACACAATTATTTATACCTATATTGACAAAAACTATGGATTTTATTTTACATGAATTTGTAGAGACTTTCAGGATTAGACTCTTTAGTGGAAGGTTGAAACATTTTTAATACCTGACTCTCAAAGTGCTATTATGTGGTCACATACTTAAACAAAATAATATGGATTCACGCATTAGCTTGGTTCCATTACACTTTTAGCGACTTCAGCAACTCGACTACCTACACTTTCGCACAAGTAAAGCCAAAAACTGTTTCAGGAACCCGTATGGTACCTGTAGGAAAAAAAATTGTTTGTATTGCATTCGAAAAAAGCAAGACCGTCCAGTCAGAGTTACAACCAATCCCAGCGCACTATTGTCAGACTTGAGGGTATAGCTTATCTTTGTTGTAATTCTATTTTACAATTCGGTCCTAACACAATAAACTATCGCTTACTAACCTGGTTAGACACAAGAGGTTAGACTTCTCTCCCTTCTGCAGCAAGGTGTTGATGATGCCCACATGTCCATACCTGGCGGCTGTGTGGATGCTGCGAGCACCACCCTGGTTAGACAAATTGAAAAATCACAGCTTATGCCAGCACAACAACTGTTTCAGGAACACGAGACGGCATTTCACTACTGTGCCGTGGCAGGTAACAACGATGTCCTGACGGGAATGCTGGGTGAAATGCAGGCTACGGACATCAGCAAAGCTCTCAACAAGCAGACGTCCATCGGTTGGACACCCCTGCTCATCGCGTGCAACAGTGGCCACATGACCCTGGTGAACACGATGCTGAATAACCATGCCAGGGTGGATGTGTTTGACCAGGAGGGGAGATCCGCGCTCCATCTGGCGGCCGAACATGGGTACCTGGAGGTGAGTCAATCAATGAATCATCATAGGGTGGCGTCATCGTGAACGATGGTAGCCAGACAGCGGAGGAATGACTCAGCACTTCTACCACTGTCTTTACAAGGAGGCTTATAATTGACAAGGGCCCCCAGAACCAAGCCAATGCTGGTCTACTCCCTGTTTATGGTCCCCCAGCCAGACTGCTGGTCTCCTCCCTGTTTATAGTCCCCCAGCCAGAATCAATGAAGTCTATGTATATTACAGTCAAACCTATGGGGTATTTTTCTTTTGGATAAAAAAAAATTCCAGGTTCAGTATTTCCAAATATTTCCAGTTTAGCTTCTCCACTTTTCGTGAAAGAAAAATGCGTTTCGGTACTTTTAAAGATAAACAATTGACTCAAAAAGAACTACGAGTATAAGCAAGAATTTTCTTCTTCCGAAAGAAAAATGACTTGCTTCCCCTTTGTTCACTTTATTCCAGTTGTACACTATGGTTCGAAAGAAAAATACGGCTATAATAACTCGGAGGGATCGGAATTTTTTTTTCATCGTCCAGATTTATCTTAAAAAGAGGTTATTTTCCCTATAGAGAGGTAAAATTGACCCGCTTTTTTTCTCTTATATCCAAGTTCGACTGTATACAATACACAAGGCAAAACTTCAGGAATGCTATTACGAGTTGGACGGTTCGAGGAATTTGGGACTTTTGCAAGTTCTCCTGGAATTGTACGACAATTTTACTATGTATCTCTATTTCGTGGAAACAATTCGGACACACAAACATACAAAAATTAAGTCCGTCCATATTACTTCCGAGAAATTTCTAATATTAGAAATCGGAAGTATTGTGTTCGTTTTTGTAAAAAAAAATATTTTTTTGCTCCGATTTCATTTTTTTTCATATTTCTGGACGTTTCATAACCTACTGAGTAAATTTGGTTTTGTGTCTGTCTGTCGGTCTGTCGGTCTGTCGGTCTGTCGGTCTGTCGGTCTGTCTGTCTGTCTGTCTGTCTGTCTGTCTGTCTGTCTGTCTGTCGGTCTGTAAAAACGATTCCTTGTAACGCGCAAATCTCGGAAACTACTCGACCGATTTTGATGAAATTTTGCACACATCTAGGAGACATTCTGTAGATGGTCCCATTTTAAATTCATTGAATTCATACCAGCGGTTCTGGGTGAAAGAGACCATGCGCCTGACCACTAACTTTTTACTTAAACGCTTATATCTCGTGAACGGTACACTCGATTTCGATGAAATTTTGTGAGAATATGCATATTATTGTTTAACATAGGTTATTTACATTTATTTTTTAATTAATTATAATTTGACTCTGATATTTAAGAAAATCCGAAATTTTTGACAAAAAAGTAAAAAAATAAGGACCACGACTTGCCGATACAGAATTTTTTGTGGAATCTAGAATGTATAAAAAACAATATTCTACCATATAAAACAAATTTGAAGAAAATCGGTTGAGTCGTTTTGGAGATACACGTAATTTTCTATAAAATCTCAAAATTGGCACGTGTTTACAATGTGAAGCAATCACGAGGAAGTATTGTGTCCATAATTGGCAGTGTTTTTTTCTTTTATTTATAGAGATACGATTCTCTGTAAGTTTACAGTTAAATTTCATCAAAAATAAAATAAATGGCCAGTGTAGTCTTCTTTTTTTTCTCATTATTAGTACGATATTTGGTTCGACTATTTTGTTTCTCTCCGTAGGTATGTGATGCTCTCCTGACCCATAAAGCCTTCATCAACAGCAAATCTCGGGTGGGACAAACTGCCCTTCATTTGGCGGCTATGAAAGGCTATGCAGAACTTTGCAGGTCAGTTATAGCAGGGAAAATTTACGCTCTAGAATCGTATGGTGCAAAGATGGATAGATATACAGTGAATTAATATTATTATTAAAAATGAACTGCTTGAATTTAATTATAATCCTAAAGACACTAGGTGTTTTGAATTCACTAGAGCACTAGATCTTGTTTCCCATTTACATCCATTTTTCTACTACACGATAAGAGTAGTACATAGATAGAGCAGCGGTAAGTAAAAATTCCAAAGGCCGGTAAGTAGAAATCCAAAGACTGAAGTTCAAATTCGAGGACGAAAATTATTAGCTTAATCTTATGATCAGCGCCAGATTACTATGGAGAGATACCTACCCAACATGTGTGGGGTATCTCTTCAAAGCAAACTGAAAATCCTTTCCAGGTTTCTAGTGCACGATCACGCTGCAGTTATCGACATCCTCACGCTGCGAAAGCAAACCCCCTGCATCTTGCCGCCGCGGCAGGCCAGCTGCAGGTGTGTAAGCTGCTCCTAGATATGGGCGCGTCTATAGATGCCACGGATGACCAGGGCCAGAAACCCATCCATGTGGCTGCGCAGAACAATTTCCCCGAGGTGGCGCAGATATTCCTGCGAGCCCATCCCTCCCTGGTGTCGGCCACGACTAAGGTAATTCATGACTGGCGCATGTCTAGCTGGGGGACATTAAACAGGGAGAAGAACAGGTTCTCGCTAGAAGACTATAAACAGATATCAGACTAGCCAACCCTCACGAGCAAGGCTAGCTTGCAGACTATAACAAATTTTCAGAATATAACAAATTTTCTGATTTATTTGGCCTTTTTTTCCCCCGGTTTAACGGCGCTTTAACAAGGCGGTAGGCCTGTCGTTCACGCCGGTGGCTTTTTTTAAAGTAGCAGAGTTTTCACATTTGAGCTCTTTCATTCAACCACTTCAGTAGATGTAAAATCACAGGTTTTTCCTGAACCAGAAGATCAAAGGAAACGACCAGTGTTTTTATAATTCTATTGATGTCTTCTTAATTTTTTTTTTTTTTTTTTTTTGGGTTTAACGTCGCTTTCAACTGCATGGTCATATCACGACGGGGGTGTTACCCTCCATTCGCAGGAAACTCACAAACCTGCTACCCCTATTAACCTCACCCAGCCTGGGTTGGGCCGGAATGCCAGCATCACGAAGTCTTCACCTCGCTGGACGTTGCTTAACTTCGGTGATCCAACGAGAACCGGTGCATTCAACGCGCCATCGACGCTGGCTTTCTTAAAAAATTGATGTGATGTTTACTGTTATCTATTGCAGCTGTAAATTTGTCTACTTGATTATACCTTGTCTTTCATTCTATTATTTGATTTTGCTATTATCTTTACATTTATTTTTAACTACATTTTTTGACGCTGTGATATATTTAATATTATTGACATATTTTTTTACCTTTATTGTTGTGTTTATATATTGGCATTAGTAAACAAGCTCCGTTAATAAACACCCGTTTACCGGGCTTATTATTATTATTATTATATCTACTCGCTTTTACTCCCCAGGACGGCAACACCTGCGCCCACATCGCCGCCATGAAAGGTTCCGTCGGAGTCATAGAGGAGCTGATGAAGTTCGACCGCTCCGGCGTGATTTCCGCCCGCAACCGAGTCACTGAGGCCACACCCCTGCAGCTAGCGGCCGAGGGCGGCCACGCCAATGTGGTGAGGGTGCTAGTGAAGGCCGGAGCTTCGTGCACGGATGAAAACAAGACGGGGTTCACGGCCGTGCATCTGGCAGCTCAGAATGGACATAACCAGGTGAGATCACATCCATGCGATAGTCCAGCTGGGGGACGTTAAACAGGGAGAAGACCAGTGTCCCGCTAGAGGACTATAAACAGAGAACAGACTAGCCAACCCTTACAAGCCAGGCTAGCTTGCAGTTTTCTAAGGGTTTAATGGCTTATAAAGAAAAGTCCAAGTCCTCATGATGGTTGATCGCACATAGAAATTTGTGGTTCAGGACGAGCCAACTTTGAAATAAAGTTGGCTGGAGACCATCACTCACCCCTCCAGCTGTAGCCAAGCTGGCTACAACAACAACAACATCCATGTGATTTTGTTCAGTCTTGTCTTCAATAACTGTTCTCGTCTTCTTAAAATATCTGGCTTTGTCTTGTTTTAAAATTTTCAAGAAGAAGGAGACGTGAAATAGATTTATCTTTTAGTCAATCTTGGCGTCCAATCATACCACTAGAGCTCGACCTGTTGTAAATATTTTTATCATATTTTTGTTAATTACAATAATTATGATATCACAATTACTTAAACTCGTTACTAAATATTTGATCAACTTGGTTACAAGTCCACCTTGTCAATCGAGCTACTGAAGTTGGATATAAATATACCAGGTACTGTATTACTGTTACTATTTAAATGAATTTTCACAATCCGATCCTCAGGTTCTAGAAGAAATGCGATCTTCCAAAGCACTGAACGTATACAGCAAGAAGTTGGGAGTGACGGCCCTTCACGTGGCAGCTTATTTTGGTCAGGCTGGTAGGTACATCACTTGACAATATATTAATCAAACTTTAACTTCGCCTGAGGCATTAACTTCGCCCCGGATTACAAAACAATTGTAAATTAAAATTAATATTGTTCTTTTTTTTGTACATATTACTAAGTTTTTTTAATTTATTGATTTTAATTTGTTGTTGATTATTTTGTAAAAAAATAAAGTGTAAATAAATAAATAAAAACTATCTATATTTCACGAATGTATACAACGTACATCGTATACATATTTTCAATAAATAAATGTAACTACATACCTACTTGTATTATATTTCCAAACTAAAAAGCAGTCCAAACAGACAGAAAAAGGCTTTTGTCAAGGAAATCCCTTTCACAGAACCCTTAACTCAATTGTCTCAATATTCCTCAGACACGGTTCGAGAGACAGAAAAAGGCTTTTGTCAAGGAAATCCCTTTCACAGAACCCTTAACTTAATTGTCTCAATATTCCTCAGACACGCTTCGAGAGACAGAAAAAGGCTTTTGTCAAGGAAATCCCTTTCACAGAGAACCCTTAACTTAATTGTCTCAATATTCCTCAGACACGCTTCGAGAGACAGAAAAAGGCTTTTGTCAAGGAAATCCCTTTCACAGAGAACCCTTAACTTAATTGTCTCAATATTCCTCAGACACGCTTCGAGAGACAGAAAAAGGCTTTTGTCAAGGAAATCCCTTTCACAGAGAACCCTTAACTTAATTGTCTCAATATTCCTCAGACACGGTTCGAGAGACAGAAAAAGGCTTTTGTCAAGGAAATCCCTTTCACAGAACCCTTAACTTAATTGTCTCAATATTCCTCAGACACGGTTCGAGAGCTCTTGTCCTACGTCCCCGGCACTGTCAAGTCCGACCCGCCCACGGGCGCCAGTTTCCTGGGGGAGCTAGGGTCCGAGTCCGGAATGACACCCCTACATTTAGCCGCCTACTCGGGCAACGAGAACGTGGTGCGGCTCTTGCTCAACTCTGCCGGGGTGCAAGTGGACGCCCAGACACAGGAGAACGTAAGTTTATTTTTTGCAGGAAACGCATGTGATACGTCTGGTATATTTATTTATTTTTAAACATTAGTAAAATTAATAAAACATGTAACAATATTTTTTTAAAACGTACTCCTGCTCCATCTTCGATTAAACCATAACTGCGTGGAGTGCGTGGGTGGTATCTGGATCCACGAAGTCTCAAAGATACCGCTCGAATGATGGCGAATTGAATTTTTGTTTTAATCCAACCAACAACTTGCGAGTATGCTTTTCCCACTTTACTGCTTATGTATAAGTTTATTACTTCCGAGTATATCTCTATGATGAAGATATTGGAAGTATTGTGTTTTTTTTCAATTCAATTCAAATATTCATTGTGATATTTATACATAAACATTTTACACAATTTACAATAATATTTTTACCTACATAAAAAAAACACTAACATTAGTTACACCTATATCTAACTTAATATCTAGCCATCTACTTGTTCAGAACTGGGAAAGTTAATAATGATAGGATAAATTTAATAGTTATACATTGATTTGTTCTAGCAAAGTTATATAAGATGCAAGTGAAATAGTAGTAAGGTCTATAATGTTCTGATAGTCGTTGTACAGTTGCATTGCTCTGTTGATGGGAGATAATTCTGAGTGAGAAGTGAGAGGTACTTTAAAAGTCTTAAATTGAGAATTTCTTGTTCTTTCAGATCTCGAGTTGAAAAAAAGATTGTTGTAAAGAAAGGGAATGTCAATTTGTTTATTGTAAATTTTAAAAAGAAAAACTAGAAAGCTTCTTATGTGACGACTTCTGACGGTAGAAAGAGGAAGCTGTTCAAGGAGGGACTTATAAGAAATGAGATGGGGGTAGAATTTATTAATTCGGGCGAAAAGTCCCCTACAGAATGAAGCCTGCACGTCCTCCAACATCTTCGTGTCCACACCGGTACTAGGAGACAAGATAGGGGCACAATATTCTAACCGCGATAGGATGAGGGAGTTGAAAAGGAGGATATAAGGATCAGGATTGTCCACACCTTTAAATGTTCGCATTAAGAAACCAAGTGTACGGTAACAGGATCCAACAGTGTTACTTATATGAGCCTTAAAAGATAGGTCCTCAGAGAAAGTAACACCCAGATCCTTCTTAGACGTTACTCTGTTAAGTGGGATGTTGTTTATTTGATATGATGAAGAGATGGTTTGTCTTCTTCTAGTGTAAGAGACAAACTCACACTTCTGAGGACAGTTCGCAATGTGTTGGCTTTTGTATTTTAAAAAGCTCCCATACAACCCCCTCGCGCGAGTGATAGAATACTATTCTTGAGTTTAACCCATTTAGTTATTAATTTATTTAATCTCACTTCTATGTCTTACTTCTCAGGGATACAACGAGAATACGGTTTTTAGGTTTTTATTATTATTATTATAGAACACTTTATTAGATATAAATGGACATTATTACAATACAAATAATTATTTTAACAATGAAAAAAATGGAAACAATATATACAATAAAAATTAAAAAGAATAGAAAATATATAAAAACATATGTCCTAACTAAAGGGCGGGGTTATTGCCTGTGGCAATCTCTTCCACCCAACACTTTTTGGGTTTTTACCCATTCGGGCATTAATACCAGGTGAGGTTAATTAATGCTCAAAGTATTTTCTACCTTCTATCCCTCATTTTCCACCACCTAACACCCTTTTTTATTCCCACTTTAATGTCCCCCCCCACAGGGTTACAACCCCCTGCACCTGGCCTGTTTCGGCGGCCACGTCACAGTGGTGGGTCTGCTGCTGTCCAGGGCGGCGGATCTCCTCCAGAGCGCGGACAAGAACGGGAAGACCTGCCTCCACATCGCTGCCACACACGGACACCTCCAGATGGTGGAGGTGCTGCTGGGGCAGGGAGGCGAGATCAACGCCACGGATAAGGTGAGCTTTTATTTTTATCGAAGAATAAATCATGACTTATTTAAATAAACATTTAAATAAACAAACAAAAAAGCAGCCTCCGTGGCGTAATGTTTGTGACTACTGCCCGTAGTCTAGAGTTCCCGAGTTCAACTCCCGGCTAGGGCAGACTTTTCGAAGAAAATTCTGTTCCATCCAAACACGTGAGGCTGCTATTTCCGGCCCTATCCAGGCTGGGTGAGGTTAATGTGGGTGGCTGGTACCCAGCGAATGGAGCCTAAAACCCCCGTCCTAATCCAGGACGTTAAATCAAATAGAATCGTTGGCGTTAGGAAGGCCATCCAGCCGTAAAAAAATGTGCCAAAACCAATCAACCTTGAGGTTGAACAACGTCGACCCTGCTTGAGCGGGATAAGACAGAGTAAAAGAAGAAGAAGAAGAAGAAGATGGGCTATGCCCGTTAATTTGTTAAAATCTATATAAAAAAAAACTGTATCTTCATACAACAAACATGTCATCGTTCTTCTCCCGACACATGGTGCCTGCCAGGCTCTAGGCATTTCCACGCTGGACTGCCAATGACAGTGGTTGGCGTAAGAATGCCCCGGCCCTGGTCTCACCACATGTGCGTTGTAACTTATCTGAAATTACGTCTACCAAAGACTTGACCTGCCGAGAAAATGGTCCCAGTGTTTCGACAGCCAAGCCAATAAATATATAGTGTAATAAATGTATGGACGATAATTTAGAGGGATGTTCCTGGGTACAATTTCGGTGTAGTTCATTCCATGAAAACACCGAAAAATGCACCTGCTTGCTTCTAGGAGCTGTCAAGGTCACAATAAATCTATGTAAAAGAGGTCGGTGTGATAATTGGGGCTTTTCTTGTGGAACTCCAACCAGTCTATAATAATAATAATATCAGGAGCTGTCAAGGTTGTCTCTCTAACTCTTAAACAAATGAAGCTTTCGAAATCATAATTTTTGTATTTAAATAACATGGTGATTTTTTTAATGCTACATGACTCTCATTACTTTCTCAGTATTCATTACTTTTTCCAAATAATCTGTACAAAACAAAAAATTCCCATTTCTTTTCTAGAACGGGTGGACTCCGCTGCATTGTGCGGCTCGCGCTGGCATGTTCGACGTCGTGCGACTGTTAGTCGAATCAGGCGCCTCGCCCAAGTCGGAAACGAACTATGGCGCCGCCCCCATTTGGTTTGCGGCACAGGAGGGTCACAATGATGTGCTTCAGTATCTCATCACCAAGGAGCATGACACGTACAATCTGATGGACGATAAACGAGTGAGTTTCGAAATGCAACAGTACTGTCAAACCTGGATATAAGAGAAGAGTCTCGCTAGTGTCTAGCTAGAGGACTATAAACAGAGAACAGACTAGCCAACCCTTACAAGCCAGGCTAGCTTGCAGTTTCCTAAGGGTTTAATGGCTTATAAAGAAAAGTCTATGTTCTCATGATGGTTGATCGCACATAGAAATATACGTGGTTCAGGACGAGCCAACTTTGAAATAAAGTTGGTTGGAGCCAGCGTCGATGGCATGTTGAATACACCGGTTCCCTTCAGAACACCGAAGTTAAGCGACATCCAGCGAGGTTAAGACTTGGATGGGTGACCATTCAAATTCTAATTCTCGTGACTCTGGCTTTTCCCGGCCCCACTCAGGCTGGGTGAGGTCAATGTGAGTAGCAGGTTTGTGAGTTTCCTGCGAATGGAGGGTAAAACCCCCGTCGTGATATGACCATGGCAGTTGAAAGCGACGTTAAACCCCACTTAAAAAAAAAAAAAAAAAAAAGTTGGTTGGAGACCACCACTCACCCCTCCAGCTGTAGCCAAGCTGGCTACAACAACAACAACAACAACAACATAAGAGAAGAATATTAAAGTCAATTTTACCTAAAAAAAAAAAAAATAACATTTTAATAAGAGAGACTTGGATATAAAAGAAAAAAATCCGTTCCCTTGAGTTCTCTTATATCCAGGTTTGACTGTAATTCAAAAACATAAAGTTGTCTCGCTGGGGGACTTACACATATATCAGCCATGTCAGGCCAAAAGACAATAGCACAAATCGTTGGCCCTCTTAAAAGAGTTGGTGTTAGTAAGGGCATCCAGCCGTAAAATGTAGAAGTAAGACTGCCAGAAATGACCAATCACATGCATGAGGAAGCGGTCGACCAATATTTTGTCTTGTCTTTTACCGACCCCACATAGGTTTGGTAAAAGACAAAGTGAAAGAAGAAGTATGTACAGAAGAGATATTTTAGCGCTATAGTACCAAACATATTTGACTTTATCACACGAGAATTTTTATCGCTCTCACACAAAAGTGCCGACACGACCAGTTGGTGCTTCCACTGACCAAATTTGAACAGTTCATAGCAGTGCATTAATTTGATTTGTAATTTTGCTTTTGCGATAGGAGAAGGCAGACTTTCTTTCCTTAATGAACTCCACGAAACACTTTTAACATTAGTTAAGTCTCTACTAGAACTGAAAGAATAGACAATTCGAACAAAACATGACTCCTTTTTGTGTAGGACAAATAAAAGAAATAATGTGTTGGGTGAAAGAGAAAGGTACAGGCTTTTAACTCGCCCTTTGGTTTATTACTAAATCAATATTGTTAAAATGTATCATTCATATAAGTTAAGTTATCATATTTGTGTTAATCTTCTTTCGTGATATCACAACCACTCAAACTCACCTTACCAAATCTACGCTGAAACCGGGACTTGAACCACCGACCTCCAGGTTACAAGTCCGCCGCCCCATCGTTCAAGCTACTGAGGTCGGATGTATCATTCATATATTTTGTATTATGTATGAAATAAACCAATAAATAATAATAACATGTTCTCGCCTAATTGTAACATTCTCGTTGTGTTCTCATCTTGTTGCAGTTTGTATACAATCTCATGGTGTGCAGTAAGAACCACAACAACAAACCCATGGAGGAGTTTGTGTTGATGTCCCCGGCTCCTGTGGATACTGCTGCCAAACTGTCCAGTATTTACATGATCCTTGCGACCAAGGTGAGAAGAAATGTTAATTTATAAACTTTTATTTACAAACAATTGGATCAAGCTTTATTTTCATCTTTTATATACAATGAACATGGTAACAATTGAGAAATAAATATATACAAAGCCTGATCAAGGGTGGTGATAATGCCTTCGGCATTCTCTTCATTGTTTTCTTAATTTACTGCGTTTCCTTATTGATGTAGGTAGGTGCCCTGTCACCTACATTTCATCGTTTGGTACAACAACAGGTACTTCTGTGTTCAACCAAACAGGTAATGGTCTTCGAACTACTAGTGTAAACTCGTGTGTTACCATGGATAAGAATCAAGCCCTAAAAATTGATTTTCTATAATCTATATAACTTCTTTTTTGGACTTTTACCTCCGTAATCATGAATAGATTCTCTTTTAAGTTACAAATAAGCAACGTCTTGAAAATTATAGTAATATCAAGACCTGAGCTTAAGAGCTAAGTCTGGCTGGGGGACTATAAACAGGGAGTAGACCAGTGTCTGGCTGGGAGACTATAAACAGGGAGTAGACCAGCAGTCTGGCTGGGGGACTATAAATAGGGAGTAGACCGGCAGTCTAGCTGGGATACTATAAATAGGGAGTAGACCAACATTGGCTTGGTTCTGGGGGCCCTTGTCAATTATTAGCCTCTTTGTATAGACATTGGTAGAGGTGCTGAGTCATTCCTCCACTGTCTGGCTACCATCGTTCACGATGACGCCACCCAATGATGATGATGAGCTTAAGACATTTTCAATACGAAATTTTCTGTTTATACATATGGTTGTTAGTTTCTCGGTTTCGCTTGAAAGTTTATTAAACTTTATATGTACATCATTTTATTTATATATAAATCATATCCTCTACTGTGAAGTAAATTATACGTACCTATAGGTATAAATAGAGAAAAATGGCATCAACATCCTAGTACACATCATTTTAACAAGCTACTTATTCCAAAATAGAGAGGTTAGTTGATGGCATGGATATTCAGAACTATTACCTACTGATGAGAGCAAATAAGCTCGAAACAGCTGTCCAGGTATGTTCTGATATTTATGTACATCTAATACAACTTCTCACTTTTCTTTTTATATTGATATACTGATTCCTTTGATTCACAGGAGAAAGAAAGAGCGAAAGACCTGATCGCAGCCGGCAAGCACTGTGAGGCGATGGCCACTGAGTTGCTCGCCCTGGCGGCTGGGGCTGACTCTGCCGGACGAATCTTGACCGCCACTGATAGGAGGAACATTGAGTTTCTGGACGTGCTCATTGAGAATGAACAGAAGGAGGTGATAGCTCACACCGTGGTTCAGAGGTACTTGCAGGTATGCCCAGGCTGAAGAGGTCGTGAGATCTTTTCATCATCATCATCTACTAAGAGTTGCACCTCACTAGAATTTTTGTTTCGCTAGAGGACTTTAAACAATTAAACAAAGATTGGACCAGCCAACCCTAACATGCTAGACTAGCTTTCACTTTCCCAAGGGTTGGGATCCCTATCCCACTTTCCCAATCTTAATATATAAAATCAATGGATAGGCCAAATGAGTTGAAATATACCAAGTCTTCTATGATCTGACAGAGTTGGACGACGATGCATGGCTTCTGAACATCGATGGAGTCTTGGTCGAACGATTGCATAGTAATTTATTGTGAACAAACCCTTTCCATACTATGTAGTGATTTTACTAACTGACAGAATTAGAACGAATACTGTGGTAATGACGCAAAGGTGTTCTCTTCTCAGGATGATGCAAACCGACCGATAATCTTCTTCATCACACACCATAATGTATAGTATAGTAGTGCTTTATTTAGACTGTCGGCTCGAGACCCACTAGAAAGTTGGTAATTTTCTAGTGGGTCTTCAAATCCTATTTCACATCTGGTGAGGTTATACCTGAAAAATATCAGGGTTTATTTTAACATACTTGTTTGTCTCATTTTTTCTCTCTTTACAATTTCAGGAACTTTGGCAAGGGTCTCTGAACTGGGCCGCCTGGAAAACGATGCTCCTTTTTCTCACGTTTATCTTGTGTCCGCCGGTTTGGGTGTGTTTCACTCTTTCCCTGGGACACAAATATAACAAGGTAAGTTCAATTTTCCATTTCTGTTGTATTTTCTATGAACAGAATTTTCAAACAGTATTCAAAAAAGCAGCCTAACAGTTACACAAGTTCTTTAAACTTTTTGTTATTGATAATAATAATAATAACTTGCCAAGAATAAAGCCAAAAGCTTGCTTCACAAATAAGATCCATAACACGGAGATTTTGAGGAATATGAAAAAATGTTGTAAAAAATCTCACAGCTTTAAGATTTTTAAAGCCTCCAAGGCATCTCAGGTCTTTAATGAGTTTTCTTTCCCTTTTTAGGAGGAAAATATTTTTGATGATCCTCACAGATGTTTTTTGAAGCGTATTTGGAAGTCGCTGTCAAAGTATGGTATTTCTCCCTTCTGTGGCACCATGTCTGACGACTGAGACCGCTAAAAACCTCCTTACTTTTTGATCCCGTAACTATGGTGGTACACTGGTACATAGTACTTTCTTTCCTTGTATTCTTAACCCAGGATCAGTACGGTTCGGTTTTGTAACGTATCCAGTACACGGTAACGTATACGGTTGTGAAAGAAATCTCTCACAAGCGTACTGATTACGGGTTGAATACTTTTGTGTAAATGAGTAGCCTAACATAAACTCCTCTTGTCTCCAGGTTCCCATCATCAAGTTCATGTCCTACCTGACCTCTCACATGTACCTCATGTTCCTGCTCATGCTGGTGGGCATCACGCCCATCTACCCTGTGGTGCGGCCCAACCTCGTACCGTACTGGTACGAGTACACCCTCCTGGTGTGGCTGTCGGGGCTCCTGCTGTTCGAACTGACCAACCCCAGTGACAAGTCAGGACTGGGCTGGGTCAAACTGGCTGTGTTACTGTTTGGAATATTTGGTGTGGCACTGCACTTGTTAGGTAAGTTCTTGGTTTAGGATAATAATAATAATAATAGTCACAACCATTACGCCACGGAGGCTGGGGTTTAGGATAGAACTGATGTTTCTATTTTAGAAGATACTTTTAACGATTTGATGATGATTTAAAGTGAATTTCCAGTAGTTTCTTTGCTGTTGTGGTGTTTTATTGATTTTAGAAGTAATGTCTCTGTTAATTCAAAACTTTTACTCGTTTCAGGATTAAGTGGACTGATAGACAGGTCCAACTGGGGAACCCTCATGTACCTTCGCAACCAGATGTTTGCCATTTCATTCTTGCTAGCCTGTGTTCAAATTCTGGATTTTTTATCCTTTCACCATTTGTTTGGCCCCTGGGCCATCATTATTGGTGACTTGATGAAGGATTTGGCCAGGTTTCTGGCTGTCTTGGGCATCTTTGTGTTTGGCTTTTCCATGCACATTGTAGCCCTCAATCAACCTTTCAAACAAGACTGGTACCCGGAGAAAAACTACGGCAATCCGGAACTTTTTTCAGAAGGTAAGAAAGACTCCGAGAAACTGAATTCCCTTTATGACAGATTAATTATTTTTGGTATTTCATATTATTACGAAAATATGCTCATTCCCATTACAAGTGGTCTTAATGAGATATACAAATATCTAAATAAAAAGATCTATAAAACACGGTTTTAATTTCATAGCAAAAACTCGAGTTTAAATACATGAAATGAGTTCATGGTAAAAAAAAAAAACCATTATTACCACTTTCTCCAGATTGTTTTGTTCTGTTGACACTGATGTTTGTGGTTGACACATATTAACCTCTGTCCGTCTTTCAATGTTCACCTGTTTAACCTTTTAAACCCAACACTATTGTTTTGTCTTTTGACCCGTTTCCCCTATGTGTACGGAACCCCTTCCTCTCATTTTCAGTCACGCTAACGCCTGGGAAAGCATTTGAATTGTTGTTTTTTTCCATCTTTGGCCAAACGCGCTACGAAAGTCTCGCTGCAACCTTTGTGTTCGATGAACACTATCGAGACGTTCGAAAAGCCCTTCAACCAGTGTGGACCTTGGTCCTGTTTAAAATTATCTTTGGTATTTACATTATCGTATCCAACATCGTTCTGGTAAACTTGCTCATCGCTATGATGACAGATACGTATCAGAGGATCCAGGTAAACCTAGCAGCATCCCCAACCCCCGATATCGTCTCGAGTGCACAAACACTATGCTAGTTTTACTCTTTTGTTGTTAGGATAAATTTATCGATCCTTACTCCAAAAACAGAGTTAGTTTAAAAAGTCCTCAAAATAAAAGACCAGAGTAATTGTCTGGTTTAATTTCTCAGAGTAAAGATTAGCTAAGATTACAGTAGTAATGGCTGATAAATACATCTGATATAATATCACAAAAATAGTACACTATATTATACACTTCTAGAATTCAAAATGTCTACATATTAATGTTACACTAGAGGTAAGCAAGCATCGGATTGTGCACTCGGACATAAGCAGGACTGGCATACACTTTAGTCACTAGATGTGTTTAGAATTGTCACTCCCATCCCTTTTCTATGTTGTACCACGCTACTGATGTGTCCTCGATGACTTTTCACACATCGGCAAAGTAATGCTCACAGTTATGTCATTAGAAAGACAAAAAATTTAATCAAATATGACGATTAAATGTAACAAAAGATTCAATCGGTAAAACTTACTAAATATTGTTGTGATGTTTTATAGTTTGGATGGATGTTTCATAGAAATACCTAGATGGATGTTTCATAGAAATACCTAGATGGATGTTAGTTGAAAACGTTAACAATGTATACATGATGTCTCAGAAGATGATAGCCTCATTTTGAGAGAAAAGTTTAAAATAGTTCAAAATTTAAATGGATGACATAATGATATTCGTCCATCTACATTTTCTACAATTGAAAAAAAGTCTTGAAAATACAAGCAAAATATAGATCACTCCGTCGTATACATTGTCCAAATTGTTTATAAATATGTGTTCACTAAACATTTCTTGTAAATTGGTGTTGACTAGTACCTATTTTAGGCTTGGGCATGCTGTTTATAATATAATACTTATCAATGAGACGTTTCTAAAAATATCAATGACAAAAAAGAGGGTCCAAATTTTACATCTAAGATCCTCCATTATTACTCATTTTTATAACAGATTTTTATAACAGAATACCTGCTTAATTTTCCATTTTTATATTAACTGAATAAGTAATGAACCAATTGAACAAGAATTAATTGTAATGAAAAATGTGAATGTCTAGTTTTCCAACATTATGAATTATTAATATAAAATTCACTACAAATGGGACACTACACAGAATACAAAACCTGTTATAATTTTATAAGTTTTATATGCGAATCACTGTAAAAATAGCAGACCCCAGATTTGAATTTAGCATACGTTTTGTCTGTTTGAAATTAGTTATAGTCAGTGAAGGAATGTGAAATTCAATGTCAGTACTAGTTAGTACATCTTGTCTTCTGTTGAACCAGATTGGCTTCAATGATAGTTCACTCCTTGAATGTATCCATCGTACAATCATAAACAATGTCACTTAAATATTAGTGGTACAGATGACGTGTTGAGATTGCAACTTTTTGAAAATGGAAAAAAGCTTTCGCAATAGAGATCTGCTTTTGAAGTTGAGAACCAGGATGCTAAGATGTTACATAATATATTCTACACCGTGTTGTGTGGAATGGAAGCCATGAAAAAAAAAAAAAAAACAGAATATTATTCTAAAACTCAAGCGTTCAAGATGTGGTGTTACCGTAGAATATTGAGCATCATAAGTAGACAAACAATAATAAAATTATATAAGTTTTGAAAATAATTTGAAAAAATTGGGACAAACAAAACAAGAAAGCTGCAGTACCTCGGAATGCGTGGAGAAAAATGTAGACTACAATTAATTCTAGAAGACAAAATATCGGAGAAAAAAGCACGGGAAGAAGAATCTGTTGATTGCAGAATTTGAGGGAGTGGTTCGACTGAAACGCCAGTCAACTATTCGGAACAAAGATCACATAGCCCTGATAATTTCTAACCTTCGATAGAAGAGAAATCAGAAGAAGAAAAAGAAAAAGAAGACAAGTACAGAGCAAATAGGAAATTTACATTTAAATTTAACAATAAAGAAAACATGAATTTAATATTAATCATATAAGGTTTCTAAATAAGAACTTAAAATTCAGCTTTAGTTAAAAGAAAGGCATTTGGTAACTGATGAAGTCTTATAGGGAACTTTTTCACATTGAGGATTTTTGTACTTCGACAGGTGATAGTCACTTCTTCTTGAAATATTCTTTACTAACTTGTTTTCTACTGAAAAAATCTTTTTAATATTATTTTTGATTAACATTGCTCTTTTACTTAACACTGATCTTCCGGTTCAATCTTTTTAGTTGAAAAGACTACATTTTTTTAAACAATTTTTTTTTAAAATCAAACTCTATCTCTTTAAATTTAATCACTGTATTTTATTTATTATGTTTACCATAATTTCGACGACAACACCATTTCTTTTCTTTTTTTCAAACTCTATCAATTAACCAAGAAAATTCATGGCCTATCTAATCTGCCTTGCACTTCTACATAATCAAACCCGTTGCTTTCCAGTCACCATGATGCCGTGGAAGGCTTTTGAGTTACTCTTTTTTGCTATCTTTGGTCAAACCGACACCGCTTCTCTACAAGTACACAAACCAGTTCAAGAAGAGCGATGCCCAGTCATAGCAGCTGTGCCCCTTCTGACAACCACAGCCTTAGCTCCGCTAGGCTCCCTCAAACAAGTGACCACCAATCTGACAACGACCACCACACCTGTCCCAATTTTTGAACCTGGTCAACCAGAATGGACGGAAAAAATGTTTGTGGTTGCTTTCGGTATCTATCAGATAGTTGCTGTAATTGTTTTGATTAACCTCCTCATTGCTATGATGAGTGATACCTACCAGAGGATCCAGGTTTGTACACCGCCGCTGTCATTACTTTGTTTACTCTTTGCTCATTCTGGCTTTCCAGCATTTCACCTCTTTAAACTTTCTCTTCTCTGCCATTTCGATTTTCTTGCTTTTCTGAGAATCATTTTCTCTCTTCTCTGACTGTCTTTCCTATTATGCTATTCATGTTTCAATTAAGTCTGCCAATCTTTTTCAACCGTTATGTCTGTCAAACTTTTCCTTCATTTTAATTATTTTCCGTTCATCCCTGTCCTTTTGTTTATTTTCTTCTTTCAGACTCACTTTTTCTCTTCTCAGTCTGTCTTTAACCTTTGCTTTCCATATTTCAGTTCTGTCTGTTACTTATAATCTTTGTTCATGTGTAGGTACTAATGCCCCTGCTACAGAAATTGTTTGTGTTATGGAGATGAAAAGTGCCATTCAATTTCTACTTTTATCAAAAGGAAGGCGATTGTTCCAACGGATGAATGCGATTTTTTAGATTGATTGTAAAAGATGTTACTTGGTTTATTATTTATGGCTATTCTTATGTGAACAATATAGAACAAAGAATAGGTTATAATAGCATTATTAATAAATAAAAAATTCTTCATTGTTATTCATTAGATTCAGTTAAATATTCTCTACAGTAAATTGAAATGTTTATGTAATAATACATACCTTAGATAATGTATTAAATACGTACTTTTATGTACGTAACGTATGACGTACTATACCTAATCAACTAATCATTGTCTCTTTTTGTTTGCATGATTTTTTTAAATTACTTTGTATCTTTACAATAGAACCATTTTATCAGAACCATTTTATTGTTGTGTGTTGGAACTTTTTTTGAGTCACTTTTAATTCCTTTTATGGGTTTTTTATCATTGGAAATAAAGACACCCATTTTATTGTATTGTGTCCTTACAACTTTCTTTTTGTGGTGAAAATCAACTTCAAAATTACGTCTGTCCAAAAATACCTTCCCTATCTTGTTCAAATGCTTTCTCAGGTATGTATTTGTCAAGCACCTGAAACTTTATCATCGTGAAATAAAAACTTAAAATCTAAATTCATACTACAAAATAATTTCGAGATAAACTTTAATTATTTCATAACAACTAAGAATAATATTTTACTAACTTTATGTTGATGACATGTTCTAAGAGAGACATTTATAAGTATACAGTTTAATAATGAGTTTGAACATTTTGAGACATGTTTGCTACATGTGGGATATTCCCGTTGACTTGTAAAAATAAAAAAATAAAAATGTGGAAAAACAAAATTTGTACAAATTCCTGTTGTGTTGATCAAAACTTCTCATTAAGAAAAAATGTAAACATGTCTCACCTTTCAATATTGTCTACGTACTCACACAGAACATAACTTATAGTGATTATAGGAATGTCACAGTAATTCACACACTGTTCACATATATCTGACTGAAACTTTCAGAAACCATTTTATAACTATTTAAATTTGTATCACTAGAATGTAGCATTCTTGAAGAAAATAAAATACCTATTGCTTGATTTAGTATGACACTCATTTAGATAGTATGATGAAACTGTGAACTTTTTGCTTTTTCAAAACTCTGACTTTTTAACAAAAAACTTCTAGATTCAATTCTGCCTGAAAAGATGATTTTACTAGATGGAATTGCACACCTACTTTAAACGCATTGAAATCACTTTTATTTTTCACCGAATACGTACATTTTTCGAAAAACAAAACAAATCTGGAAAATGTACATACATTTTTTGCAAACGCGATGCGTTTTAAATTGTAGCTTAGTTACTCTGGGTACCTTTACCTTATCTTAGTTATTTTGTATAGTTAATGTCATGAAAATATATTCCGAATAATTAATAACATTGTATTTTGGACAGACGACAAGTTGATACTGATTTATCCAATTTATGAAAGAGATATTTAACAATTAATCAATTCGAGGAATTCAATCTCAATCCTCTAAAATAATAATAATACTGAAAAACAATAAGCTATAATTAATATTCAAAAACAAAAAGAGAGTTGTAATAAAACTTTTGCATCTTGAACTTTTAGCTTTGCAACTTAGTTGTTTCACATAGGTAGCTCATGCCACACAATATTACGACTACAGATTTCTTATCATTTTTGCATCCCAGTACTCTTGCTTTAAACATCAAACACTATATCTTTGAATAGGATCTAGTTAGATCCAACTTTTGAGTCGTCTGTCCACCAGCAAAAATGATGTAATTCGAATTCCATATAATAAAAAAAAAAATCGGAAAAAATTCTTAATGATCGAAGAAAAATAAGTGTGATTTCAGCCTAAAATCTATTTCTACTCATGAATTAAAAATAGAAATTTTAACCATAGAGAATTTCAAGGAAACGAATACTGGTTAGGAATGATTCTCATTAAAATTTGTTTGCAATTAAGAAAAAAAAAACTATGCCTTACATGTGCTGAAAGTCTCAACCATGGTTATGTTATGATTATAATATTATTATTTTTGAGTAGTACAACTTTATGAATCTTTTAAAAATGAAATGAATCTTTTTAAGTGATAGTTGGCCTAGTATTAAAAAAAAATGCTTAGAAACTATTAAAATAACTTGAAGTTCTCTATTTTCTGTTCTGACCATAAACTAACTTTTCTTATTTCATTAGTGACCTCAATCACAGTTGACAAAAAAATAATTCTTTTTACTTTTTTGATGTCTTACTCGACAGATACAAACGTTTCAACATCATTTTACCAGGCAAAATTGAAATATTATAATTCTATCTATCTGAAATTCCGTGCGGTGCCCCCTTTGTATTTTTCAGTTGTTCTAAATCCAATGGAGGCGTTCGAATTACTCTTTTTTGCCGTGTTTGGACAAACGACTCCCGAAGATCTTCGAATTGTGCCAAACTTAGACCAGCCTGTGTGGACGCTTATCTTGTATAAAATAGAGCTCGGAGTGTATATGTTAGTGTCTGTAGTGGTACTCATTAATTTACTTATAGCTATGATGAGCGACACGTATCAGCGAATCCAGGTAAAGCACCGTTTTTTTTTTCTGTACATAATATTATTGATGTCACAAACGATCTAATAGGTGATTCTAATAAATGCAGATCAATCAAAAATTTCATAATTTAGTATGAACTTCATTTTCCGACCAAAGGCTTCAAGTAGCTGTTCACCATTTTTTATTAAAGTTACGGAATGTTTGTATTTATGTAAAGAAAATTAAAAAAAATGGCGTTAAGTGCGCATTACAAAATTCTAGTTAAAATTTGAGCTTGTGGCGTTTTGTTGGAAATGATTTTCATCTGAACATTCTTGTTGGTTGGTTGTATCACGAATTGGACTCTTCGTAGAAACCATAGTATTACAATAATTGACACAGTGCTAAGAATTAAGAATCAATACTACTATTAACCCTAATCCGAGCCATGAAATAGAAATAAAGATGAAAGACAAATCCGCAAGCCTGGCTGTATGGCAAATTCGTATGATAAGGAGAATAACCAATGCCAAAAAAAAATCCGCAAGCATAATATAATTTTTTTGGGTGATTCCATTACATACTTTCCTTTCTATAGGATAAGGAAAGTAAAAAGACTAACAAATGGCACTAACGTAACCAAAAAAATCATTTTGACCTTACGATTTTCTTATTTTATTTTCCACGTCACGCGTCGCTTTCAATTGCATGGTCATATCACAACGGAGGTTTTACGCTCCATTCGCATGGAACTCATAAACCAGCTACTCAAATTAACTTCACCAAGCCTGAGTGGGGCCGGGAGTAACCAATATCACGAATTTGAATGGTCGGTCACCCATCCAAGTCCTAACGTTGCTCAACTTCAGTGACAAAACGAGAACTGGTGTATTCAACGTACCATCGACGCTGGCTTTTTCGAATTTTAAAGCACGAACAAAACCCAGTCCTCAGTACGTTTTCAGTGGGTTTTTACCATTTTTAGGGTTTTGTTTACTACTACCTTGAAAGGATTTGAAGTTAGGACAAACCAGAGCGAACAACTTGCCTCGCTCTGTGTCCAAAACTGACGTAGTTCCCCCGTTCTAGGCCCAATCCGATATCGAGTGGAAGTATGGCCTGGCGAAACTGATTCGCAACATGCACCGCACCACAACCACCCCGTCGCCACTGAACCTGGTGACCTCGTGGCTCATGTACCTGATCCAGCTGTGCCGGCAGAAGAGTGAGTGGCCAGTGGCGGAGTTTTCATTCATTCATCATAGCGTGTAGATTTAATAAGTGTGGAAACGAACCCCAGTTGCATGGAAAGGCCACATAGCGCGACACCATCGCAAAGAAGTAGAATATTTCTCGCGGTCTATTTATGATTATATTTGATATATTTATGTTTATGTGTTTACATTTGATACGGGTGAGGGACGAGGAGAGGAGACTTCTTTGCGATACTAGCGTTGAGAACGCCACGATGTAGGCCGGCGGGGGGTGGTTTCCACACTCCTTAAATCTACACGCTATGCATTCATTAAAAAAAAAATACTTTCGTGATGCAACAACTACTCAAACTCACGCTACTTAATTTTTATCATAATCGGGACTCGAACCACCGACCTCCAGGTTAAGCTACTGAGGTCGGTAGTTTTAATTAATTTTATTTGTCGGACATGTCAAAAAGGAGAAAAGTTTAGGCCTATTCCTCTCAATTATCTTATTTTTCGTTATTATTATTCCTTCTATGTTATTATTGTGCATTGACCAGTTCAAAAAAAAAAAAAAAAAAAATCTAAGCAACGAAGAAATTTAAAAAAAAGAAGTAATAACTAACCAATTTTGGCACAGTTATAGGGGTAGGTCTCCTCAAACATAATTAATTCACATATTCAGTCTCCTGGTCTTTCTAAGTTTTGAAAATGAAATAATTGATGCGAAAATTTAGTCTTTCATTTGATATTTCCTACCCATAATCTCCAGGCAACCACGGTCTTAAGGATCAGGTTTCAGTCTATTTAGGTATGAACCTAGTCAAGTGATTAACACGCTGGTCTGATGATTCAGTGTATGAAATTTTCCTCATTAATTTGAGTTTGTGACCACATAATAATAAGACCCTGAGGGTTAGGTGGCGGAAAATTCTTTGAGCATTAACCTCGCCTGGTGGTTGACTTCTAGTAAAGAGTGTTATTATTATTACTGGCTTTTGAATTTGAGATTTAAAAACGACATTTCGCATTTTATATTTTTTAAATAGATTTTATTAAAGTTATCATATTTGTGTGAATCACTTTGTGATGTCACAACTACTCAAACTAGCTTTTACTAAATGGTTGCTGAACAGCGGTTTTGAACCACCGACCTCCAGGTTACAAGTCCGCTGCCTTATCGATCAAGCTACTGAGGTCACTTATATTTACAAAAAGTTAAAAAAAAAACAAGTGATCATAATTATAATCACGATTGGTTACTATTACTCAAACTCGCTTCACTAAACCTTTTCTAAACTTGGGACTCGATCCGACCTTTGGTTAAGAGTCCACGGCCTTATCGATCGATCTTCTGTTATCATATTTTCTCGACAAGACAGCTTGACGCCTAACAACAACTACTTATTTCTGTCCGATTTAGTGAACCAATCAAACAAGCGGCCTAGTCTGGTGCGACTGATGGGGTTACAGTCCAAGTCCCGCTCAAGTGCCAGGACGAAAATGGGTGCCAAATGGTTGTCGAAAGTGAAAAAGGGACAGGTTGCTCCTAAAGGTAAAACAAATTTGAATCGGTAGTGAAAATTAATAATAGATTTTACTTTTGTATGTACGCCTTGTATTTATTTAGGTATGCAATGTGCAAGATTTGAATAGATGGCACTCTCAATGCCTTGGAGTCGGGTGAAGACTAATACCTACTTAACACATTGTGTGCCAACCCAAAAAATGATGATTATCCTCTGGGGCCACAATACAAAAAAATGTCTCTCAATATGAGAGACAATTATATTTATGATAGATGAAAACTAAACATACCTGGATTATCCACAGAGGTCACCCTTCAAACTCTCCATATTAAATGCATTGCAGCGTGGCTCAATATTGAGAGACTATACTTGAAAGTAAAATCTAATGTGGCTCAATATGAGAGACCCGGCCTCTCAGAATACTATGCTGTCTCTCATTATGAGCGGCGAGGCACCCAATGTGTTAAGCAGTCTAAGCCTTGTTGGAGTTAATTGGTTGTTGTTGATATTGTAGCGGTGTAAGCTAAATCTAGAATTTTTGATTAAATTTGATGGTCTTTCACCGGGTTGATGGGTAAAATAATTATTGTGTTATGATTCCTTTGTCATTTTTCAATTAGGAAATAATGCAACTTTTCCTGAGTTGTTCAGGTCCAAAAAATACATTGACATCGTGAGGACAATAAAATTGGGCACTTTTTAAGCTCTAGAGAATCAACCGTTTAGCTTGTCTAATTAGAGATTTTGTTTCTATTAGTCGCCCTATATGACAGAGGGAACTGTCGGTGCTCATTCATTATTTCTCCATGTGCATCACGGGCAAAAAATAAGAAACCGTTTTTATTATTACGAAATACATATATATTATTTTATGTTCTCCTTGTTCCTTCCCGCACTTATAAGAATTTACTTCTGAGTATCATGTTGTTAGATACGTTTTTTTACATTAAAAAAACATGTTCTCTTTCCATTCTTCTTATATGATTTAATGTCTTTTCATCTACTTTCATACGTAAATCATCATCGGGATACATTTGAAGACACATCAACAATTTACTAACCAAATTCGTGCGGTGGTTTTGTGCGCTTCTATTTCAGAATCGGTCACGCTGAGCGTCATGCACTTGTCTCCGCTAGGCTCTCAGCTGAGCTTCACCAACGCGGCCACTCGCATAGAAAACATCGCGGACTGGGAGGCCATAGCCAAGCGGTATCGCGCCCTCATGGGAGAACTAGAGGAGCACCACAGGGACAATGGTAGCGACGACAGCACCAGCATAGCGACCAGCAGCGTTGTGGTGTCCAAGTCCAACAACTACAGCAACAACATCGCCGCGTAGAATTGGTACATATTTTGTGGTCCTATTTGTGCACAGGGAGTAGACCAGCAGTCTGGCTGGGGGACTATAAACAGGGAGCATACCAGCATTGACTTGGTTCTGGGGGCCCTTGTCAATTATTAGCCTCCTTGTATAGACAGGGGTAGAAGTGCTGAGTCATTACTCCACTGTCTGGCTACCATCGTTCACGATGACGCCACCCTATGATAATGATTTGTGCAAGAACGTCACAGTTTCTCAAACCCTTCTTACTAAAATTATCCGTGCCTGAGAGTCGAACGAATGATCTCCAGTTAACGTGTTGTTGTAGTTTTAGTAGTGACGTGACGTGAGCTACGCCAAATTGTTCTGTTGGCCTCTAACCGCGTCAGTCGCGTTGAATGCACCGGTTCTCGTTGGATCACCGAAGTTAAGCAACGTCCAGCGAGGTGAAGACTTCGTGATGCTGGCATTCCGGCCCAACCCAGGCTGGTGAGGTTAATGTGGGTAGCAGGTTTGTGAGTTTCCTGCTAATGGAGGGTAACACCCCGTCGTGATATGACCAATGCAGTTGAAAGCGACGTTAAAAAAAAAAAAAAAAAAAAAAACCGCGTCAGTAAATAAAAGTTTAAGTGTGTGTCTCTTTAAACATTTTAGAGAATTGCCAACACAACTACTCGTATTTCCAGCTCGTCCTAGACCACAGTATTTATCTGAGTGATTTGATGCAAGACCAACCATCGTGGGGACTTTCGGCTTTCTTATCTGTTTCAAGCCTCTTTAAACCCTTTTGAAATTGGGCTGCTAGCTAGGCTGGTTTAGTGTTTGGACCTGTTAGTCACCTCGTACGGGGAATAGTCCGTGGTGCTATTCTTTCCTCGGAGACCACAAGGGGTAAAAAGTAGGATGTCACTAATGTCACAGTTACTCAATACCTCCTTACTGAAATCGTCCGTGCCTGAGATTCGAACGAACGATCTCCAGGTAACGAGTCGTCTCTTTTTATATACGATCTCCAGGTACCGAGACGTCTCCTTTTATATACCATCGCTTACAACAGCGCAACGTAAAGATGAAAAAGAATCACCAGTCATTTTGGACACTTTTGTATTGAGCAATTTTTTCAGTCAAGAGTATGCCTGCCTCTGATCACCAGTAAGGGACGCAGTATCACCCATTCATATTCAGGTATGGATCCACGCAAGTTTCATAGGTATGCTTTCAAAATATACATGTAATTGTACAATTATTGTACAATTACATGTGTTGGAAAATTTAGTATATAAAATAGTTCTTTGCCCTTGAATGGTAACAACGTATGGAGGTGAAATTTTGAAAAGTACGTTATCCAAACTTTTCAGGAGACAGGCTCAGTGTTATTTTTTTGTTTACTTTTATAGATTTATTTGGTAAGAGAATTGACTTTTTATAGAGAGGTTTTTGTTGGTGCACATTATGTGTGTTTAGATAATTATTAGATGTTTTTCAAAGTACATAAAGTCAAGACTTTTGACAAACTCAGACTTAAGTTCGGATTTTGTTGTTAATTTTGTACTACTCTTAAATCCATTGTTTGTAAATATTTTCCTGTGTTCTAATTTCTATTCTCCAGTCTTCCAGTGACTTGAAATATGTAACTGAAATTATTTACTTGAAAAATGAATCTGTTGGATTATTTACTTGAAATATGAATATATTAGATTATTTACTTGAAAAATGTATCTCTTAGGGTGATAAATATTTTTTAATAGGCAAATTGAATTTGAGGATTGATTTTGTGTATTTGTTATAAATGGTGAAAATTTAGAAATTTGTAAATCTAATTTTGTATGATAATTTCGCCCTTGAATTCTTTATTGAGAATTTATCTGTTGTTTTCTTAAATATATCACTTGTTTTTATTTCCTTGAACTTCTTAAAATGAATGAGTAGTCATTGCAAACTTTTGTCTATAACTTGTTAGGATTATTAACAATTGATTAAATAAATCATGTTGTAAATTGTTTACTATAAATATTATCCTATGTACAGTATTCTAAATTTGTATATAAAACGAAATAAATGTGTTATTTTTATGTACAAGATTATTTAGAAAGTTTTGTTTGCCTATCTATTCTGTATATAATTTTTTATCATCTGGAAACAAATTGCAGTCTTTATTATTATTATGAACTGGTTGGGGTCCCACAAGAAGAGCCCCAATTATCATACCGACCTCTATTAGATCTATTGTGACCAGTTTGACCTGCTCACACTCCTATGTTTACTATGTCCAGATTCCCGTTCCCTGGACAAGCAGGGCTAGGTTCTTGACTTTAGTTCCCAAGTTTGGTACAATTTCAAGATTATTGTTGCCAAATATCCTGAATCTTTTCAGCTCCAGTGCCTCACATTCAAAGAGAATGTGAGTCGCTGTTTCTTCTTCAAGTCCACACCGTCTGCATGGTACGTCCCTAGAGAGACCCAGTCTATGCAGGTGTTTCCTGAATGGACCATGTCCTGTGAGCATGCCCACAGCTGTTCTCAGTTGCTTTCGGCTTAAAGCTAGAGCGTCTTGAGTGAGTTTTTTGGAATAACCTGCTAGTGTCAATTTGGCATGACGCATGCCACCAGAGTTATTCCAAATTTCATTTGCTTTTTCTTCCATCCAGAAATTGACACTAGTTTTGACTGAGCGTTTAGTCAATCCTAGTACCGGTTCTGGACCTATGAAGTGCATTTCTGCTCCCTCTCTTGCTAGGAGGTCTGCATTTTCGTTTCCTTGGAGCCCACTGTGTCCTGGTATCCATTCAAGGTGAACCTTGTTATGGGTTCCCAGTTCATTGAGTTGTCCAATGCATTCCCAAGCCAACTTAGAGATGACTTTGGGACGTTCCAGGGTTTTGATTGCAGCTTGGCTGTCTGAGAAAAATGTAATGTGTTTTCCTCTCCAGCCAAGTTCCAGTGCATGCCTGGCTCCCATCAGAATAGAGAACATTTCGGCCTGGTACACAGTGGTTAGCTGCCCCAGGCTGACTGATCTCCTGCAGAAGCCAGGCCCGCTCAGACCTGCACCTGTTCTGTTGTTCATGCGGGATCCATCAGTATAGTACTTGATTCCCGCATTTTTAAGTATGCTTTCACTGCTTGCTCCAGTCCACTCAGATCGTTTTCTGATATGATATTTGCAGTCTTACCCCCGACGGAAATCACAGTCCCACATGGTTCAGTATTGATGAGAAGCCGCAGGTTTTAGTTAGGGTAGACAGGCATGGATAACGGGTGGTCCATGCCTGAGTGTGACACTTGGAATGAGTTTTGCGCTCTTCAAAAAAAAAGACGGAAATAGAACCAGGGGTGGATGTTTAGTTCATCTACAGTAGCGCTATTCCTCGCCCTCCTCGCCTGGTGGTTACCTTCCACTAAAGAGTATTTTTATTATTATTAGTACCAACAGAGGATATATTACTATGTTAAACGCTTTTTGGTTCGAAAGCAAGTCAGTCACCAATCCAAGTCTTCAACAAGCTAGAAGTTTCTTTATATTAATGTCCATTGATGGCAACTCTGGTTGTACTAAGCTGACTATAAAATCTTTCTTTCTTTTTTGCTTAACGCCTCTCTAGCATCTAGGTTAGGTCATTCAATGCGAGAGTTTCAGCCTCCATTCACGGGTAACCCTTAAACCAGCTACGCACATTAACCTCGCCCAGTCTAGTTAGGACTAGATTAGCCAACTTCAGGAGAGTTCTAATATTGAGCGGTCAACCACCAAGACCTGACTTCGTTGGTTAACTTCATTGGCCCAACAAGAACTGGTGTATGCCACGTGTCATCGACGAATCCGACGCTGGCTGGCTCTATAAAATCTTTACAGCGGTCATTCAGTGGCCCCTCGATTTCAACCAACAATTTTTCACTCGCTCTAAATTTTACCCTAAAAGTCGTAACCCAGATTAGTCCAGCGCTCCATAATATTTCTAGTTGAAAATTTTCTCTAGATATTCCAAAGTTTTTATAAACAATATTGGACGATTTTTCGTCCATCTCAACATGAAGAATCAAAAAGCATTTTGTTTTCATTTTATCTTCTTGGTGTTTATCTTTCACAACTTCAAAGTTGCTGCGTCTCTGGAAATAGTTCTCAATAGTATGGATAACAACACAATAGAAGAAGAGCCCAAAGGTAAGAACTAAGTGTATATCGATGCGTGATACACACAAAGCTAATGCAGCTGTGTTGGGATTTTTTCAATGCTTGCAATACTTAATTTCTCTTGGTAGGTTCTTCTTACTTTTTGACTGGGCGGAGCGGAGCGCTACCGCACTTCTTAATACGCAGGGACTGTACCTCCAAAATCCGCAGGTTTAAAGATTTTTAAAAGGCACTTTCTTAATCACGTCTCCTTAACAAAATTTCGTTACAATACGTTCTTTAATTTTTTGAGATTCGCCCGTTGTTGGTGTTGTCAATAAACATAAAACCAAAGTTGCTCAGAAAGTTGACATGACAAAAAAAACGGAGCAATTTTTTTTTTTTTTTTCTTTTTTTTTTACACTTTCAATATTTCCAACTATTTATATATTTATCACTAGAATATTTATACTTATACATATACAATTACAAATTAGGAAAATAAACAAACATTCCTATATTTTCAGGTATTATAGGGGGGAAAAAATATGAAAAAATATTGCACATAATAAAAAATTTATGATTTTTTTACAGAAATATCCACTAAAAAAGAAATGTCTGATGTGGCAACCACATTTCCAGCCCACATTCCTCACAGAAGCATTATAATTTCCAAACTACATCTTCCTGAGCCACAATACCAGAGCAAATTCCCACCCTATATTCCATCCAACATCAATCAGTTCAATCCAGTTGCAACAATACATCGTTCATATCACCGCCAGACACCTTTCCTTGACCCCATGTTCGGCATGCTAGACAGAATAATGGATGACCTCATGACCCCCATCTTAAATCGTCCTTACAAGCATTTGCCACTTAAAATTGAACAAAACTCCAATACTAAATCTGTTCAACCTCTCAATGAACCAATTGTTAGTAAGGAAGACACTAGCTTAAAATCTAATGAAGACTCTAGTTTGAAATCCTGGATACAAAAAGAAGACAAGCTCATTACACTACCCATGAAAAACGACATCGGAACAATAAATCAAAGTGGAGATAATTTACCAACTGAAGGTGGAGCTGACGATTCTATTTTTAATGAGGAAAATCCGGAATATAAAAATGACTTATGGAAGATATTCGAAGGAAATAGAATGAATAGATCTGAGAACTCCAAACTCTATAATAATGAGAACAACTCAAAAAGAATTGAAAAGACTCACCAAACCTCAAATAATAATAATAATATTGGTAATTCTGACTGGTTGCAATCTGATGAAGGATTTATGGATGGACCACTGATTAATAGAAACAACAATGAAGAAAGCAAAGTTATCAAAGACGACCAAAATATCAACGAGGACGCTTGGTGGTACCGACTGATATCACCAGGAAAACCAAAAATCTTGAGAGATCACAAGAAAAGCATTTATGGCAATCACGAGAGTGAGTGGACAGAAGACAAAAACACAGTCAAAAAGCCTGAAGACGATACATTAGCAAATGAGCTAATAGAATTTATCACCCAGGATAAACAAACACTTGGCGGTGGATCTGAATTGAACAACAACATATTGGGAACTAACATTGGTAAGAGTCACAGAAATAAAACAGCTAAAGCACGTCTCATGAGTCGCATGTATGCTGATTATGACATAATTCTAGAAGTGGCTATCATTGGATTTTTCCTATCGATTCTCTTGCTCGGGCTGAAAATCTCCGTGTTGTTCTACAGGGAGTATAACTTGTCCCGAATTATTCGCCAGTACGACTACTACAAGTTTACGCCCCTGGTGAGGACAGTACAGAGGACTCGGGGGCGTACGCCCTGGCATAGAACCTCCCCTCCCCCTTCCTACGCCCTCCACATTCCTCTTCCTGCTGACAAAGCCTGAGTTGTCAGGTCTAATCTTCAGAGCGATGAAGATCAGGAGTTTTAACTTGTTCTTTGGAAGCACTGATAGTTATCTATGTTTAACAGAATTAACACTATTAAATTAATATGTCTCTGTTCAAAATCTTTTCCAGCTTCTTATTTATCTCAAAAGATTTCTTTTTAAATCCTTCTGACAGGCCCTCAATTTTAGTCGGTCCCAATAGCTCAGTGGTCGCGGCGTCGCCGTCGGTCTGGTAATCCAGAGGTCGCGGGTTCGAAACCTAGCCCAGTCATGACAAATTATCCTTCCGTTTGATCACATAATAATACGTCTTGGACTTATTCCAGGAATAATGGAAATCATACGTCCTAATCGGCCAGTATAAAATATAAATAAGGCAGTGGTATTATATTATTATTAGTTCTCAGGAATGAAGACTTTCAAATAACCAATTGATTTAAAGTACTGAAAAATGTTGTGTTCTCTAATCAAATCTTTTAACTAGACTTCTCTTCTTCTGCTCTTCTGTCGGATTGACAAGCCGTAATAATATGTTTTTAATATTAAAGTAGAAAAGTTTTTTTTTGTACTTAGAATATACTTTATTTTGAATAAGTCATCAAATTAAGTCTATAAATTCTTTGTGGAAATATTGAATATTTTCAGTTACAGACCAATTACTTTCTTGTAGAAAAGTCGCTGCAAAAACGCGAGAGGTTATTTTGTATTTAATGTCTTGTAAAGTCGCTTGTTCTTTCACCCGACGATTTTATCGCCGTTCCCACGACAGATTTTGGTTGGGCAAACCTAAGACAAAACATTTTTTTTTCTTATTCCGCTTTAAATTGACAGTGTTTACACTCTTTTGAGTTTATGCGCTAAATTAATTGACCACGACCAAAAAAAGTTTTTTTTCTGGGATTATAACACCAACCAAAAAAATAGTCATAGATCAAATCAATGAAAGAGTAAAAGACACAAGGAAATATAAAAATAAAACTCACCATGACAGCAATAATAAGTTCGGATCAGCAGGATTCTCAGATTTTCCATTCAACATAACACGCGATTACACAGAGGCAAAATTGAAGCAAGCGACATGATTATGTATAACATCAGATGCCTGGAGCATGTCTTCTGAAGTATACTACAGTACGCCAACTGTAGCCACTTATATGTGACACTGATTTGTCCCTCCTCTTTTCTTGGTGAAAATGATACTGAAGTATTGGTGAAAATCAGTTAAGCAAACAACAACAACAACTTCTACGTGTTGCTTCAGTGGAAACCTGGCTGTAAAAATGGTTTCTTGTTATATAATACGTATTAGGGTTTAAACGTTCCTTTCAACAGCTACGGTTTTATCAGCACGCGGGTTTTGTCCTCCATTCACTGAAAACTTGCCAATAAGTTACCCACACAAGTTTGAGTTGGGAAATAGCTTCTTGATGTCGCGTTAGATTTCCAGCGTGGGATGCGACTGCCGGTGCATCTTGAGACATTGCATCGAGCAGAACCGATATGTCTGATACGTGAAAGGCACTTTGCCCGACATATCGACAGCGCACTGGAAGCACCGGCTAAGTACTACCCCCACGTTGGCCGCCAGGATTCTTTTCTCGGCCGCCAAGGCTGCTTTCTCGCGGTCACTCAGTTTCAGAAACATCTCTTTCTCGTTTCTTTCCCGGATATTATTTCTTCGGCCTTCTTTTTCTCTTTGTCCTTCTCTCGCTTGATTTTCCTTTGAGCGCGTTTCTTTTCGACGCTGTCTTGCTCGAGTTCGTCGGTGAGTGGCGAGGGGATGTGCGACTTGGAGTAGTCGAACTGCAGCGGAAACGCGGCCATGTGGCGGCGGAATGTGTTGCGACTGTCGCGGTCCGGGGCGAGGTCGTAGGCTGTGCGGGACATGAAGTCGCGGCTGCAGGGAGACGCGTCCTGGGATAGGAGCAGCCTGGAATGAGAGGGGCGAGGGTTGTTTCAATTTACCCACAGTGGACTATACCTGTGTCGAATTAAATATCGAATTACCTATGGTCCTCTGAGGCCCTAGAATACCCACTCGAGTTTAATTCGACAGCAGATTCAAGCTTTACTATTTGAGACCTTTCCAGGAATAAACATACTTTTTTATAGTTTTCATTGAAGGTGCTAATTGTGCTCGTAATAACCACTAAACTTATAATGATTTTTGAGATTTGCTAACAAAAAAAAAAAAAAAAAAAAAAAAAAAAAAGGTAAGTTTTTTACAGCTATTCTGAATTCATAGTCATAAAACAACAGCTATTTTCGACTAAAGTGGTCTGGGTTATAGCTTGCCCATCCCATTGAAATCAAATTACGACTACACGTTTTTGTTGGCTCAGGGATTCAAACCCGGGTCCTCTCACATGGTGAGCTAGGATCTTACCACTGAGCTAATGGTGCACTCACCTGATATTGTTTTTGTGTCCATTCTTAGCCGCAAGATGAAGTAGTGTGTTTTTGGAAGTATCATAGGATTTGTTGAGAAGATGAGCAAAGTCCTCTTCCGTACATTCCTCTTTCACTTCCTCCAGTATTGTCTCAAGCTTGTCACTGTTTGGCCCATCCACCGCATTGAGTAGCTTCCTGGACAAGCTACTCAAGTGCTTGGGCTCATCCGACTGTCTCTTCTTCTTCCTTCTGTTCCTTCGCTTCACCTTGTTCTCAATCTCGAACGAGCTGTCCATTTCTTTCAAATCCTCATGGAAAGACACCTCTTGTACTTCTTGAATGAGATGAATGATTTCCGACTCACTCCCGGACGGTGTCTGTAGGTCCACTAGTTCTTGCACATGGGTGGGCAGCTGTCTGTCGGGAGACGGTCTGGACTTGCTTCTATCTATGTTGCTTTTCTTGCTCTGCACGGGATCTCGTCTAGGTTTGGGCTCTATGACCGTGGTGAGCACATCCGCTGAGCTGTACACGTGCACCGTGCACAGCGTGGCGTGCACGTGCTTGAGCTGCGTGAAGGTGGGCCTCCGGGTGGGGAACGGGATGCTGCGCAGGCGCGGGTCAGCCTTGTTCATGGGCGGCTCTTTTCCTCCGAAGAGGACTTGTCGATTCGTGGGTCCCACGGCTCTGTACAGCAGGAGACAGCACTTCTCTATGTCTGAACACCACGCGGACAGCAACTCTTGCACGTGCTGGACCAGTGCTGTCTCGTTGTACCGCCTCAAGCTAGCCCCGGCACTCTTCGGGTGGTTGCCCTTGTTATCCTTGGTGCTCTGGCTGCCTCCCTGCTTGGCTCGCACAGTGTAGCAGTGGAACGTCTTGTGCAGGATGGGCTCTGAGCCTTTGAATATGGCAGCGGCGAAGTGGCCCCCACTCAACATCAGAATCATCCATTGGGAATCTTCTGCGGGCTTCTGGGCAAGGTGAATGATTTCCTCGTCTGAGGGATTTTGTTCCTGGAATTCAAGTGTATGATATCACTAATTCTACAATACAATACTCTTTTTATCCATCAAGAATAAGACTAAAGTGTCCCTTTACTCTCACAGTCTTTTAATAATCAACCAATAATAATAATACTCTTTAGTGGAAGTTAACCACCAGGCGAGGTTAATGCTCAAAGCATTTTCTACCACCTAACCCTCAGAGTCTTATTATTATGTGGTCACAAACTCAAATTAATGAGGTGGATTAATTAATAATAATAATATCGCGTTATTTATACTGCCCGATTAAGACTATTAAAGTCCCATTATTCCAGCAGTGAGCCCAAGACATATTATTATGTGGTAAAAATCCCAAATGGGAGGATAACTTGTCATGTCCCGGCTGGGTTTCGAACCCACGACCTCTGGAATCTCTAAGTCTCTCCCGGGACTTATGTCTGGGAAGTCAATATAAACTATTGTTTGTTATGACATAACACCCACTGAATAGCCAATATATCATGGCTTCCTAGAGAATGCTGTCCCATAAAAAGCAATTGTTCACAATGTCTGCACAATACAAAGAAACAAGAGCATTTAGTTTCATGATTGATGAGGCTCAACAAGAATTCAAACTAAACTTACAACACTTTGAGTAAAAAAATTCAAGCATGTAACTACCTGCGTACCACTACTTTTGTTTTAATCCTCTAAATTATTAATAATCACCTTTTTATCGTAAAGTAAACATCTAAATAGGGATATAACCTGTCCTTTAGAGTTCTCAAATAATATCTTTGCCTGTCGATGAAGCTGGAACCCCAGGGTTTCAACATCTTCCTCTTCATTGTCAGATCCTGATATGCTGGAGATATCATCTGGAAATATAGAAAGTATTTTTAAATCTGAGTTTTTTATATGTTTCAATTATTGTTTTTGTTTCATAAACAAATAAAATGAATTCACTATTTCAATTCTTTTTTCTTATTTAGTGGAGAAGACTAATTGCAAGGAAAAGAAAATAAACAATTGGGATGTCCAATGTCCATCTGTCCAAACTTTCTTGAAACAGATTTATTTCTCAAAAGGTACCCATTATGTATCCATTCTTCTGAAAATCTTATTTGTTATTTACAAATGTTAAAATTGTCAAACAAACCTGCTAACTGATCAAATTTCTCCTCTGTAATTGGAGGTCTGCAAGCCAGTCTAAGTTTAAGGTTATATCTATGCCAGTCTTGTTTGTAATGTTTTCTTTGTTGAGCAGTGTTCTCAAAGAGCTCTTCACAGTAGGAGCAGTACAGGTTGCTTCCGCCTTCTCCTTGAATGGGCAAATCCACAATAGGAGATATGCATCTTGATGTGAGTTTACTTTGGACATTTTCTTTTTCAACAATTTCTGCAAATGTAAATTATTTTTAAGATTAAGACTTGCATAGGGGTTTTCAGGAGACGCAGACATTGAGGGACTAATTGTTGGTTTTATATGAATTTTTATACTTTACATATTATATTATACTGTCCAAAATCCTGCAAAAAACAATAGTTTGATGGAAGTTTCCTTTGAAATAAAATGATACAATTCCAAAACATGTAATACACAGATGACTGATGGAAGGGTGACTTGATATGTTTAGAAAATTTGCCTTAAAATTTAAATCACATCATTGATCAATCAAGAAACATTTCAGGATCAAGCAAAAAGGTCATTTTGCACAGATGAAAAATGAGAGTGCCCAGAGATTAGAAATAACAGATCTCCTTTTTTATTTATTTAGTTTAGTTTTTTTTTTCTAATAAATAGCTTCCATGGTAAGACAATAGTAATGAAAATCAGCCTACAATGTCTCATAATTATGTAAATGCAAGACTTGAGAGAGAAAAAAACAAACATTGCAAAAGTTGGAGAAGTATAAAACTATTCTATATATTCATGACTAAATAAGAACTGTGTGAAGAAGGCTGGAACTAAACCACTCAAAATATCACCACAGTAACCTTACCAAATGATTTCTTCACTTACTGAGTTCTAATTCTTGGTTTTTGTTTTGGTTAAGGGGTCTTAGAATATTGATATTTTTAACTGCTTTATAGTATTCTTCACTTCCAAATTTCAATGTTTGAGATGGTTGGCAAGAACTCATAATACCAAATTCTCAGCTACTTCTGACTGATCAAACAGGTACAATAGTATAACTGAAAAAAGTAGGAAGAAGCAAAGAGATAACATGTTAGTTTAAAAGTAATGAATAGGTTTATTTAAATAAAGAGGCTACTTCATGGCATGGATATTCAGGCCCTCATTCTACAAACTACTCTCACTCTCAGAATCTTTAAATTTCCCTTTCACATGATGGACTCTAATTGGTTATTTCATTCAAAAGCACCAATCACAGTGTGTTGTGTGACAGTTGATAGGGAAATTTGGGTATTATGAGAGTGAGAGTGCTTTCTGGAACAAGGGCCAGAACTACTGCCTGGACAGCTGTTTTAAGCTTACAAGTTCTCATCTTTATGTTTATGTTTAGATGGGTGCTCGCATTTTAATTTGAAAGTTACTTTTTATTTATCTCACCCTCAGTGGCATCATAACTAATAATTTAAGGAATTTGATGAATTATTTTACTGTTGGATAAACATTGTCCTATGTAAAATAAGAACAAATAACAAAATTACAGGTGGTAATTAAACATATCACAGACTAGTAAAGAAAATATAAAAACATGTTAGATATATAGAAATATTGGATTTAAGGAGTATTTACAAAAAAAAAAAAACAGATGTCACAAAGGATAAAAAAAATAATCTGTTAGCATAGAAGGACTTCCTAGTTCAAGTTTTAATTGACTTAAGAAAATATAAGGTAGGTAATTTTAATTACAATACAATCCTAGTATATAAAAAATCAACTAAAAGAAAATAATGTAATGGAAGAGGGACATCCAATATGTTGCAACTTGGAAAACATAAAATCAGGGACTAGGCAATGGGCATATTAACAGTGAATCCACCCAGTCCCTAAAAGACAAATCAAATTATAAATCATAGTATTTTAATTACACAAAATTAAAATATTTTAAAAACACCAGGATATTACCAGACAAGAGTTTAATCTCTCACTGGAGGAGTGTTTATGGGTTATGTAGGACATAGGTACTTGAAGTATAATTGGTTTAAATTTGGAAAAATATCAAATGGAGATTGCCCACTTAATCATGACTTGTTGTGATTTATAAAGCAAAAAACAAATAAAGAAATTATTATAATTATTATTAAATGGGTGAGTTATTCAAGAACAAATTAATTTGCATCTAAGTGATAGATATCTACAAAAAGAAAGTTTAATTTGTCCTACGTCTAATGGGTTTTATGTTTTGAAAAACATTTTTCCTTACATCAGCATTGTGATGGTTGGTTTTATAGTGACCTGGCTAGTGCATTCTCATCTAAGATTAGAAGGGAAAGAAAAATTAGTAATTTGATATTATGAAGAATGGAAATAATGCATACCTTGTCAAACTGCTTGATATAATTTGATATTTATCCACAACAGATTTGTCTTTAAAACTAGATCTAATAAAACTACTGCTCTACTAAACAACTAATAGCTAAGCTTCCAGGCAATCACAAATTTACCTATCTATCTGCCCTACAATATTGACTTAATTGACTATAAAGTTACTAAAATGAGAAATCCTTTCCTTATCTTTCTTTCTAATAATTGAACAAATTTTGAATTTCCCGCTTGATAAAATTTTCAAGCATCTGACACAGAGGGACAAGATTCGAGGAAAATTCCTCCAAAATCCCTAGCTCTTTAATCCCTTAAATACTTAATCCAGACACTTTTTGAAAATCGACTTGCAATGCCTGCAAGAGAAGCTTTTCTATAAATTTTCGGTGTCAACATTCAATAATTCCTCTATAATTAACCCGTGATGCAATGTTTATATTTACAGCTATTCTCTCTTTTAGATAAAAAATGAGATCGAACACCACAGACTTTGCAACATTTCCCTTTAACATTTGAGACAAACCGTTGCGCAACAAAATGTTGCATGCACTCAAAAATCCCACTCAGTGGGATTTTTCCCACCTGGATTTGAAAATGTACACAAATCCAGTTTTCTATTGCTTTTCAAAATCTAATCCAAATTTTAATAAACAAACAAATTAGCAAAATTTGAAAAGAAGAAATAAATGGATTTTCAGGACGATGTGAAACGAAATAACTAATATTTCAGTATTAATTAAAGTTTCACTAACAAAAAGGACAATTAATCACTTGAGTTTCTCGTATTCTTCATAATGGATGAAGTTCAGAAGTTGGAACACCTTTCCCTTGTGTCGAAGGTCTGTACAGAGCTGGAGAATCACTTGGGATTGGATGACAAAGACTTGGGTAAGGATCCTGGATACATAGACAAGTACCTACTTTACTCATAAGTTTTCATTACAGGGACCTCTAATAAAATATAAACCTAGAACAAAAAAAGATAATCATTTAAATTTAGGTCTCAAAGATCATTCACAACTGGCTTGTCTTGCTAGAGGACTATAAACAGAGAATGGACTAGCCAACCCTAACAAGCCAGGCTAGTTTGCAGTTTCCCAAATTTTCCCAGTTTGAAAAAAAATCCAAGTTCTCCTCAAGATGGTTGATTGCACATAAACATATGTGGTTCAGAAAGAGCCAACTTTTCTCAAGCAAGGTTGGTTTCAACAACAACATTCTCAACTGGTTAGAGATAAAAGTCACCTCTGATAAATTTTTCACCATTACTGAGTGGATTTCACACTATGCTTGCCATTTTTCAATTCCTAATTGAAAAATTCCTTGAAGGTATATATTGGATTTGCCAGGAGTAAATCTTCAACCTCCTTGAAAAAATATTTTATTGGAAAATTTCTACTCTGTGGTGGTACTTAGTTGTAAAGTCTGATGGCAATATTGGTGAATCTCTTGTCTTAGACTTGTGGCAGTGAGGTATGACTATATTACCTGAGGATGCAAATCTTGTGGAATATGTATGTGTATTACCAGCTAATACGTAATGTTGTTTGTAATATGTTCAATTTGTAGTATAACATATTGAGCTGGAATAGTCAGTATTTTTAATTCTACAAATAATGCTTTATTTGTTCAAAACACACATAGAAGTTCAATTTTTAATTATTAACTTGTTTCCTCAGAATTTTCAATGTCAACCATCTTGTAAACCATAACAGATATTGAAAAAAAAAAAATATCTATAGTACCTACCCAGTTCAATTCACTTTTAATTATTCATGTCTGATTATACCTTTGTTTTATTTCAGCTGAGTTCATAATTGATCTGGCTGACAAAAGTGATACCTTGGAGTCATTCAAAAAAACTCTAGAGGAAAATGGAGCAGAGTTCTCTGTAAGTCAATTTAACTTGTTACACAAACACAAAAAAAAATCTTCTTGTCCTTCCTTGTTTTTAAACAGTTTTTCTAGCTTTCAATTGAAATCTTTACAGTGACATGATTATTTTGACCCAATGGTTCTTCTGTATATCTGGATAAGCAGGAATTTTTGTCATCTGCTATATAGCTATATCATGAAAAGACATTAATTTCTGGTACCTCATACAGAGTACCAGTATTTTATACACTTGTGAAATGGTCGTGTCTAGAGGCTATGTTTTTGATTATTAGATTGGGCGAAAATTTCTAACAAGTGATTCTGTTTCTTATCAAGTAAGAAATATGTGAGATTGTCATTTCTGGCCCAACCCAGGCTGGGTGGGATTAATGTAGATATCTGTTATTGGACTTGGAAGGAGCCTAGACATCCATAATTATAATCCTTGCACGACCATGAGATAGGTGACAGTGATGTTCTCATAAGTTTTTTTTTATAGAAAATTTCACAATCAATTCTAGGGTACTCTCAAAGACTAAGGGCGAAATTAATAGACAAATTCTACATCACAAGTCATTGCTAAGTGTCGGTTTTCCCTATCTTACACAGTACGCAATCTGTGACTTAGCGCCATAGAGGTATTACAAAAATGTCTATTAATTCCGCCCTAAAATACTCTCAGATCATTTCTCAAAAAAATTATAACTTTGTTTTGAATGCAAATAGGAACACTTGGGTATTAGTATTATTTCCTGCAGAAAATTACTTATTAATCATAATACACAATGACATGAAAAACATTTTCAATTCTTTTTAACAAGTTAAAGTTTATTTTTCAAGTAAAATCTTTTTATTCATTTTCTTTTTTTTTTTTTTTTTTTCTCAAGATTTTAAAAAAAATATCTAAAGTTATTTCTGCTGGAGTTGATTCGGGATTTTTTCTAAAAAGAAAACTTGGACACCCTGTCAATGCATACATGTAAATCAAACTTCTGCTGTTAATTAATTAAGAGTAATTAATAACAACAACACTGTACTCCCATTTCTGTATTTGTTTCCTTATTATCTACTATTATTTAAGTTTCACTGAACTGATTTCTAATTTTAAATCCAGGACTCTTTCATGACCAACTTGCATAGAATTATTCTGCACATGAAACCAAAACCAAACAGACCACCCCCAGCAAAGGTGATATACTCAGTGCCAAATTCCCAGGCCTAGCAATCCCAAATGAAATTCCTCAAAAAAAGAATATTGAAGAAAACAAGAAAAGCAAGAAAAAGAAAACTAAGGTGGAAGAAGTTGGTGGTGTAGAAGCAATTGATGATACAATGGCACTATTGGAAGCACTGGCTCCTTCAGCATCAAAGTAAGTTATGTATTAAATAGTATTTTCTGTAGACTGCCAGCGTAAGACAGGTAGTCCTATGATGTCAACAGTTTTACCAAGCACCTCTTTATTTAAACAAACAATATCCACACTATAGAAAAAGGTTTGCCTGGGGAACGTTAAACAAGGGGGGAAAACCAGTGTCACTAGAGGACTATAGAAAACTAGTACCCCCAAGGGTTCAATTGCTTTTAATGCAGGGTCCACACCTTTCTCATGGAACATGTAGCTTGAGCATGTAACAATGCACCAGTGTGAATGGGATCCAAGCACAGACTTGAACGCTCAGAACAACAGTTAGAGAAGCATGTGAATGGTTACACATTACATTCCGAAATTGTGGACCCGGCCAATAGAAAAGCCCAAGTGCTCACAATAGTTCATTAAACATAGCATTTTGAGATTCAGAATGAGTGAATTAAAGTTGGCTGGAGATTATCACCCCTGTCAGATGTAGGCTTGCTGGCTACAACAAACTAACATGAAAACCCTTATTCAAACATTTTTTCTATTTCCAGATCAAGTTCCAAAGGCTCTAGATTAGAAACCATCAAAGAGGAAAATAATTCCGACGAGGACGTGAAACACAAATCACGACAGAGAAGTCGAGATAGAAAGAGACATAGAAGTCACAGTCGAGAGAGGAAACATAGCAGAGAGAGAAATCACAGTGAGAGTAGAGATAGGAAACGCAGCCGAAGTAGAGATAGGAAAAGAAATAGGAGTAGAGATAGAAGAAGAAGTAGAAGTCGTGAGAGAAAGAGAAGCCAGAGTAGAGATAGAAAGAGGAGTCCGAGTAGAGAGAGACGAAGGAAGAGGAGCAGCAGTAGAGACAGAGAAAGGAGGAGGAGGTCACCTAGTCAAGAGAGAGCGGAGAGATCCAGGAAGAGAAGAAGGAGCCACAGCGGGGATAGAAAGCCTCCTCTACATGGCAGAAACATGTCTCCAGAAGAAGAGTAAGTTAGATTTTTTTTTTATTATCAATATTCAATTATTTGTTAGTTAAAAAAATATAAATACAAACAATGACACATAAACAAATAATAATTTTTACAAGGAAATAGACACAAAATGGAAAAAAAAAATATTAACAAGTATTTATGTGGTAAAGGTATTAAATATATGAGGAAAAATTCATGCACTGGGATTCAAACCAATGGATCCCTATACAACCTGGATCAATAGACTAGCATCTTACTCACTATAACTAAATAAAACACTATCACTATAACATTAGAAAAAGTGGTAAACCCATAGCAATATTTAAATTTTCTAATTTTGTCAATTTTTTGACCATTTTTCCATCACAACAATCTCTGTATCAAAGCAGCTCTTTTAGTCTTCTTAAAGCATATTTTTTTTAATTATGTTAAAAATATTCACATTAATTTGTTGTACATTTGTGACTTAGAGTTGTACATTTTGTGACTTACAATTAGACTTAGAGCTTTCTAAAAACAAAAAATAAAAAAAGGTAATAATACTTTTTCAGAGTTAAAGAAGACCCAGGACCGGTGATTGGTAAAATTTACTCTGGCAAGGTGAACAATATTGTACCCTTTGGATGTTTTGTCCAAGTTGAAGGCTTTCGTAAGCGCTGGGAGGGTCTGGTGCATATTTCTCAACTAAGGAAAGAAGGCAGAGTCACCAATGTGTCCGATGTTGTGGACAAGGGAGCACCAGTCAAGGTAATTAAACACGTAATTTATATGTTGTATATCCCGATAGAGATTTATCCCAAAATTGCAATATTTTTTTTTCATCCCTTGTTAGTATTTTATTGTTTTGTACTTTTATTTCATTTATCATGTAATAGGTACTTGTTTCTGTGTAAATCGGGCTTGCCCCGTTCAAAATATAAAATTACAATTATAATGTTAGTTTAATGAACTAGTCTAAAAAAAACACTACTTACTAAACGATTTGAAATGTGGTTTTTGTAAAATTCTCAGCTTTTTAAAATTGTTGCTAAAAGAGTACCTACATACCTTCAATACAAAAGAATAGTACAAAAGCTTTTGCTTCCGATATTTTCATTCAGATATACTCGGAAATAATAATGAATGGAAAATGAAACTAAATACATGAAAAAATTATAAAGAAAATAAAACCAAAAGAAAAAATGTTATTTTTTTTACTTCAAAATGCAAATTTTTTTCACATAAACTCTATGGATAATACAACACTCCAAAGAACTAGATCTAAATTCAAGTTTTTTTTAAATACATTTTCAAGGTGACAGCTTTGTTTTTTATCTTTATTTTTATACTATTGCATTTTCCCTTTTCTTATCTCAAACATTCTCAACCTCTACTCTAGGTGAAAGTTCTCTCAATGACCGGCCAGAAAGTATCCTTATCCATGAAGGATGTAGATCAGGACACCGGAGAAGATTTGAATCCTGCGAGCAACGAGCTACTGACTAACAGAGAAAGGTATGTTGAATTATTGTTACAAAATGATATTATTCTAATGTAGGTTCTTTTCTCTAAGCTGCTTTTTTTTGTAACGCCCAAAAGAGGTTGAAATTTTCTTTGGCATTCTTCCTATAACTATTGAGAGAAAATTCTAATGATGGGTTTCAACCCATTGAATTTTAAAAATGAACTTGATTTATTATTCAAATAATGAATTTACAACTTTACAGAGGAGATCCATCCACCAGAAACTCAGACCTAACCAGCACCCTACTGGAGCTGCAGACTCCAATAGAGCACGAGGATGACAAGAGAACCAAGCGAGTGAACAAGATATCTTCTCCGGAGAGATGGGAGATTAAACAGGTGAGTAACATCAGGTTGGGTGGCAGAGAACGCAATAAGATGCATAGTGAAATTTAAATACGAATAAAGCAGCACTTTTTATTGTTGAATACCATTATAAACAGGACCATTATAAACAGGACCTCTATAAACAATGACAATCTTCAGCTTGAACCACATATTCTTATGTGCCATTAATCATAGAGAAATTTTGGGATTTTCTGAGCGCACGGCAGTGCGCTAGGCAAAGTTACAGCAAGTACGACAGTTTCTGTATTACTTTTAATAGTAGATCTGTGAACTGTAAACCTTCTCCTATCGAATTCTAAACGTCATATGAAGCTTTAGGACACCGAGACCATTCATTCAATACCCCACTCGAGGGTCCAGTTCGGACCCTCGTGATACTGGCTATTCCCGACTCTACCATGGCTGGGTGAGATAAATGTGGGTAGCTAGTTTGTGAGTCTCCCGTGATTGAAGGGTAAAACCATTCCCGTCTCGAATAACTTTGCGATGTATTTGTGGAATAACACTTTTTAGTGGAAAGTAACCACCAGTGCATTTTCTACCACCTTAACCCTTGGAGTCTTTCTATTATGTAGTCACAAACTCAAATTAACGAGGAAAAATTCTTTTGCAATTTTTTAAACAATATTTTTGTAACCCTCTGTTATGTTTTATTTTATTATTATTAATTATTATTTTTTAATAGAGCTCGGCTCGTAAATATACACCCGTTTTGAACAACATAATCTGTCACGGTAGCTCAGTGGTAAAGGCGGCACTCTGTGAATCCAGAGGTTCTAGAGGTCGTGGGTTCGAAACCCAGCCGGGACATGACAAGTTATCCTCCTATTTGTGATTTTTACCACATAATAATATGTCTTGGGCTTACTGCTGGAATAATGGGACTTGATAGTCCTAATCAGGCAGTATAAATAAGGCGATATTATTATTATCATTATTATTTTTTAATAGAGATCGGCTCGTGAATTTACACCCGTTTTGTGATTAAAATTATGTTTTACTATTATTAAATAGACGTAAAAAATAAAATGAAAAAAAAAAATATTATTTTTTTACAAAAACGAAACACAATACTTCCGATTTCTAAAATTAGAAATTTCTCGGAAGTAAAATATTAAACCTCCGATGTTTCGCCCTCAGATGTTGTCAGCCAACTGCATCGACAAGAGCGAACTGCCAGACTTTGACGAGGAGACCGGGCTGCTGCCCAAGGATGCGGTGGAGGAGGAGGACATAGAGATAGAGATGGTGGAGGATGAGCCTCCCTTCCTGAATGGGCACGGCCGGAACCTGCACGAGCTCAGCCCGGTGAGTTCTCGTTATTATTATTATTGTCCCGGTAGCTCAGTGGTAAAGGCGGCACTCTGTGAATCCACAGGTTCCAGAGGTCGTGGGTTCGAAACCCAGCCGGGACATGACAAGTTATCCTCCCATTTGGGATTTTTAACACATAATAATATATCTTGGGCTTACTGCTGGAATAATGGGACTGAATAGTCCTTATCGGGCAGCATAAATAAGGCGATATTATTATTATTATTATTATTATTATTATTATTATTATTATTATTATTATTATTATTATTAAAACATCTGCTCTGCTTACTAATGTAGAGAAGAGTATCCAGACTCATGTAAAAAACATGAACAATAACATGGAAAAATTGGTTCAATCTTTAGTAACCAAAATCGATAGTCTGGGAAATACTATTAAATCTTTGGAGTCGAATCAGAAGAAACTTTTGGATGATAACACTTTGCTAAAAAATAATTTGAAAATTGCTAGTGACAAATTACACTCTCTAGAACTGAAGATGCCAATTTCGTTATCTGCAATGAATGCATCAACAGCTGATGTCTCTAGGTCCTATGTAGAAGCTACTACTCGAACCAAGACCTCTGTGTTACCGACTACCACTACTACTACTGCTGCTCAATCTCTAGGCAGGGTACCTACTGCCAATGCGTGTACATCTGATCACGTGCAAGTTCCAGGCAGGGGAGATCACGAGGGGGGCAATGAGGACCCGCGCCCCCAGGACCAGAATACTTGGCAGGTTGTTCAAAATCGAAGAGTCAGAAACAATATGAATACTACTACTAGAGCCCCGCCTAAGATTGGTACGAAAGCAGTGACTACCAATAACTCGTCTTCTATTCCAATGGTCAGGCGGAAGGACCCGCGGGTCAGAACTTCTGCTCTCTTTGTCACCAGATTTCTGCCTTCTGTCACCGTCCAAGATATAAAAGATCTTGTCAATGCTTCTCTCTCTCTTTCACACCTGAAAATCTCGAAACTACTGTCAAAACATCAAGATCTGTACTCTTCATTTCACGCACATTTTTATCAAAATGTGCGTGGACTTCGCTCTAAATTAGACTTATGCCGTGCCACTTTACCCCTCAATGATTTTGATATCTACGCATTCACTGAAACCAATTTAACGTCTTCTTTTTTTTCCGATGAAATTGGTTTCAAGAAAACAATCTCTGTTCATAGATGTGACAGAAATCTAAACAACACCTCTAGATGTATCCGTGGAGTGGTTCGCAAGAAGCGTTGTGGAGGTGGAGTTCTTCTGGCCATAAGAGTGATAGCGTTTTTTCATCCGATATAATTTCTTCTTCCTCCCATGGTTTCGAGCAGATTTTTGTTCGTGTGTCAGTCATCACTCGCAATAGAAGCAGGAGGTATTACATGATTGGTACTGTTTATATTCCACCTGACTCCCCCTCTGAAATTCTTTCATCTCACTTCGAGGAGGTTGAACGCCTCAGATCTCTCTACTCTGATGATTCTTTCATTATTTTAGGGGACTACAACTTACCTGAACTATCATGGAGCAAGTGTTCGCCTCCTGGTTGCTCTGCAACCCGTGGCTATACGCTCTTGGATCATATCTCTTTCCTAGATTTTAAACAGTTGAACTTTATCAGGAATAGTTTAGACAGAACTCTCGACTTGGTTCTTGCATCTTCATCTGATGAATATATTATTGAAGAATGTGATTCTTTTCTTCCTATTGATTCTCATCATCCTCCAATAGTTGTCTCAGTGCCTCTTCTTCCCGCGGAGGTTCCAGTTGATGAATCTGTTGTCTTTAATTTCAAAAGGGCTCCATACTCTATCATAAACAATATCCTTTCAGAATTTCATTGGCCTTCTTATTTAAACTCAACCGATGTTGACGATAATGTTAACCGATTTCACGACTTTATCTCCAACATCACCGAGGTATTTGTTCCTAAAGTCCATATCAAACGTGACTCTTTTCCTCACTGGTACACCCCATACTTGAAGTATTTGATTATTCAGAAAAAAAGTTTCCACAGGTTGTACAAGTCTTCTCGGAACCCTTTCTATTATAACTGTTTTGCTCGTCTCAGAACCGAATGTAAAGATACTGCTCGCTCTTGTTACTCTTCTTACCAGTCCTCTGTTGTACAAAATATCAAGGAGAATCCACGGTACTTTTGGAAGTTTAATAGAGATCTCAAAGGTGGATCAACTCTCCCTAAGATTCTTAAATATGGCGACATTGAATCATCATCACTTTCTTCATCTGCGAATCTTTTCTCTAAACATTTTTCTTCTGCTTTTGTTGATGTGCCTCTTTGTTCTCGTGAATTTCAATTTGCACAGTCTCAGCCCATTTCATCTTTGTCAATCTCTCCTTCCGATGTCATTAAGAAACTTGAGCACTTGAACGTACACAAAGGTATGGGGCCCGATGGTATTCCACCCATTTTTCTAAAAAACTGTTCTAAATCACTAGTTAGTCCTCTTTGTTACCTCTTCAACGAGTCTTTAAGCTCCGGAATATTCCCTTCTTTATGGAAGTCTTCATATGTGACCCCAGTACCCAAAAAAGATTCTGCTAGGAATGTTGTTTCAAATTATCGTCCTATTTCAATTCTTTCCACTATTCCGAAGTTTTTCGAATCCATTGTTCTAGACAAACTTTTCTTTTATCTTACACGTCTTATCATTCCCAATCAACATGGATTCATGCCAAATAGGTCGGTATCTTCCAATCTTCTTGAATATCTCAACTATATTTCTTTACATTTATCTGACAAAGATCAAGTTGATTCTGTATATCTTGACCTTACAAAGGCATTTGATCGTGTGAACCATAGAATCCTTCTTGACAAACTGTCTAGTTATGGTATTTCAGATAAACTTCTTCTATGGTTTTCCAGTTACCTCTCCAACAGATCATGCATGGTTCGTTTAGGTTCTTCGCTGTCTTGTTCTTTTAATGCATCTTCAGGCGTACCACAAGGTTCCCATTTGGGGCCTATACTCTTTCTTCTCTTCATTAATGATGTACAGAGTTGCCTTTCTCAGCATGATGTACAGTATCTCCTTTTTTGTGATGACCTGAAGCTCTTCCGCTCAATCCGCTCAGATGAGGATCATGTTATTCTTCAAAACGCACTAAATTCTTTGAAAGAATGGTTTGATATCAACTTCCTTGATATCAACCCAACAAAGTGCAATGTCATAACCTTTTCTCGCTCTTTGACTCCATCTCTTTACACCTACACTATTGACAATTGCTTCATACCCAGAGTAACTTGTATTAGAGATCTTGGTGTTCTTTTTGATAGTAAGCTATCATTTATTCCACAAGTTGATGCCATTTGTTCTAAGTCTTCTAAAATGTTGGGTTTTATTACTCGGTCGACAAAAGATTTCTCTGACTGCCTTTCTTTCAAAATTTTATACTGCTCTTTGGTACGAAGTGTACTAGAATTCTCTTCATGCATCTGGAACCCTGCTTATCTCTTTCATTCAGGAAGAATCGAACGTATCCAGCATAAAGCATTGAAAACCTTGGGATTCAAAATGAGAAACTCTAATTTATCCAACACTGAGCTCGAAAAAACTTTCAACCTACTTCCTCTATCGGTTAGGAGAGAGATGTATGATTCTATAACTTTTTTTAATATTCTCCATTCTAAGACTGACACTTCTGATCTTCTCTCCTCCATAAATATAAATATACCAACATATTCTACACGCGATCCTCTTCCATTCAAACCACCTTTTGTACGCACCAACTACCTACAAAACTCTCCATTGATAAGACTTCAACGGACAGCTAATACACTCAGGGAGCACCTAGACTTTTTCTGTATTACTGTCCATCAAATCAAAGAATTTTACAACAACAAGTTAATCTAAGTTGGTTTTTTTTTTTTTTTTTTTTTTTTTTTTTTTTTTTTTTTTTTTTTTTTTTTTTTTTTTTTAAGACAGGTAAATGTGTTTTTATATTATATAGATAAGTAGATAGTCTTATGTTAGATAGTTTTATATTTTTATAGTTAGGGAAATTAATTGTAAATTAGTTAGTACAGGGTAAATATGCCCGTATATTGTTCAAATAAATAAATAAATAAATGTCGAAGTACTGGAGACAGATTTTACAAAGATTGATGAAGTGAGTCTATGGCCAGATGGATGTCTGCTGAAACCTTTTAGAGGACGTCTTCTACCGGATATTGTTGTCAGTGAAGATGCTACGCCATCGCTGTCCGGGACCCGGTCCAACGTTGCTGTTAGGACCAAACCATCTCCTGAAATCATTCCTGGCGATTCTGACACCAATGAGGGTGACGAGACCTTCTCCTCAACATAATCTTTTTACCTTAATTATTTTTATGAATAGTATTAGTATTTATTACCAAAATTGCAATGGTCTTAGGACAAAGAGTACCGAATTCTACAGCAATTGTATTGGTTGTGATTATGATTTTATTTGTTTAACCGAAACTTGGTTGACTGAAAGTTTCAACAGCTATAGTTATTTCCCACACGATTATTTTGTATATAGAAAAGACCGTTCTAGCCCAGGTGTTGTCCAAGACCGGAGGGGGGGAGGTGTCCTCATAAGTTGCAAAAAAAAATTTCATGTAAAACGCAGATTTGATCTAGACTTTAACCAAATTGAATGTACATGGGTTGAAGTTGAAATTAGTCCAGAGGTCACTCTTTTAATCGGGAATCACTATTTACCTCCTGATATTGATATAGATATTGTACAGCGTTATTCTGAGTTTTTACAGCTAAATATTGATATAACTGCTTTTAAAATCATTTGCGTTGGGGACTTCAATCTACCCAAGTTTAACTGGGAGTTGGGTCTAAGTGTGCATGAGAATTCGTACATAAGAAAAAAGTCTCAACTTATATATTCACTTTTCTGTAATTTAAATATTGTTCAGCATAATTTTGAACGTATTAGTGTCTCTGATAATATTTTAGATTTAATTGCTTCCAGTTTTTCTGACGAACTTAATATCTCACAGGAACAAGAATTAGTAACTCTTGATAGGAGACATCCTAGTCTACTGATATCAATATCTTTGCCGGTTTTTAACCACTGTCATGTACATTATATTAGAAAAAATTTCAGCAAGGGTGATTATCTGGGTCTATTCAATTACTTGAGGAACTACTGCTACTCCAGTTCTTCTGACCCTGAAACCCTAGCAAATGATTTAAACAATGCAGTGGCCTATGCCATACAAACTTTTATTCCTGACACAGTAATAAAACCCTCCAAGTTCCCCCACTGGTTCTCCTATCGACTTCGAAATTTACTCAAATCGAAAGAGAAATTTCATATTAAGTCCAAAAAATGTCCACATAACCCCTATTTTAGAGAATCTTTTAAACAATTTAGAAAACTGTGTAAGAGACAATTTAAAATTGACGAAAAAAAATATAACTGTAAGGTGGAGGCAGATCTTCATAATGACCCCAAATTTTTTTGGCAATATATAAAATCCAAATACAAGAATCCTCATGAAATAAGTATAGTTGAGAACAACCTTGTGGTTCCCGAGGCAGATGTTCCAAATGTTTTTGCAGCACAATTTGGTTCTGTATATAATACAAACACAGCATTCCAGAATCGGGATTACTCTAGTGGTGACCCGCCGGTACTCGAGCCGCCTGTTATTTCAGTGGCGGATGTGAAAAAGGCTGCTAAGGCACTAAAGCCGTCTCGAGTGGCTGGATCCGATAACCTCCCAGCTTTTATACTGAAAGGGTGTATCAATGCCTTGGCACCGACCCTCTGTAACTTGTTTAATGGCTGTCTCTCAAAAAGCATATTTCCGACGTTATGGAAATCTTCAATTGTTGTTCCCATTCCCAAAAATAGTAATGTTAGTAATGTAAAAAATTACAGACCCATATCGTTACTACCAAATTTCTCCAAAATATTTGAAAAAATAATAGTACATCACATAAACTTTCATATTAAAACTTTGGTGTCACCAAATCAGCATGGTTTCCTAAAGGGTCGCTCTACATGCACAAATCTGGTTTCTTTTATGCAACATGCTGCTCCTTGTGTCCTTAATCAAAGGCAATTAGATACGGTGTATTTTGACCTCAGCAAGGCATTTGACGTCGTCCCACATGAATTACTATTGAATAAGTTACAATTATATGGTTTTTTCTCCATCTTATATCAATTTTTTCAAAAGTTACCTTTTTGGTCGAACTTTTAGGGTTAAAACCGGAAATTTCTTTTCGTCTGAACAACCTGTTCCCTCCGGAGTACCCCAAGGTAGCAATCTAGGGCCAATCCTGTTCGTCATGTTCATCGATGACATCAAAAATATAATATCAAGTCCCTTTGAGATGTTCGCAGACGACCTGAAAATTTGTCGCGTTATATATGACGGGCAAGATTCTGATTTATTGCAAAATGATATTGATGCCATTGTTAACTGGTGTACCTTAAATGGTATGCAGTGCAACATTGACAAAACTGTTGTAATGTCTTTCACACGAACTCAAAATCCCTACATTCACCACTACAATATATCCGGCACTGGTATAAACCGAAAATTTGAACATCGTGACTTAGGAGTTATAATGGACACAAAGTTAAACTTTAACTGCCATATACAGAAACTGCTGGCTACTGGAAAAAGAAACACAGGTCTGGTATACTGGATCTCCAAAAATTTCAGAAATAGGTCCACTGTTATGGTGCTGTACAGTGCACTGGTCCGATCCAGACTCGAATACTGTTCGGAGGTATGGAACGGATTAGGCATAACAGATACTGCCTCTCTAGAGCAAGTCCAAAAAAATTTCCTTAGGAGGATAAGTTATCATATTTCGGGTCGTTCATCATCCTACAACGTTTCCCTTGAGCTGTATAACCTGACAAAACTTAGCCACAGAAGGACCTACAAAGACATACTCTTCCTGTACAAACTTATAAACTACCTCATTGATTGCTCATTTTTAGTCTCTAACATCAACTTCAATATACCTAGATTAAGATGTAGACATATAAGACACTTTAAACTACAAATATCAGAAAATACCAACTTAATTCCTATGAACAGACTTATGTTCACAGGTAACAAGATTTCAACATTGGACTTCAACATACCCATTCATGCTTTTATAAGAGATCTAAATAGCATCCTCAAAGAGCAAAGATAACACAATAGTGTATTTTATTATTATAATTGTTATTATTATCATAGTTATTTTATTATTATTATCATAGTTAATTCTATACCTGCCTTTACATGCATAAACATAATATGTCTAACACTAAACTTTACAACTGTAATGTACCATCTTTGTATTAACTTATAAATAGTGAGTAAAAATGTAATTGGTGGGGCCGAAACTTTGTAACGGCCTCCACTGTTTTCTTATTCACTCTAATAAAGAAATATATTCAATTCAATTCAATTCAATTATGTTAGACTCCTCTGAAGTTAGACTTGGCTTATAGGACATGTATTGTTTATAATATCATTCTTGTACAAATAAATAAAAGTATTCAATTTCTTTAAAGTATTTTAAAGTACCCTTTAAAAAAAAGGGTTATTGCCTGTGGAAGAGATTGCCACAGGCAATAACCCCGCCATTTAAGTAGGACATTAACTTCATTCTCTTTTTTTTTGTTCTTGTATCTTTGCTTAATCTTTTTGTTTTTCTTTATAATTTCATTGCATATTACTGTATATATTTTTTGTTCTACCTAGAAAAGCTTACTATAATAATAATTATTATTATTATTATGTTAGACTCCTCAGAAGTTAGACTTAGCTTATAGGAGATGTATTGTTTATAATATCATTGCTGTACAAATAAATAAAAGGGGACCCGCTTTGACTAACTTTTTTATAATTCATCTTAGATGGGGATTGTTACTATCAAATCCAATGACTTTGAGGTGCTGATTACGAATTTGGCATTGAATTTCAACGATCTGTTACCGTGGAGTCACCAGTGGCGGAATTCGACTTCTTTTCGGGGATAAGGAAAATCGTGTAATGATTACATCAGATTTTTTAATTTAGTATTATTTGTCAACTTGTTTATTTACCATTTCAGGTTCGAATTGTAAAGAACCCGGACGGATCTTTAGCCCAAGCCGCCATGATGCAGAGTGCTCTGGCTAAGGAGAGGCGGGAACAGAAGATGCTGGCTAGAGAACAGGAGATGGACTCCATACCCAGCACCAACATGAACAAGAATTGGATTGACCCCTTGCCGCAGAATAGTAAGTTTCAGTAAGAAAAGAATCTATAAAAATCTGAGCGTTCGTAGATCTTCTCACCCTACCGCAGTCCACAACAGTTCAATTTTTGCAGGAAAAACATAATATTTTTTACTTTTGGTAGGTGATTATTATTCTTGTGAAATTTATGTATTTTTTTTACTCTCAAATTATTTATTTTTAACTATGATATTTATGTATTTTTTATGTTTTTTTTTTTCAATTGTGAGCAGATGCCAAAAGGAATATAGATTCCTTTTGCTTCTATCAATGGGATTATCCCCGTAGATTTGTAAAAATAACCAACTTAATTACCCGTACCTACTATAGATTAGATGTCTGAAATGAACGTACAAAGAAGATAGGGTAATACTTTGTTACTAACTCTAACCTGGACATAAGAAAACTCACGGGGCCAGAATTTTTTCAGTTATATCCAGGTTTCTTTTAAAAAGAGGTTATTTTCCCTTATAGAAAGGTGAATTTGAAATGAAAAGCGTTCTCTTATATCTAGGTTTGACGGTAAAATATTAATTGATTCTGTTTACTTCAGGTGACAACCGAGGTCTAGCGGCCAACATGCGAGGTATAGGCCTCACTAATCAAGACCTGCCTGAATGGAAGAAGCACGTCATAGGAGGCAAGAAAAGCTCTTTCGGGAAGAAGACCAATATGACCATAGTAGAGCAACGACAGAGTTTACCTATCTACAAGCTTAAGGATGAGCTGATCAAGGTATGAAGTTATTTCAATGTTTACCCGTTTCTACACCCCTTGTTAAATACACTGAGGGAAAAATTTAGCGGAACGCATAGGTTTTTTCGCGTATAACTTGTGTATTTCTTGTTGGACAAAAACATTTTTCATATTTTTTCCGATTGCGGAAATCACACAAAAATTGGTACAGAGATAGTTAAGACATGAAAGCCAATTTTCAAAATTGAATAAAGTACTTGTCACTGTCGGTCTTTCCCATACAGGGTGTTGTCCTCCTAATAAAGCTTAAAAAAAACTTAACTGGTGACCCGGGGGTTCGATTCCAGGCAGTGGCCGACAACCAGATCCTGATCGTGATAGGAGAGACGGGCTCGGGCAAGACGACGCAGATCACCCAGTACCTGGCCGAGGCTGGCTTCACGGCCCGGGGGAAGATCGGCTGCACGCAGCCGCGTCGCGTGGCGGCCATGTCGGTGGCTAAGCGGGTGGCGGAGGAGTTCGGGTGTCGGCTGGGCCAGGAGGTCGGGTACACGATTCGGTTCGAGGACTGTACGAGCTCGGAGACATTGATTAAGTGAGTGAAGAGCTGGTTAAGTGAGTAAATAGCAACGCTAGGCGTTAATGGGTTAAGTGAGTAAATAGCTGATCAAGATTAAATAACTGATCATGTGAGTAAATAATAATAATATCGCCTTATTTAAACTGCCCGATTAGGACTATTAAAGTCCCATTATTCCAGCAGTAAGCCCAAGACATATCACTATGTGGTAAAACTCCCAAATGGGAGGATAACTTGTCATGTCCCGGCTGGGTTTCGAACCCACGACCTCTGGAATCTTTGGATTCACAGAGTCCCGCCTTTACCACTGAGCTACCGGGACAGATAGTAGCCGATTAAGTGAGCAAATAACTGATCAAGTTAGTGATTAACTGATTAAGTAAGTAAATAACTGATCAAGTTAGTAAATAGCTGATTAAGTGAGTAAATAACTGATGAAGTGAGTAAATAGCTGATCAAGTTAGTGAATAACTGATTAAGTGAGTAAAGAGCTGATTATGTGAGTAAATAGCTGATCAAGTGAGTAAAGAGCTGATTATGTGAGTAAATAGCTGATCAAGTGAGTAAATAGCTGATCAAGTTAGTGAATAACTGATTAAGTGAGTAAAGAGCTGATTATGTGAGTAAATAGCTGATCAAGTGAGTGAATAGCTGATTAAGTGAGTGAATAGCTGATTAAGTGAGTAAATAGCTGTTTAAGTGAGTAAATAGCTAATTTAGTGAGTAAATAGCTGATTAAGTGAGTGAATAGCTGATTAAGTGAGTGAATAGCTGATTAAGTGAGTGAATAGCTGATTAAGTGAGTAAATAGCTGTTTAAGTGAGTAAATAGCTGATTAAGTGAGTAAATAGCTGATTAAGTGAGTAAATAATAATAATAATGTTTTTCTTTGTGTTATTATATCACAATGTTAGTGGTTAGCGGAGAATTATAGGTCTTTTCCGTATTTTTAATATCCCAATATCTTATTTTTGCCTATAACTCCGCCACTGGTCGCTGCTCACATTAAAGCAGCTACTCATTTTTCCTCACGAGGTATGATGAGTGGACCCCGAACACCCAAGTACAGAGCAGAAAAAATCATGCCCCGCTGGGGATCGAAACTAGGTCACCGTGCGTGCAATGCCTAGCGCGCTATCTCACTCTGCCACGGTGACTACAAGTGGGTAAATGGCTGATCAAGTGAGTAAATTGCTAATTAAGTGAGTAAATAGCTGATCAAGTGAGTAAATAGCTGGTTAAGTGAGTAAATAGCTGATCAAGTGAGTAAATAACTGATCAAGTGAGTAAATAATAATAATAATAATGTGTTTCTTTGTGTTATTATATCACAATGTTAGTGGGTAGCGCAGAATTATAGGACTTTTCCGTATTTTTAATATCCCAATATCTTATTTTTTGCCTATAATTCCGCCACTGGTCGCTGCTCACATTAAAGCAGTTACTCATTTTTCCTCACGAGGTATGAATAGTGGACCCCCAACACCCAAGTACAGAGCAGAAAAAATCATGCCCCGCTGGGGATCGAAACTAGGTCACCGTGCGTGCAATGCCTAGCGCGCTAACTCGCTCTGCCACGGTGACTACTACAAGTGAGTAATTAGCTGATCAAGTGAGTAAATAACTGATTAAGTGACTAAATAGCTGATCAAGTGAGTAAATAGCTGATCAAGTGAGTAAATAGCTGATTAAGTGAGTAAATAGCTGATTAAGTGAGTAAATAGCTGAGGTCGGGTTCTACGAAAAACATCTAACCTGAAAAACACGAAAAACGTTAGTTCCAAATGATTCGTCAAGATAGCGCCAGTAGAGTTTTGCTCTAAACTCTACTGGCGCTATCTTGACGAATCCTTTGGAACTAACGTTTTTTAGGTAAGGTGTTTTTCGTAGAACCCGACCTAAGTGAGTGAAGAGAATGCCGTAGGCATTAGCACCGCCCTTGATCAAGTTTTGTTTAATAATTTCAACTTTGTTTCTTGTAAATTGTAAATACTATATTTTGTAAATAAAACTTGATTAAATCTGTTTAATAATAATAAGTTTAATAATAAGTACATAACTGATCAAGTGAGTAAATAGCTGATTAAGTGAGTAAATAGCTGATTAAGTGAGTAAATAACTGATCAAGTGAGTAAATTATTGATCAAGTGTAAATAACTGATTAAGTGAGTAAATAATTCTCGTAGTGGATTTTTATGTTTTTCGAAACTAGGGGCAAGACAGATTATTTTGAGGTTTCTCAAAACTTTACAACAGCGAACAGACTAGCGAACCATAACAAGCTAGGCTAGCTTGTAGCTGTTACCGCAGGGTTTAATGTCTTATAATGAAATAGCCTAAGTTCTGATGATGGTTCATCGCCCATAGAAATATGTATGTGGTTCAGGACGAGTCAACTTTCCCACGTACGAGGTTGCCTGGAGACCATCACTTTCCTCACCACCTTAAGCCAAGCTGGTAACAACAACAGCAACTTTGATCTTTGACAAAGCTAAATTTCTCTATTTGCCATAACTAAGTTCTCATAGTTGTGTTAATCACTTTCATGATATCACAACAACTCAAACTCGCTTTACTAAATCTACACTGAAACCGGCACTTGAACCACCGAACTCCAGATTACAAGTTCGCCGACTTATTGATCAAACTACTGAGGTCGGTTATTTGCTATAACTATGTAACTCTTTGTTGGTGCCCTGATTGATTTCTTTCAGTATATTTTTGTACACTTTTTGTTTTATTTTGTTTAATTTAGGGCTGTTTACCTCAATAAAGTAAATCAAAACACAGGAGGCCATAATGATTTTATAATTATTAATGTTATTGGTTTGGTTCCCAGGTACATGACAGACGGTATGTTACTGAGAGAGTGTCTAGTGGACTTGGATCTGAACAACTATTCTGTGATTATGTTGGACGAAGCCCATGAGAGGACCATTCACACTGATGTTCTCTTTGGTAAGCCCCTACATAATGCATTGGTAGTCGAGTGGTTAACGGGCTAGATTGGTAATCCAGGAGCGTAGGGATCCGTTGTTTCGAATCCCACCCAATCTATTAATTTTACTTCCGAGAAATTTCTAATATTAGAAATCGGAAGTATTGTGTTTGTTTTTGTAAAAAAAAAAAAATATTTTTTTGCTCCGATTTCAATTTTTTTCTCATTTATTTATATGACCACATAATAATAAGACTCTGAAGGTTAGGTGGTAGCAAATGCCTTAAGCATTAACCTCGCCTGGTGGTTACCTTCCACTAAAGAGTGTTATTATTTGGCCGGGTCGATGTGTGCCTGCCAGGTCCCGGCTCATGTAGATGTAAAGTCAAGTGATCACTTTACAGCTCTGTGATTGGCGGAAAGCTATGCGTTTAAGTAAAAAGTTAGATGTAGGGCGCATGGTCTTTATCTCCAACAACCGCTAGTGCGAAGTTGATGAATTTAAAATGGGACCATCTACAATACGTCTTCTATATGGGCAAGTCATGGACCTTATTTATTTATTTTTAAGTGCAATACAAAACAGATGTATGTCAATTGCAATGAAATTTGACATACACCCAATGACATTATAATACACTTTTTATTATTATTATTTATGGTGTCACCTTTCGTGGGTGTGAAGCAGCCCCTCAGCGTGTTATTATTATTTTTCTGTAGTTTTTGACGTTTTAGAATAAATTTGAAAAATAAAATATAATAATAACAACATAATAATAATAATAATAATATCGCCTCATTTATACTGCCCGATTAGGACTATTAAAGTACCATTATTCCAGCAGTAAGCCCAAGACGTATTATTATGTGGTAAAAATCCCAAATGGAAGGCTAACTTGTCATGTCCCGGCTGGGTTTCGAACCCGCGACCTCTGGAATCTCTGGATTCACAGAGTGCCGCCTTTACCACTGAGCTACCGGGACAGATGAAGCTACCGGGAAATATAACAATTTACCAATCCCCGCCCCTCAGGTCTACTCAAGCAGGCCGTGAAGACCAAACTCTTTATCTATTTCATACCACAATGTCATACCACAATTTAACCATCCCCGCCCCTCAGGTCTACTCAAGCAGGCCGTCAAGAAGCGCCCCGAGATCAAGCTGATAGTCACCTCCGCCACCCTGGACGCCGTCAAGTTCTCCTCCTACTTCTTCGAGGCGCCCATCTTCACGATTCCCGGGCGCACCTTTCCCGTGGAGGTTCTCTACACGAAGGAGCCGGAGACAGACTACCTGGACGCCTCCCTCATCACCGTCATGCAGATCCACTTGCGCGAACCTCCGGGAGATGTGTTGCTCTTCCTGACGGGTAAGAAAGTTGGCCAGTTAATGATCGTAAAATTGCGTAAGCCAAATTGTAAAAAAAAAAATCATAACGAGTAAGTCATAATGAGTAAGATTAACGTCTGTATCGATGGTACCTTTTTTTTTAGTTACCGCTTGTTGCAGTATCACTCTTGCATAGTAGTAGTGATTTCGGCCATCAATATAAATCTATATTTCCTCAAGAACTGGATACCATTTTCAGCAATCAGTCAGTCAGTTACATTGTGACAGTTCTGTATTCATCCTAATAAATATTTCTTAAAGCTTTTAAACTCTGTCTTTCATTTTGATCATAAAATACCGCTTTAACTATTTTACCTTTAACTAACTATGGTAACTATATTATGCTACCTTAAACACACCAGAAGTACATCAGAACACATCAGAGATATAAGCTCCAGGAGTATTGAGTGTGTATATCTCTGAGTGATGTTGTTGTTGTTGGTCTCCAGCCAACTTTATTTCAAAGTTGACTCGTCCTGAACCACATATTTCTGTGTGCGATCAACCATCATAAGGACTTGGACTTTTCTTTATAAGCCATTAAACCATTAGGAAACTGCAAGCTAGACTGGCTTGTAAGGGTTGGCTAGTCTGTAATCTCTCTTTATAGTCCTCTAGCGAGACACTCGTCTTCTCCCTGTTTAACGATTGAGTGATATAGTGGGAGATATACTCCCACTCCAAATGACCCGGGTTTGAATCCCGGCGGGGTTGAATTTTTTTCCAGTCTGTTGTACTCTGCATGTCGGGGCCTACCCTAGCCTCGTGAGGACCAGTGGCGGTATTACGAGATTGATATTGGACAATGATGGTTGGTTGGAAATATGATGCAATATCATTAGTTCTCGTAATGTCGATGCTACTAAAAAAATGACATAGTAAAACAAATAACTCTATATCTCTCCTTTTTATCTTCTTTAAATACGATTCTTGTTAGCTGTGATTCAACGTGATCACAGCTAAACCAAAAAAAAAAAAAAAACACCACAGGTAATGAAATATATAAGTTCTTAGGAAAAACTTACAGTTATACACAACTCTTGGTAAAACAAATAAACATCGAAATAATTTGAAGATAGAAAATACTTGGCTTTTTTTGTTTTACTTAATTATTTATTTTCAGATGGCCATTTCGCCAGTTACGGCATCGTCAGTGAACTAAAGACTCACAGGTAAACCAAAAATAAATAAACAATAATGTTGATTATGTGTTCCCAGGTCAGGAAGAGATCGACACTGCGTGCGAGATTCTGTACGAGAGGATGAAGTCCCTGGGGCCGGATGTTCCCGAGCTCATCATCCTGCCTGTGTACTCCGCCCTGCCCAGTGAGATGCAGACGCGGATATTCGAGGCCGCGCCCCCCGGCTCTAGGAAGGTAATAATAATACTCTTTACTGGGAGTCAACCACCAGGTGATGTTAACCTAACGCATTTTCTACCACCTAACCCAATGAGGTTCATACTTCATAGGGTGGCGTTATCGTGAACGATGGTAGTCAGACAGTGGAGGAATGACTCAGCACTTCTACCACTGTCTTTACAAGGAGGCTAAAAATTGACAAAGGCCCCCAGAACTAAGTCAATGCTGGTCTACTCCCTGTTTATAGTTCCCTAGCCAGACTGCTGGTCTACTCCCTGTTTATAGTCCCCCAGCCAAACTACTGGTCTATTCCCTGTTTACAGACCCCAGCCAGACTTATCTTAGTTTCTTTCAAGTTACGATATTTGTGTTAACCACGATGTGATGTCACAATTATTCAAACTAGATTTACTAATAGCCGGGTCGAGATGCGAATGCTAGGTCCTTGCTGCCATGTACTAATATACAAGAGCAGGGACCTAGGTCCTTGCTGTCATATACTAATACACATGAACAGGGACCTGGGTTCTTGCTGGCATATACTAATATACATGAGCAGGGACCTAGATCCTTGCTGTCATATACTAATATACATGAGCAGGGACCTAGGTCCTTGCTGTCATATACTAATATACATGAGCAGGGACCTAGTAGACGCATCTCGAACCGGCCATAAATCTTTGCTGAACTCGGGACTCGTTCCATTGACCTCCAAGTTACAAGCCCGCTGCCTTATCGATCCAGCTACTGAGGTTGATGAATCTTGAAAAAAATAAATTTAAAATATTTCCTAACTAAATTGGTTCCTTTGCTTTCTCCTCAGGTAGTGATAGCCACCAACATCGCGGAGACCTCCCTCACTATAGACGGCATCTTCTATGTGGTGGACCCTGGGTTCGTCAAGCAGAAGGTCTACAACTCCAAGACCGGCATGGACTCTCTGGTAGTCACGCCCATCTCTCAGGTGAGAATATGTCCATCTCTCAGGTGAGAATATGTCCATCTCTCAGGTGAGAATATGTCCATCTCTCAGGTGAGAATATGTCCATCTCTCAGGTGAGAATATGTCCATCTCTCAGGTGAGAATATGTCCATCTCTCAGGTGAGAATATGTCCATCTCTCAGGTGAGAATATGTCCATCTCTCAGGTGAGAATATGTCCATCTCTCAGGTGAGAATATGTCCATCTCTCAGGTGAGAATATGTCCATCTCTCAGGTGAGAATATGTCCATCTCTCAGGTGAGAATATGTCCATCTCTCAGGTGAGAATATGTCCATCTCTCAGGTGAGAATATGTCCATCTCTCAGGTGAGAATATGTCCATCTCTCAGGTGAGAATATGTCCATCTCTCAGGTGAGAATATGTCCATCTCTCAGGTGAGAATATGTCCATCTCTCAGGTGAGAATATGTCCATCTCTCAGGTGAGAATATGTCCATCTCTCAGGTGAGAATATGTCCATCTCTCAGGTGAGAATATGTCCATCTCTCAGGTGAGAATATGTCCATCTCTCAGGTGAGAATATGTCCATCTCTCAGGTGAGAATATGTCCATCTCTCAGGTGAGAATATGTCCATCTCTCAGGTGAGAATATGTCTTTGAAAATTCAGTGTAGGACTCATAAAGTCCGCACTTAATTATGATAGCCGAGTCTATTTTCAAAGAGAGTGTGTTTCACAGCCATTTTTCAAAGGCTGTGGTGAAACACTCACTGTTAAATTTTATTCAAATAAACCAATTAGAGTATGTTGTTTATCAGTTGACAGGGATATTTTTATGATAGTGAGAGTTTTTTTTCTGGAATGTGGCCCAGATGTTTCTTACATCCACTCTTAGAAAGAGGTTATCTTCCCTTGTACATAGGTAAATTCTTCCTGGTCTTGAACTATTGTTGTTGTAGCCAGCTTGGCTACAGCTGAGGGATTGATGGTCTCTATCTAACTGTAGTTTAAAAGTTGGCTCGTTCTGAAGCACTTACATATTTCTATGTGCGATCAACCATCATGAGAACTTTTGCTTTTTCTTTATAACCAATTAAAACCTTGTGAAACTGCAACCTAGTCTTGATTGTTAGGGTGACTAGTCTGTTTATAGTCCTCTAACGAGGCACTGGTTGGTCTTCTCCCTGTTTAACGTCCCCTAGCCAGATATTTAATGAAATTGAACAGTTAGATTTTATTAAAAGTTACAGGTAGAACATTGAAGTCAATTCTTCTGATGGCAATGCTCCCAACACGCTGGCAGCATTACCTCTTTGGATTGTCATGCTTAATTTTGCTACTAGGTGACTCATTGATTGTGTGTTCCCTGTCTTCTCAATCATCTTTTTTCCTATCTCCTGAATCAATTTCTTTCCCTCGTCATATTTAATTATCTTACGCCCAGGTTTGACTGTACTTCGACTGTTCGACTGTAAGGGTTGGGTGGAAGAGATTGTCATAGGCAATAACCCCGCCTTTTAGTTAGGACATAATATGTTTTTATATATTTTCTATTCTTTTTCATTTTTATTGTAAATATTGTTTCCATTTTTTTCATTGTTAAAATAATTATTTGTATGTATGTAATGTCCATTTATACCTAATAAAGCGTTGTATAATAATAATAATAATAATAATTGCCCCCTAACGAGGCACTGGTATTCTCACTGTTTAACGTCCCCTAGCCAGATAGTTAATCATCTTACGCCCAGTTTCGACTGTACTTCTCAACTTTCCCTCACTCTCTCTCTACCCAGGCTCAAGCCAAGCAGCGTGCAGGCAGGGCCGGTCGCACGGGCCCGGGCAAGACCTATCGTCTGTACACGGAGCGCGCGTACCGGGACGAGATGCTCCCCACGCCCGTGCCTGAGATCCAGCGCACCAACCTGGCCACTACTGTGCTGCAGCTGAAGACCATGGGGATCAACGACCTGCTCCATTTTGACTTCATGGACGCGCCCCCCGTGGAGTCCCTGATCATGGCCCTGGAACAGCTGCACTCGCTGTCGGCGCTCGACAATGAGGGGCTGCTGACGCGGCTGGGACGTCGGGTGAGTTTTATTGTAGAGGTTGGGTGGAAGAGATTGCCATAGGCAATAACCCCGCCCTTCAGTTAGTACATCAGGGCAGGTTATATTCAGGTGAGGCTATATTCAAAAGTTACTAACTTTTGGACCTTGTCATGGGGACCTTGCCAAGCTGTTTCAAAATGGAAGAGATTTTTTATTTGTAAGATATTAGAAAAATTTAATAAAAGTTACTAACTGGACTGATTGATTGTAACAAACTCTTGTCCACAGTATCTTTTGATTGTCATAGAAGGCTGAGAAAAAATAACTTGTTTTACTCAACAACATGTGCTACCAACTACTCACATTTCTCGCCTCTAAACAGAATGATTCGAGCAGCAAACCATGACAACGATTTTGATTTTACCTGACTTTGTTTATACTTACCTATTCATTTATTTTTCTCGTATGTTTTACTTGTATACTTTTAACATTATTTTATTTTAATCTTTGTATTTATTGACATTATCATTGTTGACATTCCCGTAAATATACTCCCGTACACCGGGTATTTATTATTATTATTATATTCCCATTATAGAGACGTTGAGAAAAATAAAACGTTTCTCAACCGACCTCAGTAGCTTGATCGATAAGGCGGCGGACTTGTAACCTGGAGGTCAGTGGTTCTTTTTTTTAATTTGGGTTTAACGTCGCTTTCAACTGCAACTGCATGGTCATTTTCCTACAATCGCAGGAAAATCACAAACCTGCTACCCACATTAAACTCACCCTCGCTGGACGTTGCTTAACTTCGGTTGGCGGTTTAAGTCCCGGTTTCAGCATAGATTTAGTTAAGCGAGTGAACAAAAAAAACCATTAAAACGTTTCTCAATTTCCATTCCAGATGGCCGAGTTTCCTTTGGAGCCCAACCTGTCCAAGATGTTGATCATGTCTGTTCACCTGCAGTGCTCCGATGAGGTGCTTACCATTGTCTCCATGCTGTCTGTGCAGAACGTCTTCTACAGGTGAGATCGATATCTATAATTATTATCACCATGTAATCTTTTTTTTTTTAATTACTTGAGTATTTAATGGAGTTTTATTAAAAGTTACAGATAGAACATAGAAGTCAATTCTTCTGATGGCAATGCTCCCAACACGCTTATTTTTCCCCATAATGCCGCCACTGTTCGCTGCTCACAGTAAAGCAACAACTCATTTTTCCTCATGAGGTATGGGTGGACCCCGTAACATCCAAAGAAGGGAGCCGAAAAATTCCGACTCCGCTGGGATTCAAACCCAGGTCACTGTGAGTGCAAGAATAGCCTACCCACTATTAATTATGAGCAAATGATACGCAAGAACATAAAAGAAACGAATTAGTCCTATAATTCTGCGCTACTCACTAAAATTGTGATAAAATAACACAAATATTATTACGATATTCAGCAACGCCTAACTGATCTTAAAATGTGTGCTTTTTTTATTATTTATTCTAGAAATAATTTTAAGATAAAAAAAAAAAGGTTCAACTCAATACTTTTGTTTCAATCAAGTAAAACAAAAAAAGCCAAGTGTCAAATCATTTCTCTGTTTATTTGTTTTACCTAGAGTTGTGTATATTTGTATAACTAAATTTTTCCTGAGAACTTATACAGGGTGGACCAAAAAAAAGGTCCACTCTTTATAATTCATTAATCATGTATCACCAAAAAATAATCAACATTTTCAGGCCAAAAGACAAGCAGGCACTAGCGGACCAGAAGAAAGCCAAGTTCAACCAGACGGAGGGGGACCACATCACGCTCCTAGCCGTCTACAACTCCTGGCGGAACAACAAGTTCAGCAACGCCTGGTGCTACGAGAACTTTGTGCAGATCAGAACTCTGAAGCGGGCCCAGGACGTGAGGAAGCAGCTGCTGGGAATTATGGACAGGTGAGAGAGTCCTGCGTGATCATATTGTTCTAAAAGCAGCACTTTCGACGTTTTCTTACCTGTCACAACAGCACTTTGGACTTCAGGCGGAGCACTTTCGACGCGTCGAAAGTGATGCTGTGACAGGTAAGAAAGCAGCAGTTTCCTCAGGTATTACATATAAGATTGCAGCACTTTCGACAGGCGTTTTTCATTGTGTCTCAAAATATTCTCCTTTGATGTGTTCACTCCTTAATTTGCCCGTGTTTATTTGATACGTACGAGGCAGATTATTTTGTAGAAAATCTTATAACGATCCAGCACTTTCGACAAGTCCAATGTACTGCGTTCTTACCAATCTCATCTGATAGACGCAAGTATTTATTTTAAAAGTGATACATTATTATATTTTGTTATTCTAATTTTTGCTTTCTATGGCCTACAACCTGGCCGAGATAACATGACAAGTTAGCCTCCGATTAATATGATTTTTAGAAGATTTTAATACGTCTCGGGCTTACTGCTAAATTAATGGGACTCAATAGTCCTGATCGAGAATTACTATGCATAAACTGTTAGCGTAATGGGACTTCTTGTTTCAAGCCGACAGTCTAAATAAAGCACTACCTACTATAATATTTATGCGTACCACTAGGCAAATACCTATCGTATTAATAAATCGTAGTAATATTTTTAAATCGGATTTAACCGTTAACGTCGCTTTCAACTTCATGGTTATGTATTGTAACACGAAAGAGTTTTACGGCCCCATTCGCAGGAAACATATCAACCTGTTACTCAGATGAACCTCACCTCGCCTGAGTCGGGCCGGGAATAGCCTACATAACGAGAGAATATTTTTGCATGAGGTTGTTTGGGTAGTAGCTTTGTTAATATTCTGTGTATCACCGAAGTTAAGTAACGTCCAGCTTCGTGATAATCGTGATGCTGGAATTCCGTCCCAACCCAGGCTGGATGAGGTTGTTGGGTAGTAGCTTTGTTAATTTTCTGCGGATCACCGAAGTTAAGTAACGTCCAGCTTTGTGATAATCTTGATACTGGCACTCGGTCCCAACCCAGGCTGGATGAGGTTGTTTGGATAGTAGCTTTGTTAATTTTATGTGCATCACCGAAGTTAAGTAACGTCCAGTTTCGTGATAATCGTGATGCTGGAACTCCGTCCCAACCCAGGCTGGATGAGGTTGTTTGGGTAGTAGCTTTGTTAATTTTCTGCGGATCACCGAAGTTAAGTAACGTCCAGCTTCGTGATAATCGTGATGCTGGCCCAACCCAGGCTGGGTGAGGTTATTGAAGCTAGCAGGTTTGTTATAATTTCCTGCGAATGGTAGTTAAAATCTCCGTCGTGATATGATCATCCAGTTGAAAGCGACGTTAAACCAACAACAAAACAATTACAAGCTAACCAACGTCCAGCGAGGTGAAGGCTTTGAACCTTTTTTTATAGTCAGTCACGAGGTGGTGTAACTGAGAGGTCCTTAATTCGATACCGCATCAGCACATTTGCTTTAATGTTTAAGGATATAATAATAATATTTCTTTATTGACAAGAAATATATTGACAAAGGCGTGGTTATGGCCTGAGGCTATCTCTGCCATCAAACCCATGTTTTTTTTATGTAACCTCACCCAGCCTTATATTGAACAGTCTTAGGGCTCAGGTTGAACTTTCATTATAAAGATTTCTAGAGATTCTTTTGTTAAGGCTGTGTTACTTAACCCCAGACAGCCTTTCAGACACCTTTTGGTGTCCAATTTGAACGGAACTTGTTTTATATAACAGGAAATGTATGCCCGTCTTCGGCTATTATTATTATTATTGTGACAAGTATTCAAGAGGAAAAGTTATAACTGCAAATGAATGTACAATTATGTCCTCCGTTCAATCCAATCCGGATCAAGAATTAACCAAGTTCCTCATATCCGGTGGGTGATTTAGGCGGTCTTTTATGCCTATTTTTCTCATTTCTTTTATTATTATTATATCGTTAAACATTAAAAAATATGAGACGATGCGGTATCGAATCCAAGACGTCTCAGTTACACGACCTAAAGGCTGACTATAAAAAAGGTTCGAATTCTTCACCTCGGTGGACGTTGCTTAACTCGTATATTTTTGTTGGTTTAACGTCGCTTTCAACTGGATGATCATATTATAACGACGGAGATTTTAACTACCATACGCAGGAAACTAAAGAACCTGTTTGCCATAATAACCTCACCCAGCCTGGTTTGGGCCAGAGTGCCAGCATCACGATTATCACGAAGCTGGACGTTACTTGACTGCGGTGATACACTGAAAATTAACAAAACTACTTTACCCAAACGACCTCATCCAGCATAGGTTGGGACGGAGTGCCATCAGCATCACGATTATCACGAAGCTCGATAGAAGCTGTTATCGTTGGGTTACCAGTAGCGTTACCAGTAGCGAAATTTAACTCTATTTTAGAAATACATTATTACTAATTGTAGCTCTGGAAAATAAATCACGGTGACAAACTGATTTTCTTATTTTTTTTTTTTTCTGTCATTATAATAATTATTACCTCAAATATTATTACTTTTTTAACTGGGTGTAACAGTTAGTAATATCATAATTATATTAAAGCACTTTAGACATGTCCAAAAAAATGCTGCTGCATATATATTAAAGCACTTTGGACATGTCCAAAGTGCTGCTGCTCAATGTATATTAAAGCACTTTGGACATGTCCAAAGTGCTGCTGCTCAATGTATATTAAAGCATTTTGGACATGTCCAAAGTGCTGCTGCTCAATGTATATTAAAGCACTTTGGACATGTCCAAAGTGCTGCTGCTCAATGTATATTAAAGCATTCATGTCCGATTTTAACTACCATTCGCAAGAAACCAAAGAACCTGTTTGCCATAATAACTTCACCCAGCCTGGTTTGGGCCAGAGTGCCAGCATCACGATTATCACGAAGCTGGACGTTTCTTGACTGCGGTGATCCGCAGAAAATTAACAAAACTATATTCTGGGAAATTTTCTAAAAAAATGTATCATTAACGAGATTTGCCTTGTGAAATGGTCAACATTACTGTCTTATTGCCATGTACGGATATAGCCCTCTTGTACTGGGGGGGCACAATCGCACAATATACCTAACTAGCAAGCCGCTTCGCAAGCCTATCACACACACAGACACACACACACATACACATACACACACAAATTTCAATATTTTTTGTATCAATTTCTTGTCTTTACTGGAGCTCAAGAATGGCTCATCAGAATGTCAAATGAACACTCCAACCCTTGCAAAAAAATTCTCGCTTTGAGTTGATAGTTCGTCACGACATATTTCGAGAAAAAATGTCATTCAGGTCAAAAAACGTAAATACTTTTTGTTTACCCATCCATTTTATGTCCTTACTCAACGTAGCTCAAGAACGGCTCATCAGAATTTCGTGATTGATATCTCAAATGAAAAATTGAACCCTTGCTTAAAACTTTCTCTTTTTGAGTTGATACGCCGCCGCCGTGGCACCGTCACGATAAATTAAAAAAAAAAATGTAATTTCGGTCGAAAAATGTGATTTTTTAGCGTCACCTATCCTTTTTTTGTCCTTACCCCGTGTAGCTGAACCCTGATCCAAATGGACCTATAGGTAAAATTTCAGGTTTCTCGGACAATCTGTGTGGATTTGAAATTTTTATTATTTAGTTATTTCTTATTGGTCTTAGAATTGGGAATTATTTTGGGGTCCGTGCCCCTCTAACTTATTGAGATCTTTTTTTTTACGGGATTAGTCTTAGAATTAGGAATTATTTTGGGGCCCGTGCCCCCCTAACTCATTGAGATCTTTTTTTTACGGGATTAGGTATAATGAAATTTAAGAAACACCGCTTACCGAAAAAATCTGGGGGGGGCACGTGCCCCCCGTGCCCCCCCCCTATATCCGCGCATGCTTATTGCCCCTTCAAGTATGACCAGGTATGCAAAATTTTGTTACAATTCATTCTTGAAGGCTCTTATTGCCACCAGCAAGCTTCACTTCAAAATTTAAAAAAATCTCTTAAGGAGTTACAAAATGGCGACATTTATTCGTAAGTTTACACTTGACCTGATATTTTCAATATCTTCGAAATTTTCACAAACCTATCTCTTGAACGGTGTGTCCAATTTGAACAAACTAAACTGTTTTAGAAGTGTCTTGGCAAATACATGAATTTATAATATCGCGTATTGTCTGCCACATTAACCCAAGTGTCACTTTTTTGACAAAAACACTTTTGATGAACGTTTTGCTCAATATCTCAAGAACATTATTAACTAGAATAATAAATTTTGTCTATGAGATTAGCAGGTATAAAACACAAATAAAAAATACGTACTGATCGAAATAATAGGTAAAAATTGGTTAACCCGTTTATACACAGGCGTCTTTTCTTGGGTTAAATTTCTTTATTTTATTGCAGTCTTGTTATACTTCAAGATAGAAAAAATATATGAGAACATAAAATGTGTATTTTTCAAAACAAATAAAAAATATTCTCGGAAATTTTCTCAAAAAAGGTACCATTAACGAGATTTGCCTAGTGAAAGGTCTAAATTACATATTTCCCCTTCAAGTAAGACCAGGTATGCAAAATTGTGTTACAATCCATTCTTGAAGGCTCCTTTTGCCACCAGCAAGCTTCAGTTCAAAATTCAAAAAAATCTCTTCAAGATTTACAAAATGGCGACAATTATTCGTAAGTTTACACTTGACCTGATATTTTCAATATCTTCGAAATTTTCACAAACCTATCTCTTGAACGGTGTGTCCGATTTGAACAAACTAAACTGTTTTAGAAGTGTCTTGGCAAATACATGAATTTATAATATCGCGTATTTTCTGCCAAATTAACCCAAGTGTCACTTTTTTGACAAAAACACTTTTGATGAACGTTTTGCTCAATATCCAAGAACATTATTAACTAGAATAATAAATTTTGTCTATGAGATTAGCAGTTATAAAACACAAATAAAAAATACGTACTGATCGAAATAATAGGTAAAAATTGGTTAACCCGTTTATACACAGGCGTCTTTTCTTGGGTTAAAATTTCCTTATTTTATTGCAGTCTTGTTATACTTCAAGATAGAAAAAATATATGAGAACATAAAATGTGTATTTTTCAAAACAAATAAAAAATATTCTCGGAAATTTTCTCAAAAAAGGTACCATTAACGAGATTTGCCTAGTGAAAGGGTCTAAATTACATATTTCCCCTTCAAGTAAGACCAGGTATGCAAAATTGTGTTACAATCCATTCTTGAAGGCTCCTTTTGCCACCAGCAAGCTTCAGTTCAAAATTCAAAAAAATCTCTTCAAGATTTACAAAATGGCGACAATTACATATTCGTAAGTTTACACTTGACCTGATATTTTCAATATCTTCGAAATTTTCACAAACCTATCTCTTGAACGGTGTGTCCGATTTGAACAAACTAAACTGTTTTAGAAGTGTCTTGGCAAATACATGAATTTATAATATCGCGTATTTTCTGCCAAATTAACCCAAGTGTCACTTTTTTGACAAAAACACTTTTGATGAACGTTTTGCTCAATATCCCAAGAACATTATTAACTAGAATAATAAATTTTGTCTATGAGATTAGCAGTTATAAAACACAAATAAAAAATACGTACTGATCGAAATAATAGGTAAAAATTGGTTAACCCGTTTATAACACAGGCGTCTTTTCTTGGGTTAAAATTTCCTTATTTTATTGCAGTCTTGTTAACTTCAAGATAGAAAAAATATATGAGAACATAAAATGTGTATTTTTCAAAACAAATAAAAAATATTCTCGGAAATTTTCTCAAAAAAGGTACCATTAACGAGATTTGCCTAGTGAAAGGGTCTAAATTACATATTTCCCCTTCAAGTAAGACCAGGTATGCAAAATTGTGTTACAATCCATTCTTGAAGGCTCCTTTTGCCACCAGCAAGCTTCAGTTCAAAATTCAAAAAAATCTCTTCAAGATTACAAAATGGCGACAATTATTCGTAAGTTTTAACTTGACTGATATTTTCAAATATCTTCGAAATTTTCACAAACCTATCTCTTGAACGGTTGTCCGATTTGAACAAACTAAACTGTTTTAGAAGTGTCTTGGCAAATACATGAATTTATAATATCGCGTATTTTCTGCCAAATTAACCCAAGTGTCACTTTTTTGACAAAAACACTTTTGATGAACGTTTTGCTCAATATCCAAGAACATTATTAACTAGAATAATAAATTTTGTCGATGAAGATTAGCAGTTATAAAACACAAATAAAAAATACGTACTGATCGAAATAATAGGTAAAAATTGGTTAACCCGTTTATACACAGGCGTCTTTTCTTGGTTAAACTTTCCTTATTTTATGCGTCTTGTTATACTTCAAGATAGAAAAAAATATATGAGAACATAAAATGTGTATTTTTCAAAACAATAAAAAATATTCTCGGAAATTTTCTCAAAAAAGGTACCATTAACGAGATTTGCCTAGTGAAAGGTCTAAATTACATATTACCCCTTCAAGTAAGACCAGGTATGCAAAATTGTGTTACAATCCATTCTTGAAGGCTCCTTTTGCCACCAGCAAGCTTCAGTTCAAAATTCAAAAAAATCTCTTCAAGAGTTACAAAATGGCGACAATTATTCGTAAGTTTTGACTTGACCTGATATTTTCAATATCTTCGAAATTTTCACAAACCTATCTCTTGAACGGTTTGTCCGAATTGAACAAACTAAACTGTTTTAAAAGTGTCTTGGCAAATACATGAATTTATAATATCGCGTATTTTCTGCCAAATTAACCCAAGTGTCACTTTTTTGACAAAAACACTTTTGATGAACGTTTTGCTCAATATCTCAAGATCATTATTAACTAGAATAATAAATTTTGTCGATGAAATTAGCAGGTATAAAACACAAATAAAAAATACGTACTGATCGAAATAATAGTTAAAAATTGGTTAACCCGTTTATACACAGGGATCTTTTTCTTGAGTCTTTCTTTTTTTGCTGTCTTGTTATACTTCAAGATAGAAAAAATATATGAGAACATAAAATGTGTATTTTTCAATAGAAATTAAAAATATTCTCGGAAATTTTCTCAAAAAAGGTACCATGAACGAGATTTGCCTAGTGAAAGAGTCTAAATAACATATTACCCCTTCAAGTAAGACCAGGTATGCAAAATTGTGTTACAATCCATTCTTGAAGGCTCCTTTTGCCACCAGCAAGCTTCAGTTCAAAATTCAAAAAAATCTCTTCAAGAGTTACAAAATGGCGACAATTATTCGTAAGTTTTGACTTGACCTGATATTTTCAATATCTTCGAAATTTTCACAAACCTATCTCTTGAACGGTTTGTCCGAATTGAACAAACTAAACTGTTTTAAAAGTGTCTTGGCAAATACATGAATTTATAATATCGCGTATTTTCTGCCAAATTAACCCAAGTGTCCACTTTTTTGCAAAAAACACTTTTGATGAACGTTTTGCTCAATATCTCAAGATCATTATTAACTAGAATAATAAATTTTGTCGATGAAATTAGCAGGTATAAACACAATAAAAATACGTACTGATCGAAATAATAGTTAAAAATTGGTTAACCCGTTTATACACAGGGATCTTTTTCTTGAGTCTTTCTTTTTTTGCTGTCTTGTTATAACTTCAAGATAGAAAAAATATATGAGAACATAAAATGTGTATTTTTTCAATAGAAATTAAAAATATTCTCGGAAATTTTCTCAAAAAAGGTACCATGAACGAGATTTGCCTAGTGAAAGAGTCTAAATAACATATTACCCCTTCAAGTAAGACCAGGTATGCAAAATTGTGTTACAATCCATTCTTGAAGGCTCCTTTTGCCACCAGCAAGCTTCAGTTCAAAATTCAAAAAAATCTCTTCAAGAGTTACAAAATGGCGACAATTATTCGTAAGTTTTGACTTGACCTGATATTTTCAATATCTTCGAAATTTTCACAAACCTATCTCTTGAACGGTTTGTCCGAATTGAACAAACTAAACTGTTTTAGAAGTGTCTTGGCAAATACATGAATTTATAATATCGCGTATTTTCTGCCAAATTAACCCAAGTGCCACTTTTTTGACAAAAACACTTTTGATGAACGTTTTGCTCAATATCTCAAGAACAGTATTAGCTAGAGTAATACAATTTCGTATGTGAGATAAGCAGGTATATCACACAATCCACAAGTTCGTACTGATCGAAATAGTAGGTAAAAATTAGTTAACCCGTTTATACACAGGGGTCTTTTTCTTGAGTTAAAATGTCTTTCTTTTTTTGCTAAATGTTTACGATTAGGTACAGGTAAAATTGGCAATCTGAGAACATCACATGCTTTTATTTGAGCCCTTTGTTGCCATATTATGACAAAACCATTTTCGAAATATAGGCCAGTTTGCTACATTATCCGCTATGATAGATTTGGCTCGGGATTTTGAAATGTACACTGATGATGATTGCGGATATGTGGGTGGGTGGTGCGAGTGTGTGATGGCTGAGTGGAGCGGGTGCAGCCCGCTATCCCGCTAATACATATTAAAAGTGGGTAATTTAGACTACAATAATACAAAGTTTGTGTACAGCATACGATACATAATTCGTTCGAAAATGCCCTAGAACGGGTTATCTTGCTGTTAACTATTCATTTTTTTTTTTTTTCAATTTTTTTTTTTAAAATGAATTGGTAATTTTTGAAGTCCGCTATTTTAAGCCCAATGGTTCCTATCCCATTGGGCTTAAAATAGCGCCACTTTTTTGACAAAAACACTTTTGATGAACGTTTTGCTCAATATCTCAAGAACAGTATTAGCTAGAGTAATACAATTTCGTATGTGAGATAAGCAGGTATATCACACAATCCACAAGTTCGTACTGATCGAAATAGTAGGTAAAAATTAGTTAACCCGTTTATACACAGGGGTCTTTTTCTTGAGTTAAAATGTCTTTCTTTTTTTGCTAAATGTTTACGATTAGGTACAGGTAAAATTGGCAATCTGAGAACATCACATGCTTTTATTTGAGCCCTTTGTTGCCATATTATGACAAAACCATTTTCGAAATATAGGCCAGTTTGCTACATTATCCGCTATGATAGATTTGGCTCGGGATTTTGAAATGTACACTGATGATGATTGCGGATATGTGGGTGGGTGGTGCGAGTGTGTGATGGCTGAGTGGAGCGGGTGCAGCCCGCTATCCCGCTAATACATATTAAAAGTGGGTAATTTAGACTACAATAATACAAAGTTTGTGTACAGCATACGATACATAATTCGTTCGAAAATGCCCTAGAACGGGTTATCTTGCTGTTAACTATTCATTTTTTTTTTTTTCAATTTTTTTTTTTAAAATGAATTGGTAATTTTTGAAGTCCGCTATTTTAAGCCCAATGGTTCCTATCCCATTGGGATTTTAACCATTATTAGACCATTAACTATTAAATTTCTCTTGTAGAACACAGAAATGAGTCAGTTTTAAATCTGTTTTTCATATGAAAGTGAGAAGTTCAGAGAAAAATAATGCAGTACATTGGAGTAGTATATTCGAAAACAAGTAAGGGGTTTTATATCAATGAATAGGTTTTATAGAAATGAAGGGGTTTTGTTTTATTTTTTATTTCCTAAGTGTTAATTTAGTAAAGTTGAGTTAGATTAGCTGTCATATCACTATTTTATAACTTTGTTAAGTTACTGAGCTATTTAATGTCTGAAATCAAAATTAAAAATGGATGCACCACGGAATCACCAGCTTGACCAGACGTGGCTTCTGCACATACATATCTGAGGATAATGAGACTCTCTATCCAGACTCCATGGCGTAACGGTTGTGACTATTGCCCGTAGTTCAGAGATCCTGAGTTCGATTCCCGGTTGGAGCAGAATTTTCGCACAGAAAATTCTGTTTCCTCCGAACATGTGAGGCTAGTGATTCCGGCCCTACCCAGGCTGGGCGAGGTTGATGTGGGTACCTGGTATGATTCCCAGCGAATGGAAGTTAAAACCCCCGTCCTGTCTACCTCAAGTCAGGACGCTAAAACCAAATAGAATCAATGGACATGAAAGGAGCTTGGACATTGGATCTGGGCGTCCATATAATCCTCTCACCACCGTGATTTAGGTATGAATACCTATCTCACGGACACGGAATTATACAAGTTGAATATCTGAGTCGCTGGAATAGCCAATGCCTGATGGTAAAACCCCTCTAATAATAATATCTGCAGTGAGTTGAACATTAATAATAAAAAAAAATTAAACACATTTTACTTTTATTTTTTTAATATTAGGTATACAACTTGAATTTATTCATTTGCGAAAATTAAACCAAATTAACGAACATGTTATTTTTTTGTAATGTTTCAAAATGACCAAAGTTTGAAATAAATAATCACTAAGACGATTTCTTCATAATTTGACCCCCTGAGCTGAAAAGTCTCTCGACAGGAGCTGATGACGGTAGTAAGGTGTTATATTCAAAAAATATTTTTTTCACTTCATTGTATTTTAACACTGAGTTTGTGTTCTTTCACTTATTATTGAGATATTGCGAGAGAATGCTTTCAGCAGAATATATAAAGTTTGGTGTTGTTTCAGAAAATTTGGGCGGATCTAATAATAATCTGAAATCTATAATCCGAAAAATGTATTATGATTTTTAAAAGTTGACTTGAGAAAAAAACTCCTCAATTGTGCTTCTGCACCCCAAAAATCTTAATTTTTGTTTCCCCAGAATTATTCCTTTACCACAAACAAATAGGTACTTAGCATTATATTTAAAATTCATTGCCAAAAATTTAGTTTTTATAGTCATGGTAAAACTGGAAAGGTCAAAAGAACTAAAGACAATATCAAAATAATATACTCTTTAGTAAAAGGTAACCAACCACCAGGCGATGTTATTGCTATTGGTTATCGCGCGTCATATTGTTTTTTTCTTAGTATCAAAATAGACGCATTCCCGGCATACCACATATTCTGAAACTATTATATTTTGTACTTTTTTGCTTCACCTCCTAGCGTTTAGTAGTTAGAGGAAAACTGAAAAAATCATAATAATGACCCTCTCCCGCCCTCACTTGTGTCAGCAAGTATCTTTTGAGTGAATGTGTGTGTGTGTGTGTGTGTTTGTGTGTATGTGACTGTGTTTGTGTACGTACGTTTATCTATTACTAGCGGACTGTCGCCCGCTTTGCGGGCCGAGGCATGGCCGTGCGGAGAAATAGCGGTGAAAGCGAAAAATCCTTTTTCCCCAATGGCAGGTGTTGTAGTGAGAATTTTGAAAAAATCCCGTCTTAGTGCACATCTATTAGACAATAAGACAAAGCTTATACCTACCAAATTTCAGCTTCCTAGGACTTACCAGTTCGGAGAAACAGTGATGAATCAGTGAGTCAGTCAGTGAGTGAAACTTTCTTTAATAAGTATGGATGTTTTATGTATTGTCTAATTTATTTTTTTTTAAAACAAAGTTCATTGTAAATAATTATTCATTTCTCTGTGTTTTTCAGCAATAAATATGAGACTGTGAGATTTGTTTAGACTGTGAGAGTAAAGGGACTCTGTCTCATTCTTGTAGGATTGTATTGTATGCTCGTATATAGCCCCAAACAGAATGGCTGTCTGAGGTTGAGTAACACAGCCGTAACAAAAGAATCTCTAAAAATCTTTATAATGAAAGTCCAACCTGAGCCCTAAGACTGCTCAATATAAGTCTGGGTGAAGTTACATTCACAAAGACATGGGTTTGATGGCAGAGATTGCCTCAGTCAATAATCTCGCCCTTTGTCAATATTATTCTTGTCAATAAAGAGTTATTATTATTATTATTGTGACAAGTATTCAAGAGGAAAAGTTATAACTGCAAATGAATGTACAATTATGTCCTCCGTTCAATCCAATCCGGATCAAGAATTAACCAAGTTCCTCAGATCCGGTGGGTGATTTAGGCGGTCTTTTATGCCTATTTTTCTCATTTCTTTTATTATTATTATTATATCGTTAAACATTAAAAAATATGAGACGATGCGGTATCGAATCCAAGACGTCTCAGTTACACGATCTAATGGCTGACTATAAAAAAGGTTCGAAGTCTTCACCTCGGTGGACGTTGCTTAACTCGTATATTTTTTGTTGGTTTAACGTCGCTTTCAACTGGATGATCATATTATAACGACGGAGATTTTAACTACCATTCGCAGGAAACTAAAGAACCTGTTTGCCATAATAACCTCACCAAGCCTGGTTTGGGCCAGAGTGCCAGCACGTGTGTGTCTGTGTGTGTTGTGGTGTGGTTGTGGGTGTGTGTGGGTGTGTGGTGTGTGTATGTGTGTTTTGTGTGTGTGGGTTTGTGTGCTGGTGTAGGTGTGTGTATGGTGTGATGTGTGTGGGTGTGGTGTATGGTGCGATGTGTGTGGGTGTGGTGTGTGTGTGGTGTGATGTGTGGGTGTGGATGTGTGTTGGTGTGAGTGTGTGGTGTGTGGTGGTGTGTGTTATGTGTGATGTGTGAGCGTTGTGTGTGTTTGATGGGTTGGCGAAGCGGCGGGTGTAACCCGCTAGTGTATTTTAAAGCACTTTGGACATGTCCAAAATGCTGCTGTTACATGTAAGAATTCCATGGTTTGGGATCCCTTAATCTGATTTGTCGAAACTGCTGCAAACCTATATGTAGTGTCGAAAGTGCTGCTTTTACATCTATATGTATATATATTTATTTATATATATTTTTTTTTTTTTTTTTTTTAACAAGATTCGTGCTTTATTTGTACATCATTTCATTATTCAACAATTTAGATCAATCTTTATTTACAATTTTTTTATATACAGGTGCAGTCAAAAAGTATAATAAAATTAATTAAAGATAAACTAAAGTTTGATCAAGGGTGGTGATAATGCCTTGGGCATTCTCTTCCGATGTTTTGTTTCCGAAGCATTACAATGTTTTGAATAACAATAACATTGTATAAGTACTTAAAATTAATCAAATAAAATAATTATGAGTATGGACTTACACTATCACACTAAGGTACCTGGGAACCAGGCACCTTAGTGCCTGGTTATCACGACGGGAGTTTAACCTCCATTCGCTGGAAACTCACAAACCAACTACTCAAATTCACCTCACCCCGTCTGAGTCTTCTTCTAAAGTAAACCTGGAAACGAAATTTCAAATTTGTTGTTGTTTTTTTAATATTTAACGTCGCTTTCAACTGCACGGTCCTATCACGACGGGGGTTTTACCCTCCATTCGACGGAAACTCACAAACCAACTACTCAAATTCACCCCACTCAGTCTGAGTCTTCTAAAGTAAACCTGCAAACGAAATTTCAAATTTGTTGTTTTTTTTTAAATATTTAACGTCGCTTTCAACTGCACGGTCCTATCACGACCGGGGTTTTACCCTGCATTCGACGGAAACTCACAAACTAGTTACTCAAATTCACCTCACCCCGTCTGAGTCTTCTAAAGTAAGCTCCTTCTTATGCTTCTCAAACCTGGAATACAACAGCCAGTCGTCATGCAGCAGAAAAACACAGGAAATATGATGCTGCAGCAGAAGAGGCTAGAGGTTCGTTCACACCACTAGTCTGTACCGTAGAAGGTGTGCTCCACAAAGAATATGACGCATATGTGAGGAGATTGTCATTCAACCTTTCAACAAAATGGAACAATCTGTATTCCCAAATACTATCTTGCTTGAAAGCCCAAGGGCAAATGTCTACAGGGTGGACCAAAAAAACGTTTACACCCGTTAATGGTAGATTACTGACGACATTTCCAGGCTGGATCTGCAATCCGTTTTTTCGGATTCGCCTTTATAACTGCACAAAGTGATTTTTTGCAACTTTCTGAAAAAGTCCGACTTTGGCTTATTCTTCAGGTCAGAACTTTTTTCCTGTTTAAGATGAGTCAATTCTGAACAATTCTCCAGAAAGCCAACAAAATTTCGATGTTTATAGTTACACTACTTTGTTTTTTACGGTTTGGTTTGGCATCTTTTTTGACACCTGAATAGAAAAAAAATTCTCATGTAAGTTTTTTACACTTTGAAACACTCAAGATTTGCCCGAGCAAATTTTGGCACAGACACGGGCAAGTTTGATAAAAGTTGGCGGCCAACCCAAGGATGCTAAAAAATAATTTTACGATTTTTTATCACGTGATCTTCTGGTAAAACGAACCAGGTAAGTCTCAAAAAATGATGTTCAAAATCTAAAAAGTGTTGACCGTGTAGGGTCATCTTGTACTCAAAGAGTAATTAGCTATTTATGTCTAATAATTATTTTCCTTGGAATTAATTAAAGGCCAGTCAAATGAATGATTGTTTGTTTCTCGATGATAGTTTTCAAGCATATTTTTCTGCATTCTATGAAATATTATCTTTAAACTTCTTGAGTTTTTTTAGTACAAGTTACATTATTATAATTCGGATGCTGAAATGGCAGATATGCATTTAGCATATGATGCTTCCAACAGGAACATTTGGGATCACGTGAAAAACATAGTTTACGAAATACCAGTGGAGACGCAAGAGTAGCAGAATCTGGTAGCAAGAATCCTGTTGGCATTCGATGACCTGACAGAAAAACCTGGAATCTTCCGCAACATTTGACGGAACATGATGAAGAGGTTCAACCTTTGCATCCAGGAAGGTGGACGCCACTTCCAACAGTTCCCCTGAGGGAATTGAGAAGGGAAGAGAGAGGAAGAGAGAGGAGAGAGAGAGAGAGAGAGAGAGAGAGAGAGAGAGAGAGAGAGAGAGAGAGAGAGAGAGAGAGAGAGAGAGAGAGAGGAGAGAGAGAGAGAGAGAGAGAGAGAGAGAGAGAGAGAGAGGAGAGAGAGAGAGAGAGAGAGAGCGAAGGGAGAGAGAGAGAGCGAAAGAGAGAGAGAGAGAGGCAAGAATAAGGTAGAGGGACAGTTCTGAGTTAGAACTAAGGTACTAAAGTCACCATCGGTTTCAAAAATTTGTGTGAGAAGAATCCATAGTGTGTACTATGGCTAAATAAACAGTCTTTTTTATTTTGTAGTCATGAATGTTTTGCTGGCTCTGGCGTTCGGACCGGGGTGGGATCTTCCGCATGGCAAGTGACTAGCTTACCTTTTTGTTTTTATCAAAATAGTATAAAACATAATAAAGACTGCTTATTAATTTTACAAAATATTATCTTGTTTTTTCAAGACTTCTATTAAGAGTTGGCAATCGGTAAATATTTGTTTTTTTAATTAGTATTGTTTATGATAGAAGAACCTACTTAGTTTATGATAGAAGAACGGGAAGAACCTACTATTTCATAAACTCTACTTTCGTTTCGAAAATTCGCAATTTTTTTTTTTTTTTTTTTTTTTTTTTTTCTCGTAGGGAAGCATAAGAAAAACCATCCTTACATTATCAAGGCAGTCTCTCAGGGGCTTACATGAATAATAATTATGGTGTATTGTGATACCAATAGTATCTGATATAACTCAATTTACAGATGGTATTACCACCAAAAAAACCATAAGTTGTTGGTGTTACAACAGGTCAGATACAGTTATGAATAAAATATTTCATCAGATTTTTTTGATAATTAAAATAATATTTACCGCCCAGAAGTGAACCTCGGTCATGCAACTAACACTCTTAGCACTACCACATTTAGCTAACAGCACTGACAATCAGAAAGGCACGAAAATTATCATTTGAATTTTCCTAAACTGGCTGATGAAGGCATATGAGACCGCGGTATTCAAAAAAAGCAATGTAAACAATTTTTGTAAACAATACAAGACGTCCTTACACAGTCTACAGCTAGAAAACTCTTAGGATTTTTGAAGAGTTTTTGGTAAACATCTAATAATTTTTTCCAGAAGATCACGTGATAAAAAATCGTAAAATTATTTTTTAGCATCCTCGGGGCGGCCGCCAACTTTTATCAAACTTGCCCATGTCTGTGCCAAAATTTTCTCGGGCAAATGTCGAGTGTTTTATTAAGTAAAAAAGTTTTTTCGTGTGTTTTTTTTCTGTTCAGGTGTGAAAAAATTTGACAAACCAACCCCTAAAAAACAAAGTCGTGTAACTAGAAGCATCGAAATTTTGTTGGCTTTCTGCAGATCTGTTCAGAATCAACTCATCTTAAACAGGAAAAAAGTACTGACCTGAAGAATAAGCCAAAGTCAGACTTTTTCGGAAAGTTGCAAAAAATCACTTTGTGCAGTTACGAAGGCGAATCCGAAAAAAACGGATTGCAGATCCGTTCTGGAAATGTCGTCAGTAATCTACCATTAACGGGTGTAAACGTTTTTTTGGTCCACCCTGTATAATAAGAGCAGTTGAGTTAAGAATAAGAGGAGCAAGAAGACTAATAAGAAGCTTACCTTACGAAGATGGAGCGGGGATGCCTCATTTTTATGTATAATTATTATTTTTATTTATTTATTTTATGATGACTGAGTATGTTAAATAAAGTTCAGATTAAATGATGGTATTAAGATATCAAGATCGATGCGAAGCCAGCGTCAATTAATACACCAAATCTCATTCGGTCACTGAAGTGAAGCAACGTTACTGGAACTCAGATGGGTGACCATTCAAACGAATGCCAAACTTTTAAAGTAAACCGCCAATCATATGACCCAAAACCATCTTTATGAGTTCAACCAGTAGAGATCAACCAGTGATAAATAAGGCTATAGAATTATTTGCCAAATCATCAAGAAGTTGCTAAATCGCTAACACAAGAATAAACTCGATTCTCACCCTCTCCTAGTAAAAAAAAAAAAAAAACCTGGAAACGAAATTTCAAATTTGTTGTTTTTTTTAAATATTTAACGTCGCTTTCAACTGCACGGTCCTATCACGACGAGGGTTTTACCCTGCATTCGCTGGAAACTCACAAACCAGTTACTCAAATTCACCTCACCCGGTCTGAGTCTTCTAAATAAAACCTGCAAACGAAATTTCAATTTTTTTATTTTTATTATTATTTTTTTTTTTTTTTAATTGTAACGTTGCTTTCAACTGGCATATCCCCACGGAGGTTTTACCCTGCATTCGCTGGAAACTCACAAACCAGTTACTCAAATTCACTTCACCTAGTCTATTTAAATTTAAATTGTAACGTCGCTTTCAACTGGGATATCCCCACGGAGGTTTTACCCTGAATTCAACGAGAACTCACAAACCAGGAAACCCTCGAAAAAACGAGGTATGAGTGGACCCCGAATATCCCAAGCACAGAGACGAAAAATTCTGAAACTGCTGGGATTCGAACCCAGGGACGTGCAAGTTTAGTGCGCATGAGCTACCCACTTGGTCACGTTGACTACTCCCAGGGTGTCCATAAGAGATTGTTCTGTCATTGAAATTGAGAATACCAGGCTTTGGTAGTCGATATGGTTACGGGCCGCCGCGCCGTAATAGACTTGTAATAAACAATCTAGCACGAGGATCCGTGATCTGTGGTTCGAATCCCACCCAGTTCTTGGATTTTTCCTCATTTTGTAATAATAAAAATAAATAAAAATGGAGAAAAAAAAAACATTTTTCCAGTCCATTTTTTTTTTTTTTTTTTTTTTTTTTTCTTCTTTTTTTGTGACCACAGTATAATAAGACTCTGAGGGTTAGGTGGTAGAAAACGCTTTAAGCATTAACCTCGCCTAATGGTTATATTATTATAAAAAAATAATCGTATCTCTTCCCCAGGCATAAGCTTGACGTTGTGTCAGCCGGGAAGAACACGGTACGAGTGCAGAAAGCCGTGTGTTCCGGATTCTTCAGGAACGCCGCCAAAAAGGACCCCCAGGAAGGATACAGGACGCTGGTCGACAGCCAAGTTGTGTACATCCACCCGAGCAGTGCCCTCTTCAACAGACAGCCCGAGTGGTGAGTGCAGTACTACTTTCTGTCGCTTTCAACTGCATGGTCACATCCCGACGAGGGTTTTACCCTCCATTCGCTGGAAACTCACAAACCAGCTACTCAAATTAACCTCACCCAGCCTGACTGGGTCCGGGTATAATACTCAGCAAGAAGAAGATTCAAATTTGAATTATCACTGGTCAGTCTGGTCACCCATCCAAGTCCTAACATCGCTGACGTTACTTATCTTTACTGACAGAACGAGAACTGATGTATTTAACCTGCAATCGATGCTAGCATTGGCTTAATAGATACCTTAGGAGAAGGTATAATTTAACCACCAGTGCATATCGATATTTATTTTTTTTTTTATTTTTTTATTTTTTAAGTGGGGTTTAACGTCGCTTTCAACTGCCATGGTCATATCACGACGGCGGTTTTACCCTCCATTCGCAGGAAACTCACAAACCTGCTACTCACATTGACCTCTTGCTCATTTGAATTATTGAGCTTACCCAGCCCATGGGACACTTTTTCCTTTTGTGCTATTTTTTCCCCCCTATTATAATTTGGTATTATGAATAAGTGTCCTCATTAAAGTTATAACATGTGTATTCATCACATTCGTGATATCACAACTACTCAAACTCGCTTTACTAAATATTTGCTTAACTTGGGACTTGAACCACCGACCTCCGATTACACGTCCGCCGCCTTATCGATCTAGGTACGAAGATCAGTAAGGGTGTAGTGCCTTTATTGTAATGAAAGCAAAAAGTCCTTTTTCGCCAATGGCAGGTGTTGTAGTGGGAATTTCGAAAAATCCCGTCTTATTGCACATCTACACTATAAGACAAAGCTACCTACCAAATTTCAGCTCGATAGGTATTACGGTTTGGGCTGTAGAGCGATGATCAGTCAGTCAGTCAGTGACTTTGACATTTATATATTAAGATGTCAACCATTACGACAGCCTCCGTGTCGTAATGGTTGTGACTACTGCCATAGTCCAGAGTTCCCGAGTTCAACTCCCGGCTGGGACAGACTTTTCGAAGAAAATTCTGTTCCATCCAAACACGTGAGGCTGGCATATCCGGCTCTACCCAGGCTGGGTGAGGTTAATTTGGGTAGCTGGTACGATTCCCAGCGAATGGAGGTAAAACCCCCGTCCTAATCCAGGACGTTAAGTCAAATAGAATCGTTGGCGTTAGGAAGGGCATCCAGCCGTAAAAAATGTGCCAAAACCAATCAACCTCAAACATGAGGTTGAACAACGTCGACCCTGCTTGAGCGGGATAAGACAGAGTAAAAGAAGAAGAAGAAGAAGTATATAATATGTCCAATTAATAAAGTGTAAATAAATAGATAAAATAAAATTGTTATGTGTCCCGCCCCCAGGGTGATCTACCACGAGCTGGTGCAGACCACGAAGGAGTACATGCGAGAGGTGACCAGCTGCGACCCCAAGTGGCTGGTGGAGTTCGCGCCCGCCTTCTTCAAGTTCAGTGACCCCACCAAGCTGAGCAAGTTCAAGAAGAACCAGAGGCTGGAGCCGCTGTACAACAAGTACGAGGAGCCCAACGCCTGGCGGATATCCCGCGTGCGGCGGCGAAGGAATTAGACGGCACCGGCGTACTGTTTTTTTTTTTTTTTTTTTTTTTTTTTAACACATTCAGCGCCAAGGGGTTTTTTGGTAATTTGGTTCAGTGGACCAACTTTTTTTTACTTAAGATTTGTATTTAAGATGTATGTAGACTCAAACAGCCATAAAAAGTCACCAGATAGATATTTTTCTGGACCATAAAAACCAAAAGACCACGACAATCGAATCCCCATATAAAAAAAAAAACACAGTAGCGTGTTCACTATAAAGAGCATCGGTTTCTGAAAGTGAGAGGGTGAAGTGTACAGCATAGTGTACACTTGGTCTACTGTAGAAAACACTCGTGTTCACTATACTGTACACGTGGCGCTGAATGTGTTAAATAATAATAATATCGCCTTATTTATACTGTCCGATTAAGACTAGTCCCATTATTCCAGCAGTAAGGCCAAGACATATTATTATGTGGTAAAAATCCCAAATGGGAGGGTAACATGTCTTGTCCCGGCTGGGTTTCGAACCCGCGACTTCTTTTTTTTTTAAATACGTTCTTATGTGTTTGATACGTTTTTCCGGACCTACCCAGGCTGGGTGAGGTTAATGTGGATAGCTGGTACGATTCCCAGCGAATGGTGGGTAACACCCTCGTCTTGATGAGGATGTTAAAACCATGTGGAACTGTTGGCGTTAGGAGGGGCATCCAGCCGTAACGTGCTCCACCCTACCATTGCTCAACTATGAGGTTGAGAAATGCCGACCCGAATAGCAACATAAGCTAATATGGAATAAAAGCAAGGGATATATAATACGTTCGTATCTGTCTGTCCCGGTAGCTCAGTGGTAAAGGCGGCACTCTGTAAATCCACAGGTTCCAGAGGTCGTGGGTTCGAAACCCAGCCGGGACATGACAAGTTATCCTCCCATTTGGGATTTTTACCACATAATAATATGTCTTGGGCTTACTGCTGGAATAATGGGACTTTAAAAGTCCTTATCGGGCAGTATAAACAAGGCGATATTATTATTATTATCTGTGTCACCCTTATAAGAGTGACAATGCCTGTCCTCCGTGTTCCATGCTTCTTAGGATAACATTGAGATGTCATGCTTCAAACTGGGTGACAGGGACATGGAGAAACAAGAGGAAAATTTAGCCGGATATCTGCGTGGGCGGTTACCTATTGCTCCGATTTATGACTTTCTGTTCAAAATTGAAATCGGATATCAAAAAGGTACATACCTATTGCTCCGAAAACTGCCAAAAAGGTATAGTCCTATTCCTGCGATAAAGAAAATGGAAAAGAAAAGACAAAAATTGAATTTAAACGTTTTTTATCTTTATTTTTAAATACAAAATACATTTTTTTTTTTTTTTTTTTTTGTTATGAATACAAAATACACAAAATAAAAATAAAATACTCACTTCTTGGATTTTCTATAGTGCCAAGAAACACTTTCTAAGTAATCAAATTTGGATATTTTACCTTCCTTGTATTGCTCAACTGTAGACTAATTTGAAAATTAATTTGAAAACTGACATAGTTTGATGTAGACATAATTTGAAAATTAATTTGAAAACTGACACAAAATAAAACAACTGGACTAATTGATAAACAAAAACAAACTGATCAGATGATTGATAGCATTAAACTTTGAAATGAACGATAGGTAATCGGAAAGGTATACAATAGGTATACATCATAGTTTACTACCTGCAACATGAAATCGGAGGAATAGGTATGCGGAAGTTGGGTCACCTAAAAATTTTCCGGAGTAATAGGTAGCTCATTAAATCGGAGCAAAAGGATGCTGCCCATCTGCGTGTTAAGGGAATAAAAAGTCCCATTATTGTTATATTCATCTATCCCGGTAGCTTGGAGGTCAATGTCTGGTGATGCAAAAGTCGCTAGTTCGAAACCCAGATTTTGACCTTTTTTTGAAAAACATCAGTGTTCCACAGCCTTTCTTCTTTAGTAGCCATGAAACAAGAGCTACTGTAGACGCTTGTAGTCTGTTTTAGCTTGTCCATCCCGTAGTATGCCAACCCACGGATGCTAGCTCAGTGGTCAGGTATGGTAAACGTCGTCGGTCTAGTAATTCAAAGGTAGTGGGTTCGAAGCCCAAATTTTGACCACTTATTAATATCTAATTTATTTGGAAATTTAGATGACATGAAACTTTGTAATATTGATATGTACATTCTAAAAATATAAATACTTTACATACTTATTTTTAATCCTTGTAAATAAACTAAAAAATATATAAGTAAAAGTTAGATTTTAAGACTGAACCATACATATCTTGTTTTGTTCTTTGACAAAATTTACTGTTGTGAATCTAACAACCTTTTTTTACGAACGTTGTTGTTGCTCTTCGTCACTAAAGCTTGGAAATCGACCATGTAATTTTACAAACAATATCATGGAAGCCGTAAAAAATGAGTGAAATTCATGTGTAATACTGTTGATGTTCTTTTTCTACTTCAATGTAGTTTATATAAACCAGTTTATCTAAAAAAAATAGTAGTTTAAATTGACATTTCATTCGCTATTTTTCAGTAGTAAAAAAAATCCTAAAATTGTCACGTGAAATCACATTTGAAATAGACAGAAACCAGCGCCACCATTGAATACCCCTCGGTATTGTTCTGGCTGGGGGACTATAAACGGGGAGTAGACCAGCATTGGCTTGGTTCTGGGGGCCCTTGTCAATTATTAGCCTCTTTGTAAAGACAGTGGTAGAAGTTCTGAGTCATTCCTCCACTGTCTGGCTACCATCGTTCACAATGACGCCACCCTATGATGATAATGATTGTTCTGTCACTGAAATTAAGCCAGCCCCCGTGGCGTAACGGTTGTGACTACTGCACCTTGCACGTTGTCCAGAGATCCTCAGTTCGATTCCCGGTTGGAGCAGACTTTTCGCACAGAAAATTCTGTTCCCTCCGAACATGTGAGGCTGGCAAAAAAACCAAAGGACGTTAAAACCAAATAAAATCAATGGACATGAAAGGAGCCTAGACATTGGATCTGGGCGTCCATATAATCCTCTCACCACCGTGATTTAGGTATCAATACCTATCTCACGGACACGGAATTATTTTACTGAAATTAAGCAAAGTACATCGAGGTTAGGACATGGATGGATGACCATTCAAATTCGAACCCTCGTGATGCTGGCTATTCCCGACTCAATCCTTGGCTGTGTGAGGTAACTGTAGGTAGTTAGTTTTAAAATTTCCAGCAAATGGAGGGTAAAACCTCCTCTGTCTCAATATAAACTTAGCAATTGACAGGGACATTAAACCACAAATAAAATTGTCAGGTATTCACATTCTTGAATTTTTTTGATTAGACAACCAAAAAGCTCCTTGATAGTTTTCTGAAATAAAATCGTACATGAGTCAGTTTTGGCTCGAGTTTTTATGGACAAGTAACAATAAATAAAAAGAAAACTAGGTTTTTTATAGAATAAAGGCATTTATTTTCTATAGGACCATAATCAAAAAATAGTTTCTGTAGAAGGAATGTTATTTTTATTTATAAACATTAAATAAATGTTGGTTAAAAAAGACGACATTTTGCAATTTAACTTTACAGAAGAATGAATCTCTTTCTCTTAGAAGCCCTTCAAAGCTTAGGAGAAGTACCTTTGTATAAATGTTTCTTTATAAAGAAAATAAATAAACTTCATTATTATATATAAAAAAAATGCTAGAGAGAAAGTTTATCTAAATAAATAATAGTGCACAAAATAAACTACACATTTCTGAAACCTTGAATATTATGTACATGATTAATATTGCCTTCATTCAATTAACAGTATACATAACTACCAAATAAAGATTATTTCTAATAGAAATCAATGCTGGTCCATCAGTAAAAAAAGTAAACATACATACATGCAAGTAGCAAGTAGGAGTAGTGACTCAGAAAGGAGGTTATTATATAAAAGCCAAAAGTAATCTATCTGAGGCATTCACATATTTCTGTGACTTGGATATGCTCCAATGTGTGGAATTGTTTCTGACATAGACGCTATTGTAAGTCTACATGGACTAGGTACTTGTTTGAAGTCGGAACTATAACTTCACAGCTAACGTATCATTTATTAGAAGTTCCCAGAAAATTCTTACTGCATATCTAAACCATAAGGAAATCTCCTAACGAAATTCTCAACTTGTAGGTTTTATAGAACTAGAGATAAAGCGATCCATATAAATCAGAGAATCATTTCACGTTTTTATATATAAAAAACCAACCGAAAGCAATTCTTTCTACACCTACCTTGTTGGTAATACAAAGTAATAAAACTATGACATAATTATATCTCCAGGTTTTTCAACATCGTTATATTTGACCATTTTGTTATTTCACAAAAAATCTTTAACACAGAAAAAAACGGCTACCGTATGTATCCAAAGTTTAAAAGTCGCTAATGAACGACTAAAGAAATTTAATCTTAACAAACATAGTTAAATGTTCAGTTAAATCTCGGTTTAGTAGTTATCGAGTACGAATGGTGTAGCGCATGTTTTTCCCACGGATACTAACGTGTTTTTTTTTCGGTTTAACGGCGCTTTAACAAGGCGGTAGGCCTGTCGTTCACGCCGGACTAACGTGTTAAATAGCACAGAATTGTGATATAAAACAGAAACAAACACGTTTTAAACATTCGTCAACTACCGACGAAGCAACCAGGGGTACTCATTCTTTGAGAACAGTTTAGATCATTCCTTGAGCAACCCGGGGTATTCATTCCTTGAGAACAGTTTAGATCATTCCTTGAGCAACCCGGGGTATTCATTCCTTGAGAATAGTTTAGATACTTTAGATCATTCCTTGAGCAACCCGGGGTATTCATTCCTTGAGAACAGTTTAGATCATTCCTTGAGCAACCCGGGGTATTCATTCGTTGAGAACAGTTTAGATCATTCCTTGAGCAACCCGGGGTATTCGTTCCTTGAGAACAGTTTAGATCATTCCTTGAGCAACCCGGGGTATTCATTCCTTGAGAACAGTTTAGATCATTCCTTGAGCAACCCGGGGTATTCGTTCCTTGAGAACAGTTTAGATCATTCCTTGAGCAACCCGGGGTATTCGTTCCTTGAGAACAGTTTAGATCACATACGGCAAAATGGACTTCCTCTGTTTCTGCATGTTTTTCACACGGATACTAACGTGTTAAATAGCACAGAATTGTTATATAAAAACACAAACAAACACGTTTTAAACATTCGTCAACTACCGACGAAGCAACAACCAGAGGTATTCATTCATTCCTTGAGAACAGTTCAGATCACATAGGGCACAATGGACTTCCTCTGTTTCGGGTAGTCGGCGAACTCTTTCTTGTAGTTGCGATGCTTGGCCAGGGCCCAGATCGTCATCTGGAACATGCCGGCGCCGGCAAACAGCAGGGCCGGCACACAGGAGGTCAGGACTGAGTAGGAGAGCCAGGAGCCGAACTCGTACGTGTAGTTGGGGCAGGACACCAGGCTGAAGAGGCGGGTCCACGGGTTGGCGGTGGGCACCGGGATGCGGCGCACGTTGGTGCCTGGGGGGCGGAGGTCCCGCAGCAACAGGTGGATGCTCAGGTTGCCGATCTGACAGAACTGGGGGGAGGGGGGGGATAAATAATTACTGTACTTATAACAGGTGGATGCTCAGGTTGCCGATCTGACAGAACTGGGGACAGGGGGAGGATAAATGATTACTGTACTTCGATCTGACAGAACTGGGGAGGGGAAGGATAAATGATTACTGTACGCATAAGGGTTGGGTGGAAGAGAGTGCCTAGGAATGCGACGTGTTATGCCTGGAAGGTACAG
>CM044955.1:49763509-50005656 GCA_024516035.1 Bactericera cockerelli
CTCTGTTTCAATTTTCATAAAGGATTGCGTCTGGTATCTTCCAAAATCGTCAAAATGCTGCATTTTTCATGTTTCAGTGTCTTCTTTTTCTTTGCTTCTTTTGTTGTTTCTTTTAACTTTAGATGGTGGGGGTGTGGTTGGTGGTCCCCCCTCGGCCTCCCCATCTCCCCTTATAGCCGATCTCTTTCCTCCACTAGTTTTCTTCTACTTGTGATTTTGGTTTATTGGTTGGTTTCTTGATATGTCGCTGTTGTGTCTTGATGTGTTGATGTTTTAACTTTGAATTTTGGGTGGGGGGTTTATTTGGTGGTCCCCCCTCGGCCTCCTCATCACCCCTTATAGCCGATCCCTCACCTCCATTAGTTTTCTTCTACTTGTGATTTTGGTTTATTGGTTGGTTTCTTGATGTGTCGCTGTTGTGTCTTGATGTGTTGATGTTTTAACTTTGAATTTTGGGTGGGGGGTTTATTTGGTGGTCCCCCCTCGGCCTCCTCATCACCCCTTATAGCCGATCCCTCACCTCCAGTAGTTTTCTTCTACTTGTAATTTTGATTTGTTGGTTGGTTTCCTGTTGTGTTGCTGCTGTGTCTTGATGTGTTTCTGTAGTTACTTTTTAATTTTGGGTGGGGGGTTTAGTTGGTGGTCCCCCTCGGCCTCCTCATCACCCCTTATAGCCGATCCCTCACCTCCATTAGTTGTCTTCTACTTGTAATTTTGGTTTATTGGTTGGTTTCTTGATGTGTTGCTGTTATGTCTTGATGTGTTGCTGTAGTTACTTTTCAATTTTGGGTGGGGGGTTTAGTTGGTGGTCCCCCCTCGGCCTCCTTCTTGATGTGTTGCTGTTGTGTCTTGATGTGTTGCTGTAGTTACTTTTCAATTTTGGGTGGGGGGTTTAATTGGTGGCCCCCCCTCGGCCTCCTCATCACCCCTTATAGCCGATCCCTCACCTCCATTAGTTTTCTTTTACTTGTAATTTTGGTTTATTGGTTGGTTTCTTGATGTGTTGCTGTTGTGTCTTGAAGTGTTGCTGTAGTTACTTTTCAATTTTGGGTGGTAAACCCCCCACCCAATATTGAAAAGTAACTACAGCAACACATCAAGACACAACAGCAACACATCAAGAAACCAACCAATAAACCAAAATTACAAGTAGAAGAAACTAATGGAGGTGAGGGATCGGCTATAAAGGGTGATGAGGAGGCCGAGGGGGGACCACCAACTAAACCCCCCACCCAAAATTGAAATGTAACTACAGCAACACATCAAGACACAGCAGCAACACATCAAGAAACCAACCAATATCCCTCACCTCCATTAGTTTTCTTCTACTTGTAATTTTGGTTTATTGGTTGGTTTCTTGATGTGTTGCTGTTGTGTCTTGATGTGTTGCTGTAGTCACTTTTCAATTTTGGGTGGGGGGTTTAGTTGGTGGTCCCCCCTCGGCCTCCTCATCACCCCTTATAGCCGATCCCTCACCTCCATTAGTTTTCTTCTACTTGTAATTTTGGTTTATTGGTTGGTTTCTTGATGAGTTGCTGCTGTGTCTTGATGTGTTGCTGTAGTTACATTTCAATTTTGGGTTGGGGGTTTAGTTGGTGGTCCCCCCTCGGCCTCCTCATCACCCCTTATAGCCGATCCCTCACCTCCATTAGTTTTCTTCTACTTGTAATTTTGGTTTATTGGTTGGTTTCTTGATGTGTTGCTGCTGTGTCTTGATGTGTTGCTGTAGATACATTTCAATTTTGTGGTGGGGGGTTTAGTTGGTGGTCCCCCCTCGGCCTTCTCATCACCCCTTATAGCCGATCCCTCACCTCCATTAGTTTTCTTCTACTTGTAATTTTGGTTTATTGGTTGGTTTCTTGATGTGTTGCTGCTGTGTCTTGATATGTTGCTGTAGTTACATCTCAATTTTGGGTGGGGGGTTTAGTTGGTGATCCCCCCTCGGCCTCCTCATCACCCTTATAGCCGATCCCTCACCTCCATTATTTTTCTTTTACATGTAATTTTGGTTTATTGGTTGGTTTCTTGATGTGTTGCTGTTGTGTCTTGATGTGTTGCTGTAGTTACTTTTCAATTTTGGGTGGGGGGTTTAGTTGGTGGTCCCCCCTCGGCCTCCTCATTGTCGTGGACACAGGGGTCGAGGGCGCACAGTGGAAGACTTTAAGTAAATTCCTTTCTTCGTTGGATCAATAAAGAATAATGTACATGGTTTTGTCGAAAATAATAAATAGTGTATATTTTTTTTATTGGTGAATGAATATTAATTTTATACAGGATTTTATTTGAGTATGTTGCGAATTTTAAGTTGGTCTGAGTTGCGAATTTTATATTTGACTGACTTGCGACTGTCGATAGCACGGCTATTTATACCATGAGCACTGGCCACTGAAGAGATCTTCGGATGGCCAGTGTTCTTGTGGTACAAATAGGCCGGCTTTACAATTTCGTGAATGTTTACAAGATTTCACGACACTCATCACCCCTTATAGCCGATCCCTCACCTCCATTAGTTTTCTTCTACTTGTAATTTTGGTTTATTGGTTGGTTTCTTGATGTGTTGCTGTTGTGTCTTGATGTGTTTCTGTAGTTACTTTTCAATTTTGGGTGGGGGGTTTAATTGGTGGTCCCCCCTCGGCCTCCTCATCACCCCTTATAGCCGATCCCTCACCTCCATTAGTTTTCTCCTACTTGTAATTTTGGTTTATTGGTTGGTTTCTTGATGTGTTGCTGCTGTGTCTTGATGTGTTGCTGTAGTTACTTTTCAATTTTGGGTGGGGGGTTTAGTTGGTGGTCCACCCTCGGCCTCCTCATCACCCCTTATAGCCGATCCCTCACCTCCACTAGTTTTCTTCTACTTGTAATTTTGGTTGGTTTCTTGATGTGTTGCTGCTGTGTCTTGAAGTGTTGCTGTAGTTACATTTCAATTTTGGGTGGGGGGTTTAGTTGGTGGTCCCCCCTCGGCCTCCTCATCACCCCTTATAGCCGATCCCTTACCTCCATTAGTTTTCTCCTACTTGTAATTTTGGTTTATTGGTTGGTTTCTTGATGTGTTGCTGTTGTGTCTTGATGTGTTGCTGTAGTTACTTTTCAATTTTGGGTGGGGGGTTTAGTTGGTGGTCCCCCCTCGGCCTCCTCATCACCCCTTATAGCCGATCCCTCACCTCCACTAGTTTTCTTCTACTTGTAATTTTGGTTGGTTTCTTGATGTGTTGCTGTTGTGTCTTGATGTGTTGCTGTAGTTACTTTTCAATTTTGGGTGGGGGGTTTAATTGGTGGTCCCCCCTCGGCCTCCTCATCACCCCTTATAGCCGATCCCTCACCTCCATTAGTTTTCTTCTACTTGTAATTTTGGTTTATTGGTTGGTTTCTTGATGTGTTGCTGCTGTGTCTTGATATGTTGCTGTAGTTCCCTCACCTCCATTAGTTTTCTCCTACTTGTAATTTTGGTTTATTGGTTGGTTTCTTGATGTGTTGCTGTTGTGTCTTGATGTGTTGCTGTAGTTACTTTTCAATTTTGGGTGGGGGGTTTAGTTGGTGGTCCCCCCTCGGCCTCCTCATCACCCCTTATAGCCAATCCCTCACCTCCATTAGTTTTCTTCTACTTGTAATTTTGGTTTATTGGTTGGTTTCTTGATGTGTTGCTGTAGTTACATTTCAATTTTGGGTGGGGGGTTTAGTTGGTGGTCCCCCCTCGGCCTCCTCATCACCCCTTATAGCCGATCCCTAACCTCCATTAGTTTTCTTCTACTTGTAATTTTGGTTTATTGGTTGGTTTCTTGATGTGTTGCTGCTGTGTCTTGATGTGTTGCTGTAGTTACATTTCAATTTTGGGTGGGGGGTTTAGTTGGTGGTCCCCCTCGGCCTCCTCATCACCCATAGTTTCAGCATATTTCCAAGCAAAAAACATATACAATGGCTTATCAGATCATGAAAACGCACAACTTATTACAATTTCTCTAACCAACCACCACACTCATGCTACAAAAAAAGTCATTCGCAAACAAGGCAAAATAGAAAGAACTAAATTTCGATCACATCTTATAGAAGAAACTTGGCCTGGTCTTGTGGAAAAAGACTTGGGAGTTAACACATACACACAAAATTTTCTTAATATTTTTCTATCACATTTTAATAACACATTTCACAAAAAAACAATAAATTTAAATACTACATCTAAAATATGGGTCACACAAGAAATTAAAGAAGCCTGTAATTTCAAAAGACAATTATTCATACTTAGCACACAATCAAATAATCAAAACATCAAACAAATATACAACACTTTCAGATCAAATTTCAATAGAATTATTAAAGCAGCTAAACAGAACTTTGACTTGAAGGAACTTAATGCTATTGACCCACATAAGAAATCCAAATCTACCTGGAAACTAATCAAAAAACATACTACTTCAAACACTAAACATTTTCAACCTTTACATATACATACTTACAATGATGAAATAACTGATCCAAGTAGAGTAGCTGAGGAATTTGCTGAATACTACCAAACAGTTGCAACACGAGTAATACCATCAACTCCTATCACACCAACGCAGACAATTAACATTAACACATACGACACCACTCAATTACCACACCCACATTTCAACCCGGGACCAACTAACCCTTTTGAGGTCATTTCTATTATTAGATTATTAAAAAATAAAACTGCCAAAGGTGATGATGAGGTACCCTTTCGATTATCCAAGAAAATGCTGATATATTATCAAATCCTCTATCAACTATTTTTAATGTATCTCTTGAATCTGGCATTTTCCCATCTAATTTTAAAGACTCGCTGATCATACCACTTTTCAAGAAGGGAAAAAGAACATCAATAGAAAATTATCGACCCATTTCCCTCATATCCACCTTTGGCAAGATAATTGAAAAACTTATGGAATTGAGGCTCTCCACTTTTCTTAGAGAAAATAATATTTTATTAAAGGAACAATTTGGTTTTATAAGAAATTCATCAACATCTGATGCAATTAGTAATTTCTTGTCTCAAATCTACCTCAATGTATACATGAAAAAACATGTTTTTGGTGTATTTATTGACCTGTCTAAAGCTTTTGACTGCGTTAGCCACACCTACTTATTGAAAAAATTGAATAAATTTGGTGTTCAAAAACTTACTCTTTGCTGGTTCCAGTCATATTTATCTTCCAGGGGACATAGAGTGTCAATACCAAATATGGGCAATGATGGAAAGATATACCACACTAAATCAAGTAGACATGAAATATTACAGGGTGTACCGCAAGGCTCCATCCTAGGCCCCTACTTTTCCTTATATATATTAATGACATTCAAATTTCACCAACTCTAAATGCCACCCTAACTCTATATGCCGACGATGCCTCTGTCCTCCTAACTTCTTCAGATTTTGCTGATCTAAGAGATCGAGCAGCAAAATCTGTCAAAGAACTTGTTCACTGGTTCAGAGACATCAACTTGGCCATGAATGTTCAAAAATCCATCTATATACATTTTGATCCTGCAAGAAAAAACCATAATGTTAGTCCAATTCAAATAGAAAACAATTTAGAATTACATCATGCTGAAACGACTAAATTCCTGGGCCTATACATCAATAAGAATCTTGACTGGACAACTCATATCAACCACCTAAAATCCAAACTTAACTCATCAATATTTCTAATTAGATCAGTCAAAAGTAAAACAAACACAAACTTAGCCCTACTAACCTTCAATGCACACTTTCAGAGTCTAATAAGGTATGGGATCCAATTTTGGGGGAGCACAAATACTGGTTACAGAGAGGAAATGTTTGTTCTTCAAAAAAGAGCACTCCGGATTGTATTTGGCCTAGACTACAACACATCTTGCAGGGGTTTATTTAAAGAAAACTCCATTCTCACTTTTTCAGCATTACACTTACTTGAACTGGTGTGTGCTATCCATAAGATATCACACAAACTACCCCACCTTAATGAAGTCCACACTTATAATACAAGATTTGCACACAACATTGTCACACCCATACATGGTAGCCACTCACAATCATTCATAATTGATGGTATCAAACAATTCAACCAGATACCAATACAAATAAGAAATAAACCCTACAATGATTTCAGGCAAATAATTAATAATTTCCTTCTAGAGAAAGAACCTTATCGGCCAGCAGAGGTGGACTGGGGCTCATTGCGCTAAATACATGTTTTTCATGTTATTTTTTTTTTTTTTTCTTCTTCTATAATTATTATCTGGTATTAGGTAGTATTTTATTTTATACATATATTTTTTTATTTATTATTATTATTATTAATTTTAAATTGTATTTTATGTTTTCTATTTTATACTATGTATGACTTTGTACCACATCGGAAGATATTTTGTACAAATAAATAAATTACAATACAAAATACAAATTACAATACCCCTTATAGCCGATCCCTCACCTCCATTAGTTGTCTTCTACTTGTAATTTTGGTTTATTGGTTGGTTTCTTGATGTTTTGCTGTTGTGTCTTGATGTGTTGTTGCTGTAGTCACTTTTCAATTTTGGGTGGGGGGTTTAGTTGGTGGTCCCCCCTCGGCCTCCTCATCACCCCTTATAGCCGATCCCTCACCTCCATTAGTTTTCTTCTACTTGTAATTTTGGTTGGTTTCTTGATGTGTTGCTGTTGTGTCTTGATGTGTTGCTGTAGTCACTTTTCAATTTTGGGTGGGGGGTTTAGTTGGTGGTCCCCCCTCGGCCTCCTAATCACCCCTTATAGCCGATCCCTCACCTCCATTAGTTTTCTTCTACTTGTAATTTTGGTTTATTGGTTGGTTTCTTGATGTGTTGCTGCTGTGTCTTGATGTGTTGCTGTAGTTACTTTTCAATTTTGGGTGGGGGGTTTAGTTGGTGGTCCCCCTCGGCCTCCTCATCACCCCTTATAGCCGATCCCTCACCTCCATTAGTTTTCTTCTACTTGTAATTTTGGTTTATTGGTTGGTTTCTTGATGTGTTGCTGCTGTGTCTTGATATGTTGCTGTAGTTACATTTCAATTTTGGGTGGGGGGTTTAGTTGGTGATCCCCCCTCGGCCTCCTCATCACCCTTATAGCCGATCCCTCACCTCCACTAGTTTTCTTCTACTTGTAATTTTGGTTTATTGGTTGGTTTCTTGATGTGTTGCTGTTGTGTCTTGATGTGTTGCTGTAGTTACTTTTCAATTTTGGGTGGGGGGTTTAGTTGGTGGTCCCCCCTCGGCCTCCTCATCACCCCTTATAGCCGATCCCTCACCTCCATTAGTTTTCTTCTACTTGTAATTTTGGTTTATTGGTTGGTTTCTTGATGTGTTGCTGCTGTGTCTTGATGTGTTGCTGTAGTTACTTTTCAATTTTGGGTGGGGGGTTTAGTTGGTGGTCCCCCTCGGCCTCCTCATCACCCCTTATAGCCGATCCCTCACCTCCATTAGTTTTCTTCTACTTGTAATTTTGGTTTATTGGTTGGTTTCTTGATGTGTTGCTGCTGTGTCTTGATATGTTGCTGTAGTTACATTTCAATTTTGGGTGGGGGGTTTAGTTGGTGATCCCCCCTCGGCCTCCTCATCACCCTTATAGCCGATCCCTCACCTCCACTAGTTTTCTTCTACTTGTAATTTTGGTTGGTTTCTTGATGTGTTGCTGCTGTGTCTTGAAGTGTTGCTGTAGTTACTTTTCAATTTTGGGAGGGGAGTTTAGTTGGCGGTCCCCCCTCGGCCTCCTCATCACCCCTTATAGCCGATCCCTCACCTCCATTATTTTTCTTTTACATGTAATTTTGGTTTATTGGTTGGTTTCTTGATGTGTTGCTGTTGTGTCTTGATGTGTTGCTGTAGTTACTTTTCAATTTTGGGTGGGGGGTTTAGTTGGTGGTCCCCCCTCGGCCTCCTCATCACCCCTTATAGCCGATCCCTCACCTCCATTAGTTTTCTTCTACTTGTAATTTTGGTTTATTGGTTGGTTTCTTGATGTGTTGCTGTTGTGTCTTGATGTGTTGCTGTAGTTACTTTTCAATTTTTGGTGGGGGGTTTAGTTGGTGGTCCCCCCTCGGCCTCCTCATCACCCCTTATATCCGATACCTCACCTCCATTAGTTTTCTTCTACTTGTAATTTTGGTTTATTGGTTGGTTTCTTGATGTGTTGCTGCTGTGTCTTGATGTGTTGCTGTAGTTACATTTCAATTTTGGGTGGGGGGTTTAGTTGGTGGTCCCCCCTCGGCCTCCTCATCACCCCTTATAGCCGATCCCTCACCTCCACTAGTTTTCTTTTACTTGTAATTTTGGTTTATTGGTTGGTTTCTTGATGTGTTGCTGTTGTGTCTTGATGTGTTGCTGTAGTTACTTTTCAATTTTGGGTGGGGGGTTCAGTAGGTGGTCCCCCCTCGGCCTCCTCATCACCCCTTATAGCCGATCCCTTACCTCCAGGAGTATTCTTTTCATCTTTTTTTCATTTTCTTTGACTAATCAGTATCCGCATAAAGTACCTTAATTTTTGAGAATGTCTCATTTTCCTCCGTTTTTATTTCTTAATTGAACAAGCAAAAGGACTCATCTGTAAAATAATTGAATCAGCTGAATGTATTTTTTGGTAATATATAATTAAAAAAAAATCGCATTACTTCAGAGAATTTTACTTTTACATCCATGGCATTCCGCAAACGGCAAAACTCGGTCAGAATTTTCTGTTCCTGCCGGGATTCAAACCCACAACCTCCGGGTCAGTAACCAATGCTCTTAACCACTGAGCCATTGAGGTCGGGGACCCTTGTTACTAGGCACCCATTCACCTAAGAATTTCTACTAAAACAATATCTACTATTTGAAAACCTCAAGTTTCATGGGATACCTATACAATTATACATATACATAGGTACTTGGAATACGATATAATATCTTGAAATTTAGTCGGCAGGATTCATTTGAGACCATAACGTCTAGATATTCACCGTGGCCGAAGGAGTTAGTGCGCTAGGCATTTCACGCGAGGTGACCTGGGTTCGATTCCCAGCGGGGCAGGATTTTTTCTGCTCTGTACTTGGGATTTCGGGGTCCACTTATACCTCGTGAGGAAAAATGAGTAGCTGCTTTAATGTTACCAGCGACCAGTGGCGGAATTATAGGCATAAGAAAATAAGATATTGGAATATTAAAGATATGGAAAAGTCCTATATTCTGCGCTACCCACTAAAATTGTAATATAATAACACAAAGAAACACATTTATTTATTTATTATGACGTCTAGAGAAAAGTGCTCAGAAAATTCTCCTCAGCTAGGGTTCGAACCTGCCAGTCTTCGCGGAGACTACTGCCCGTAGTCCAAAGATCCCGAGTTCGATCCCCGCTTGGGACAGACTTATCGCGGAAAATTCTGTTCCTTTAAAACACGTGGGGCTGGCATTTCCGGCCCTACCCGGGCTGGGTGAGGTTAATGTGGGTCCTGACAATCTATCTCAATCAGGATGTTAAAACCAATTAGAATCAACTGCTCACAATAGATCACTAATTAGGTCGCAGTGATATATTGTAAGGGTTTCACTGAAAACTCTGCAACCAGGTCCGATAGTAAAAATAAAAAATAATAATTAAGGGTTCGAACCTGGTTGGTGCTCAGAGCGAGCGATCAGCAAAAACCAAATTTAGTAGAGACAATACCACTCACCTTATTTATTTTACAAGGTTTTGGATTTTTGCGCATTCTAAAGTGGACCCGTTGGACGTCACATCTTACGGAAATTTTGAATGTTGAGGAAAATTTGGAAAACGAGAATTTGATTTGTGTTTAATCATGTGAATTTTTAAAAATGATATTTTACAGAATTTTTAAGATATTACCTATTCGTTATTATACTGGCCAAAATGTACTTATATTTTTGGTTTTATATTCAACTAGCCTTACGAAAAATATTTACTTGTTAAAAATAGAAAATAGACGCCAACGTTACGTGGTGTTCCCAAGCGGTCACCCATCCAAGTACTATCCACGCTCGACGTTGCTTAACTTCAGTGATCGGACGAGAACTGGTGTATTCAACGTGATATGAACGTTGGCGGATATCGAGGAGAAATGATGAGAATATAAACAGAAGACTGAGTTGGTTTTACTAAAAATCTTTCTACTGATAGCCATCGCAGCGCTCTGATCGGATCAGTCAGTTGCGCCATCATTCACTTATGGTTATGCAATGTATGTGTACTCGTATTGTGTATAGTACGCCTTGATTCACTTATGAGTATGAAATGTGTATAATGGTAGAGTAAAAGTCAAGTCTAGTCAAAGTGAGATAATATTTCAATGAGTACACTGGCCTCGAGTAAGGTAACCTCACACAATAAAACGTTAAGATACAACTTACCTTTCTTAGTCCTCAGAATTCGACCCAGCCTCTGAGCCTCCTGTCTCCGGGAGCCTCCGTGGGAAGATATCTGGATGAGCACGTTAGCCTCGGGGAGGTCAAATGAGGTGTCGGCCACTTTGGACACGAAGATGGTGTTCACTTTGGGGTTCAGCTTGAAGTTCTGCAGGATTTGAATTCGCTCGCTCTGAAAATAGATACAGGAAAAGAGGTGTGTGTAGGTTAAAAATTTGCTGGATCGTAGTATTTTTTTGTTTTGAGTATCACCATTACCATCATCATCATAGGGTGGCGTCATCGTGAACCATGGTAGCCAGACAGTGGAGGAATGACTCAGCACCTCTACCACCGTCTTTACAAGGAGGCTAATAATAATTGACAAGGGCGTCCAGAACCAAGCCAATGGTGGTCTACTCCCTGTTTAAAGTCCCCCAGTCAGACTAATGGTCTCCTCCAGAGTTGGGTAGATTGTACTTGCAAGTACAAATTACAATTTTCAAGTACTTTACTTGGAATTGAAATCTCAAGTACAAGTACTAGTACTTGTGCTTGTAGTCAGTATAAATGCAAGTACAAGTACAAGTACTTGTACTTGTGATAGACAAGTACAAGTACCAGTACTTGTTGAAAATACAAGTACTGTTGAAAATACAAGTACATGTACTTGGACTTTTGATAGACAAGTACAAGTAATTTTGGTTGTACTTGTAGTCAATATGATTGCAAGTACAATTACTAGTACTTGCGATAGGAACGACCAATTACATGTAATTGTACTTGAGTACTTGTGGTCAGTATATTTGCCTACCATACACTAGTTTCCAAGAGAGATGGCCACTCAAAGTTTCATTGCTAGTAACTATCATACACTGTCCTGTCCTCAGTCCTCATACTGTCACCAAAAGTTAAACAGTTCAGTTCAAATTTAGTCATGTCTGACAGTGATATTAGTTCTTTTTTTGAATTAACATCAAACTCTGAAGAATCCAATCCCAACCCTTCAACTCTTGGATTAAAAAATTTAGATGGAAAATTTTTCTTCCTTGTTGAAAATAAGAGTGATGCTGCAAATAATAAAGTTGTTGGTCTTTCAATGTCGAAATTAAAGGACAATATAGTGCTTCGACCAATTTTTTGAAACATCTCAAAAGAAAGCACGGACAAGATGCTGTTATCCAATACAACATTCATGTCACAGAAAAAAGGAGATGCGTGCAGGGTCGGGCAAAAAAACATTTAAACCAAGGTGACTTCAACTCTTTGTTGTCAAAAGCGTTCATAAACTCCATGATTCCATTTCGAGTTGTGGAGGACAAATGTTTTTGTGAGCTTTTGAACAAATTAAACATCCAGGACCAAGGGCTCACGATCCCGAGCAGGCAGTGTGTTGTGAGGACAGCATTTGATTTGTTGAAAAGCAGTAAAGAGCATCCGACAGTTGCTGCGGAATACAACGCACGTCTGTGCAACAGCCGACATATATTATGGTCGGGCAAGAAGCGCAGTTTTATGGGCGTCATGAAAGAAGATCTGCTGCACTTCAAAAATGCATTCTATTTACTATGGAATCTTTGTGTTCATTGTTCGAGTTCCCAGCTCAGATTATTTTAAGAGTAGTTTTAAGTAATTATGAAAAATAATAAATATGAAATCCTATTGACCGTATAAAGAATTTAATAATATTGTCTTATTTATATTGCCGGATTAGAACTATTAAGTCCCATTATTCCAGCAGTAAGCCCATGACGTATTATTATGTGGTATTGTGGTAAAAACCCTAAATGGGAGGAACACGTGACATGTCCCGGCTGGGTTTCGAACCCACGACCGCTGGATTCACACAGTGCCGCCTTTTGCAACTGAATAGGAACACTATTAATGGCTGGGTCGAGGTGCTCCTAATACTACTTCTTAGCTCATGTGGATGTAAGACATCTCTATAAAAATGTCTCAGAATTGACCCCCCCAAAACCATTATCGTTTTGTCCAGAAAAATTATAAAAAGTTCAAAAAGGCATTGCTGTCCAGCAGCACGGCCATGCCTTAGTAAATTTGAAATTAGTCCCGTTGCAAAGCACGGGCAAACGGCTGGTTATATATATTTCAGAATAATATGTATGTATGTTTCGGAAAAGCTTAACTTTAGAAGGTGATGGAATTTTTCAATTATGTAAATTTTTTTTTTCATGATGATCATAGTAGGAAAACATAGGCATAAAGTAGGTATATTTATTTATAAATAATAAATATAAAAAAATCAACAATAAAATACGGGCATTCCCGCACTATCTTCATAAGGAAGGGCGATCACTTTCTTTCTTGTTCCTCTGAGCCTAAGCGATGTTGCCCTAATGATCGAATATTGCTCCTGAGTCTTCACACTCTTCACCCATGCTAAGACTGATGAAAACGCCTTATTCCACTTGGCACTCAAAACATTTGCCATCCTTCTTAAATATATCTCACATTCTCTGTGGAAGACTCCTTCTACACTACATACAAGAGGAGTAAAAGAACCTCTTGAATGTAAAGTTCTAAGAAGTGCCCTATGGCCCGTCTCATGTAGACATACTTATATTGCGACCTGGCTGGCCCTTCCAACTTAGGAATATTAAACCTATCATCAAAACCTATCCGGACCCTAGTAAAATGCCAACAAGAGTACTTTTTGGTTTCATACAGTGCAAAGCAATATTTTGAACCTTTTTCAATAAAAATTGAAATAATCGCTGAAATACAGGGTGTAACATTTTTGAATTCTGACCCTACCAGCTCCTTTAAATTGTATTGGATGGACTTTAGATTCAAGTACTTGTACTTTAATGCACGAGTACAATTAATTGTACTTGTATCTGTACTTGCTGGAAATGGGATTACAAGTACTTGTACTTGTTCTCACAAATACAAGTCCAAGTACTTGTATTTGTACTTGCTGAAGGTGGAATTACAATATAAAAGTACTTGTACTTGTACTCAAAGTACAAGTACAAGTACTTGTATTTGTACTTGCTGAATTTGGGATTACAATGTAAAAGTACTTGTACTTGTGCTCACAAGTACAAGTACAAGTACTTGTATTTGTACTTGCTGAAGGCAGGTATCTACTAAAGGCTTTTAAAACATTCTTTGCGCTCAGGTGAAACTTTTTCTGATGTTTTGAGTCAAAAAGTGTTTCAAGTACTTCAAGTACTTGTGGACAGTAATTCAAGTACCAATGTACTTAAGTACTCCCAACTCTGGTCTCCTCCCAGTTTATAGTCCCCCAGCCAGACTACTATCTAATTATCTCTAGACTAGTCTCTCTTTCTCTTTATTCTCAAGAAATTCTCTAGACTACTAGAGAAATTTCTAATATTAGAAATTGGAAGTATTGTGTTTGTTTTTGTAAAAATTAATATTTTTTGCTCCGATTTCATTTTTTTTCTTCATATTTCTTTACATTTCGTAACCTACTGAGCAACTTTGGTTTTGTGTCTGTCCGTCGGTCTATTAATTACATTCCTTGTAACGAACAAATTTCAGAAACCACTGAACGGATTTCGACTAAATTTAGTACACATATTATAGGAGGAGACTGCAGACGGTCCCATTTTAAATTCATCAACTTCGCACTAACGGTAACCTATTACTTTTCAATTATACCCTTATATCTCGTGCACGGTAGAAAAAACGGTATACTATCATATACAAGAAATTTGAAGGAAATCGGTAATAAAGTTTTGGAGATAAAAGTGATTTGGTATTGAAACCCGTCACGAGAGAAATGATAATAATGAGAATATAATTAGACAAATATTTTTTTATTGGAAAATTGTTTGCACTTTATAAATTTATTCTTTGTTCCAAAAACAATACTTGTATGCTATCTCATGGATCTCTCTGTTTCAATTTTCATAAAGGATTGCGTCTGGTATCTTCCAAAATCGTCAAAATGCTGCATTTTTCATGTTTCAGTGTCTTCTTTTTCTTTGCTTCTTTTGTTGTTTCTTTTAACTTTAGATGGTGGGGGTGTGGTTGGTGGTCCCCCTCGGCCTCCTCATCTCCCCTTAGAGCCGATCCCTTTCCTCCACTAGTTTTCTTCTACTTGTGATTTTGGTTTATTGGTTGGTTTCTTGATGTGTCGCTGTTGTGTGTTGATGTTTTAACTTTGAATTTTGGGTGGGGGGTTTATTTGGTGGTCCCCCCTCGGCCTCCTCATCACCCCTTATAGCCGATCCCTCACCTCCAGTAGTTTTCTTCTACTTGTAATTTTGATTTGTTGGTTGGTTTCCTGTTGTGTTGCTGCTGTGTCTTGATGTGTTTCTGTAGTTACTTTTTAATTTTGGGTGGAAGGTTTAGTTGGTGGTCCCCCTCGGCCTCCTCATCACCCCTTATAGCCGATCCCTCACCTCCATTAGTTGTCTTCTACTTGTAATTTTGGTTTATTGGTTGGTTTCTTGATGTGTTGCTGTTATGTCTTGATGTGTTGCTGTAGTTACTTTTCAATTTTGGGTGGGGGGTTTAGTTGGTGGTCCCCCCTCGGCTTCCTTCTTGATGTGTTGCTGTTGTGTCTTGATGTGGTGCTGTAGTTACTTTTCAATTTTGGGTGGGGGGTTTAATTGGTGGTCCCCCCTCGGCCTCCTCATCACCCCTTATAGCCGATCCCTCACCTCCATTAGTTTTCTTTTACTTGTAATTTTGGTTTATTGGTTGGTTTCTTGATGTGTTGCTGTTGTGTCTTGAAGTGTTGCTGTAGTTACTTTTCAATTTTGGGTGGTAAACCCCCCACCCAAAATTGAAAAGTAACTACAGCAACACATCAAGACACAACAGCAACACATCAAGAAACCAACCAATAAACCAAAATTACAAGTAAAAGAAAACTAATGGAGGTGAGGGATCGGATATAAGGGGTGATGAGGAGGCCGAGGGGGGACCACCAACTAAACCCCCCACCCAAAATTGAAATGTAACTACAGCAACACATCAAGACACAGCAGCAACACATCAAGAAACCAAACAATAAACCAAAATTACAAGTAGAAGAAAACTAATGGAGGTGAGGGATCGGATATAAGGGGTGATGAGGAGGCCGAGGGGGGACCACCAACTAAACCCCCCACCCAAAATTGAAATGTAACTACAGCAACACATCAAGACACAGCAGCAACACATCAAGAAACCAAACAATAAACCAAAATTACAAGTAGAAGAAAACTAATGGAGGTGAGGGATCGGCTATAAGGGGTGATGAGGAGGCCGAGGGGGGACCACCAACTAAACCCCCCACCCAAAATTGAAATGTAACTACAGCAACACATCAAGAAACCAACCAATATCCCTCACCTCCATTAGTTTTCTTCTACTTGTAATTTTGGTTTATTGGTTGGTTTCTTGATGTGTTGCTGTTGTGTCTTGATGTGTTGCTGTAGTCACTTTTCAATTTTGGGTGGGGGGTTTAGTTGGTGGTCCCCCCTCGGCCTCCTCATCACCCCTTATAGCCGATCCCTCACCTCCATTAGTTTTCTTCTACTTGTAATTTTGGTTTATTGGTTGGTTTCTTGATGAGTTGCTGCTGTGTCTTGATGTGTTGCTGTAGTTACATTTCAATTTTGGGTGGGGGGTTTAGTTGGTGGTCCCCCCTCGGCCTCCTCATCACCCCTTATAGCCGATCCCTCACCTCCATTAGTTTTCTTCTACTTGTAATTTTGGTTTATTGGTTGGTTTCTTGATGTGTTGCTGCTGTGTCTTGATATGTTGCTGTAGTTACTTTTCAATTTTGGGTGGGGGGTTTAGTTGGTGATCCCCCCTCGGCCTCCTCATCACCCTTATAGCCGATCCCTCACCTCCACTAGTTTTCTTCTACTTGTAATTTTGGTTGGTTTCTTGATGTGTTGCTGCTGTGTCTTGAAGTGTTGCTGTAGTTACTTTTCAATTTTGGGTGGGGGGTTTAGTTGGCGGTCCCCCCTCGGCCTCCTCATCACACCTTATAGCCGATCCCTCACCTCCATTATTTTTCTTTTACATGTAATTTTGGTTTATTGGTTGGTTTCTTGATGTGTTGCTGTTGTGTCTTGATGTGTTGCTGTAGTTACTTTTCAATTTTGGGTGGGGGGTTTAGTTGGTGGTCCCCCCTCGGCCTCCTCATTGTCGTGGACACAGGGGTCGAGGGCGCACAGTGGAAGACTTTAAGTAAATTCCTTTCTTCGTTGGATCAATAAAGAATAATGTATATGGTTTTGTCGAAAATAATAAATAGTGTATATTTTTTTTATTGGTGAATGAATATTAATTTTATACAGGATTTTATTTGAGTGTGTTGCGAATTTTAAGTTGGTCTGAGTTGCGAATTTTATATTTGACTGACTTGCGACTGTCGATAGCACGGCTATTTATACCATGAGCACTGGCCACTGAAGAGATCTTCGGATGGCCAGTGTTCTTGTGGTACAAATAGGCCGGCTTTACAATTTCGTGAATGTTTACAAGATTTCACGACACTCATCACCCCTTATAGCCGATCCCTCACCTCCATTAGTTTTCTTCTACTTGTAATTTTGGTTTATTGGTTGGTTTCTTGATGTGTTGCTGTTGTGTCTTGATGTGTTGCTGTAGTTACTTTTCAATTTTGGGTGGGGGGTTTAATTGGTGGTCCCCCCTCGGCCTCCTCATCACCCCTTATAGCCGATCCCTCACCTCCATTAGTTTTCTCCTACTTGTAATTTTGGTTTATTGGTTGGTTTCTTGATGTGTTGCTGTTGTGTCTTGATGTGTTGCTGTAGTTACTTTTCAATTTTGGGTGGGGGGTTTAATTGGTGGTCCCCCTCGGCCTCCTCATCACCCCTTATAGCCGATCCCTCACCTCCATTAGTTTTCTCCTACTTGTAATTTTGGTTTATTGGTTGGTTTCTTGATGTGTTGCTGTTGTGTCTTGATGTGTTGCTGTAGTTACTTTTCAATTTTGGGTGGGGGGTTTAGTTGGTGGTCCCCCTTCGGCCTCCTCATCACCCCTTATAGCCGATCCCTCACCTCCACTAGTTTTCTTCTACTTGTAATTTTGGTTGGTTTCTTGATGTGTTGCTGCTGTGTCTTGAAGTGTTGCTGTAGTTACTTTTCAATTTTGGGTGGGGGGTTTAGTTGGTGGTCCCCCCTCGGCCTCCTCATCACCCCTTATAGCCGATCCCTCACCTCCATTAGTTTTCTTCTACTTGTAATTTTGGTTTATTGGTTGGTTTCTTGATGTGTTGCTGCTGTGTCTTGATGTGTTGCTGTAGTTACTTTTCAATTTTGGGTGGGGGGTTTAATTGGTGGTCCCCCCTCGGCCTCCTCATCACCCCTTATAGCCGATCCCTCACCTCCATTAGTTTTCTCCTACTTGTAATTTTGGTTTATTGGTTGGTTTCTTGATGTGTTGCTGCTGTGTCTTGAAGTGTTGCTGTAGTTACTTTTCAATTTTGGGTGGGGGGTTTAGTTGGTGGTCCCCCCTCGGCCTCCTCATCACCCCTTATAGCCGATCCCTCACCTCCATTAGTTTTCTTTTACATGTAATTTTGGTTTATTGGTTGGTTTCTTGATGTGTTGCTGTTGTGTCTTGATGTGTTGCTGTAGTTACTTTTCAATTTTGGGTGGGGGGTTTAGTTGGTGGTCCCCCCCCTCGGCCTCCTCATCACCCCTTATAGCCGATCCCTCACCTCCACTAGTTTTCTTCTACTTGTAATTTTGGTTGGTTTCTTGATGTGTTGCTGCTGTGTCTTGATGTGTTGCTGTAGTTACTTTTCAATTTTGGGTGGGGGGTTTAGTTGGCGGTCCCCCCTCGGCCTCCTCATCACCCCTTATAGCCGATCCCTCACCTCCATTAGTTTTCTTTTACTTGTAATTTTGGTTTATTGGTTGGTTTCTTGATGTGTTGCTGTTGTGTCTTGATGTGTTGCTGTAGTTACTTTTCAATTTTGGGTGGGGGGTTTAGTTGGTGGTCCCCCCTCGGCCTCCTCATCACCCCTTATAGCCGATCCCTCACCTCCACTAGTTTTCTTTTACTTGTAATTTTGCTTTATTGGTTGGTTTCTTGATGTGTTGCTGTTGTGTCTTGATGTGTTGCTGTAGTTACTTTTCAATTTTGGGTGGGGGGTTTAGTTGGTGGTCCCCCCTCGGCCTCCTCATCACCCCTTATAGCCGATCCCTCACCTCCATTAGTTTTCTGCTACTTGTAATTTTGGTTGGTTTCTTAATGTGTTGCTGCTGTGTCTTGAAGTGTTGCTGTAGTTACTTTTCAATTTTGGGTGGGGGGTTTAGTTGGCGGTCCCCCCTCGGCCTCCTCATCACCCCTTATAGCCGATCCCTCACCTCCATTAGTTTTCTTTTACTTGTAATTTTGGTTTATTGGTTGGTTTCTTGATGTGTTGCTGCTGTGTCTTGATGTGTTGCTGAAGTTACTTTTCAATTTTGGGTGGGGGGTTCAGTAGGTGGTCCCCCCTCGTCCTCCTCATCACCCCTTATAGCCGATCCCTTACCTCCAGGAGTATTCTTTTCTTCTTTTTTCATTTTCTTTGACTAATCAGTATCCGCATAAAGTACCTTAATTTTTGAGAATGTCTCATTTTCCTCCGTTTTTATTTCTTAATTGAACAAGCAAAAGGACGCATCTGTAAAATAATTGAATCAGCTGAATGTATTTTTTGGTAATATATAATTAAAAAAAAATCGCATTACTTCAGAGCACTTTACTTTTACATCCATGGCATTCCGCAAACGGCAAAACTCGGTCAGAATTTTCTGTTCCAGCCGGGATTCAAACCCACAACCTCCGGGTCAGTAACCAATGCTCTTAACCACTGAGCCATTGAGGTCGGGGACCCTTGTTACTAGGCACGCATTCACCTAAGAATTTATTGAACAATATCTACTATTTGAAAACCTCAAGTTTCATGGGATACCTATACATATACATACTTGGAATACGATATAATATCTTGAAATTTAGTCGGCAGGATTCATTTGAGACCATAACGTCTAGATATTCACCGTGGCCGAAGGAGTTAGTGCGCTAGGCATTTCACGCACGGTGAGCTGGGTTCGATTCCCAGCGGGGCAGGATTTTTTCTGCTCTGTACTTGGGATTTCGGGGTCCACTTATACCTCGTGAGGAAAAAAGAGTAGCTGCTTTAATGTTACCAGCGACCAGTGGCGGAATTATAGGCAAAAATAAGATATTGGAATATTAAAGACATGGAAAAGTCCTATATTCTGCGCTACCCACTAAAATTGTAATATAATAACACAAAGAAACACATTTATTCATTTATTATGACGTCTAGAGAAAAGTGCTCAGAAAATTCACCCCAGCTAGGGTTCGAACCTGTCAGTCTTCGCGGAGACTACTGCCCGTAGTCCAAAGATCCCGAGTTCGATCCCCGGTTGGGACAGACTTTTCCCGGAAAATTCTGTTCCTTTAAAACACGTGGGGCTGGCATTTCCGGCCCTACCCGGGCTGGGTGAGGTTAATGTGGGTCCTGACAATCTATCTCAATCAGGACGTTAAAACCAATTAGAATCAACTGCTCACAATAGATCACTAATTAGGTCGCAGTGATATATTGTAGGGTTGGGTGGAAGAGATTGCCATAGGCAATAACCCCGCCCTTTAGTTAGGACATATGTATATATTTTATTTATTTTTTTCTTGTGTTATATTATTATTATTGTCATTTTTATATTTACTTTTTCCCATAATTTGTCTGAATTTGTCTGTATGTTCTACTAATAAAGTGTTTCTAAATAAATAAAATAAATAAATATTGTAAGGGTTTCACTGAAAACTCTGCAACCAGGTCAGATAGTAAAAATAAAAAATAATAATTAAGGGTTCGAACCTGGTTGGTGCTCAGAGCGAGCGATCAGCAAAAACCAAATTTAGTAGAGACAACTGAGCTCACAAACATATACCACTTACCTTATTTATTTTACAAGGTTTTGGATTTTTGCGCATTCTAAAGTCGACCCGTTGGACGTCACATCTTACGGAAATTTTATATGTTGAGGAAAATTTGGAAAACGAGAATTTGATTTGTGTTTAATCATGTGAATTTTTAAAAATGATATTTTACAGAAAGATATTACCTATTCGTTATTATACTGGCCAAAATGTACTTATATTTTTGGTTTTAAAAATTAATTAGGGCAAGGACTCTGAATGTTACAGACCTCTCTTTAAATAAATATTCATTAAAAAAAAAAAAATTAATGATCTGGACATTTGAAATAGAAATCATTCATTGATAGAAATCATGCATTGATAGACGTTACAAGCAATATTTTTATACCCAAAACCAAAGTTGCTCGGGAGGTTATTAAAAGTCCTGAATATGAAAAAAAAAAAAAAATTGAAAGCGGAACAAAAAAACGAACACAATCCTTCCGCTTTCTAATATTAGAAATTTCTCGGAAGTAATATTCACGAGATGAAATTGTATGTTACAACATAATTTTTTTTCTCCATCAAATAATGTCATAGCGTCTGAGTAGGCTGCCATATGCTATGGTGGCTTGTCTTTTGGCAAGGGGGAAGACATACAATGCCATAAAGTTTTTAGTACCATATATTGTGTGACATTCGTTTTTTTTTTCTCGCTATAGAAAATATGTCATCTGTGCCATATAGTAAGTGTGATCCTACCTTCACTCACATGACACTCACTCAGTCACTCATTCATCTCTATTTCTTAGCACTGGTATGTCCTAGGAGGCTGAAATTTGGCACGTAGGTCACTTTTAGGTCTTAGATGCGCACTAATAAAGGATTTCAAAAATTCCCACTGGGGTTCCCGCCACGGGGGAAAAAAAGGCGCATATACATGAAAAACCCCGCCTTTTTATTCTTTTCATCACTGTTTCTCCGTACCGATAAAAATGTGTGGTGGCTGAAAATTAATATATAGCTTGATTCTATATTGTAGATGTGCAATTTCATTTTCAACTATGAAATATAATGAAATCCAAGAAAGGATTTCATTATATTTCAACTGGGGCGCCAGCCGCGGGGAAAAGGGCGAGTCCTAAAAATTGGATGGGAGACACAATTTTTTTTTTTTACGTTTTTCGACCTAAATGACATTTTTTCTCGAAATTTGTCGTGACGACCTATCAACTCACAGCGAGAAAGTTTTAGGCAACGGCAACGATTTGAGCTTTCAATTGACTTATCGATTGTGAATTTCTGATGAGCCTTTCTTGAGCTATGCCAGGTAAGGTAAAAAAAATGGATGGGTAACACGTAAATTATTCACTTTTTTTTATACCTAAATGACATTTTTTTCTCGAATTTTGAAGTGACGCCCTATCAACTCAGAGCAATAAAGTTTTAGGTAAGGGTCTGAGCTTTCATTTGACATATCGATGGCGAATTTCCGATGAGCCGTTCTTTAGCTAAGCCGAGTATGGACAAAAAATGGATGGGTGACACAATTTTTACTTTCTTTATCCTATAATAAGGAAAGTATTGTATTCGTCGAGAAAATTTGACCTACCCAGTTTTTCATATTTTTGGACGAATCATAGCTATCCTCAGGATACCAAAAAAGTTGTTTTCAGCCATTGGTCCGTGCGTCTGTCTGTCTGTGAACAGGATATCTCAAGAACGGTAAGAGCTAGAGACTTTAAATTTGGTATGCAAATCAATTTTATACACCAGACGAACCACGAAACTTTTGGTTGAAATCGGCAAATATTGGCCGCAAGCGCCGCTTCTATGAATTGGTTAAAGATACAAAAAAAGTTAAAGAACAACATTTTCTTATATTAAAAAAATAATAGGGGTCTTTTCTAATCATTTTTTTGATATCTTGAACTTTTTGGACCTCGGCCCCAATTTACCGGTATTTTGGGGGGGGGACCCGCTTTGACTAACTTTTTTATTATTCATCTTAGATGGGGATTGTGACATATCAAATCCAATGAGGTGCTGATTACGAATTTGGCTTTGATTTTTAGCTAACTGTTACCTCTGAGTCACCAGTGGCTTTCGGTCCTGTTACCATTTCTAATATGATAAGGAAAGTCGTGTGATGTTTACACCAGATTTTTTTTCTCACTTTTTTTACTTTTACAAAAACTTCTATTAATTTCGCACTCACAACCACTAATTTGTGTTGTTGTTGTAACCAACTTGGTTACAGCTGGGGGAAGATCTCCAGCCAACCTAAGTGGAAAAGTTGGCTAGTTCTGAGCCACTTATGGGGAACTTGTGTTTCTCTGTACGTCCAGAAATAATTTGAGAGACTCCAAATATTTTTTCCCTATTCTGTGGGAGGAGTGCTTTAGGTTGATTCAGATAAGACTAAGAAAACACTTTTCGAGCAAATATTGAAAATATCAAACAGAATAATAAAAAGAAATTCATTGAGATTTATTTTTACAAAATCAATTTACATGGAAGAAATGTAATTACATGGAACTAATACAAATGTATTCCTTCATGAATGAATGCTTAATCAAGACGAAGTAAACGTTTGTGAAAATAATTTATACTATCTGATCGTAGTGTATCACAGGAAAAGAAACGGTCATTTCGAAACATTACAAAACATTTGGCGACAGTAACTTTTTAAACAGGGGGTATTTCACCAGTTTCCCGGCACTTCATGTAGAATCAGCCCCAAACTTTTCAAACAGAGGGTGCTTCGCCAGTTTAACATTACACCAGGCAGAATCGGCCTAGTAGGAACAGACTCAGAACTTCATAAACAGAGTGTTTCTCTGTAATAACAACCTCGGAACTTTTTAAACAGGCGGTGTTTCACCAGTTTCCCGTTACTCCACGTAAAATCAGCCTCGGAACTTCTTGAACAGGGGGTGTTTCACGTTACTGAAGGTGGAATTTCTCGACGAGAACTCGTGGTAGACCGCATCGTCCGCCCCGGAGAGGGAGGACATAGCCCCGCCCACACGCCGGTAGCCCCCACCAGGGCCGCCCATTTCGCCCGCCACTCTCTCCTCGTCGGCGTCGGTTTCGGACGCCGCCAGCACCTGCTGAAGTAGCTGCCCCTGCTCATCCCGGGTGCTGTAGTGCATGCCCGCCTCCTGCCGGGGATAGTAATAATAATAATAAAGTAATAATATCGCCTTATTTATACTGCCCGATTAGGACTATTACGTCCCATTATTCCAGCAGTAAGCCCAAGACGTATTATTATGTGGTAAAAATCCCAAATGGGAGGATAACTTGTCATGTCCCGGCTGGGTTTCGAACCCACGACCTCTGGAATCTCTGGATTCACAGAGTGCCGCCTTTACCACTGAGCTACCGGGACAGACAGCATAGTGGTCAATTCTTGTTAGTAGAGCGTAATGCAAAAATGAATGACATAAAAAATATACTCGAGATAATGTTGCTATGTACGTACCGTACCATTAATTTTACATTGAAATAATAATAATAATGCTTTTTCTTTGTGTTATTATGTCACAATTTTAGTGGGTAGCGCAGAATCATAGGACTTAACCACTTTAATTTACAATATCTTGTATTATTTTATTTGCTTATGAGACTGCCACTGGTCGCTGCTTCACATCAAAGCAGCTACTCATTTTTCCTCACGAGGTATGAGTGGACCCCGAACATCCAAGTACAGAGCAGAAAAAATCCTCCCCCGCTGGGAATCGAACCCAGGTCACCATGTGTGCAATGCCTAGCGCGCTAACTCACTCTGCCACAGTGACTACTTACATTGAAATAAAATTGGGAGAATGGATGTCTGTCTATCAAGCATTAATCAAAAATCTCCTTAATTAAATTCAAATCTTGGTTTTGAATTCAATAGTTTATTTATTTTTTTTTTTTTTTAAAGATACAGTTACAACAATTATCACATTTGTGTTAATCACAATCGTGATATCATAATTACTCCAACTACGTTTTACGCTTTAGGTAAGCAAATATTTAATTTGCTTACCTTGGGACTTGAACCACTGACCTCCGATTACAAGTCCTTCGCCTTATCGATCAAGCTACTGAGGTTGGTTTGCAGATATTCATCACGGTCTCCCTCCTCGTAGGAAAATTACTCGGTTTGGCAATTTCTGGAGTCTTTTAAACTACCAACTCCATAGCTAACTTAACAGCTCACCTAGAGGGACATTGCACTAATGTACTTACCTCTTTCATAGCCAATTTAATAGCTCTTAGAGGGACATAGCGCCTCTGACAACACAAAGAGGCGTAAACCACAAATTTTTGAAATCGTTTTTATTGCTTAGATTGAGTCTACTTGTGCTATATTTTGTTCTCACAAATAGACGTAACCCAATTATAATCCAAAGAAAAGGTACAACAAAAATTAAAATCAGGCGTATCCCTCATTTTCTCTTTTTCAGACAAATCAAATAGGTGTAAATGGATAGTCACAGTTAAATAATCAAATTTGGCGACAGAAAAAGTTCGTATGGTCATTCACGGGTACAGGGAAGTGATAATGTTCCTACCGTGAACAGAAAATTTATGCACAAGAAAATTCATTTTGGCTCTCCTGTAAAAATTCGAAAATGTTGTTTACGCCTCTCTGTGTTGTCAGAGGCGATAATAGTGCTAATGTACTTACCTCTTCCATAGCCAATTTAAAAGTTCTTAGAGAGACATTGCGCTAATGTACTTACCCCTTCCATAGCCAATTTAATAGCTCTTAGAGGGACATTTCGCTAATGTACTTACTTCTTCCATAGCCCATTTAAAAGCTCTTAGAGGGACATTGCGCTAGTGTACTTACCTCTTCCATCCCAGCCAGCTTCGTGATGACCTTGTAGCTGTATCCCTGGTTGATGAGGAACCGCTGTCGTTTCCTGGAGTAGCTCATTTCCATCGTGTCCTGGGACACCAGGGTATAGAAGAAGGCGTTGTACTCCTCAGCGATAGCTCCTGGAATTCGAGAGCGATGGTGTTCAAAAAATCATTACATTTTATTTACATCTGGTAGGTATGTACTATCATTTGCTTTATTTTACTTTCGAGAAATTTCTAATATTAGAAATCGGAAGTATTTTAAATTAAAAAAAAAAAAAAAATTAATTGTGTTTGCCGTCGCTTTCAACTGCATGGTCATACCACGAAGTCGGTGTTACCCTCCATTCACAGGAAACTCACATACCTGGTGACCCCATAAACCTCACCCAGCCTGGGTTGGGCCAGAAGGTCAGCATCGCGAAATCTTCACCTCGCTGGACGTTGTTTAACTTCGGTGATGCTACGAGAACCGATGCATTTAATCACGCTTGCTTTCACGATTATTTCTCAAACTCGCCTTATTATTTTTATTATTTGACCTGGTTTTACGGTTTTCAGTGAAACCCTTACAATTAACACTGCGACCTAATTAGATCTATTGTGAATAGTTAATTCTATTTGATTAAACGTCCTCCTTTGAAGACGAGGGTTTTACCCTCCATTCGCTGGAAATCGTACCAGCTTCCCACATTAACCTCATGTCAAGAATGGAGGGAACAGAATTTTCTTCGAAAAGTCTGCCCCAACCGGGGATCGAACACGGGATCTCTGGACTACGAGCAGTAGTCACAACCATTAAGAAATTGAGGCTGGCTCGCCTAACTAAATATTGAAAATATCTGGGACTCGAACCACCAACCTCCAGGTTACGAGTCTACCGCATTATCGATCAAGCTACAGAGGTCAGTTTAAAACGAAGATAAATAAGCTTTACAATTTACAATATTTCAAAGAGTTTTTTTCCTCAGTAGCAAAGTTTAGTCACTGATGGAGATATATAATCACGAAATTAATGGTACATTAAATTTATACACAGTTAAATGGCCCTTGACACATGAGGTCATTATTAAATTCCTCCGTCAAGGTATTGGCGGTTAGCAGGAAAATTTTAGGAATGCTACTTTCTTTGTTAAATAGCCTTATGAAAAATATTTACTTGTTAAAAATAGAAAAAAAAGACGCCAACGTTACGTGGTGTTCCCAAGCGGTCACCCATCCAACTAGACTTGACTTTTATCCACGCTCTATCCACGCTCGACGTTGCTTAACTTCAGTGATCGGACGAGAACTGGTGTATTCAACGTGATATGAACGTTGGCGGATATCGAAGAGAAATGATGAAAATATAAACAGAAGACTGAGTTGGTTTTACTAAAAATCTTTCTACTGATAGCCATCGCAGCGCTCTGATCGGATCAGTCAGTTGCGCCATCATTCACATATGGTTATGCAATGTATGTGTACTCGTATTGTGTATAGTACGCCTTGATTCACTTATGAGTATGAAATGTGTGTAATAGTATAGTAAAAGTCAAGTCTAGTCAAAGTGAGATAATATTTCAATGAGTACACTGGCCTCGAGTAAGGTAACCTCACACAATAAAACGTTAAGATACAACTTACCTTTCTTAGCCCTCAGAATTCGACCCAGCCTCTGAGCCTCCTGTCTCCGGGAGCCTCCGTGGGAAGATATCTGGATGAGCACGTTAGCCTCGGGGAGGTCAAATGAGGTGTCGGCCACTTTGGACACGAAGATGGTGTTCACTTTGGGGTTCAGCTTGAAGTTCTGCAGGATTTGAATTCGCTCGCTCTGAAAATAGATACAGGAAAAGAGGTGTGTGTGTGTGTAGGTTAAAAATTTGCTGGGTTTTAAATTTTTGGTTTTAAAATTAATTATCTGGAAATTTGAAATTGAAACCATGCATTGATAGATAGGTAGATACCTTTCGAAGTATTGTACTTTCTGTAAATATCTCACTTTTTTTAAAAATATTTCGTAGACATGAAATAGGAGCTACGGTAGACACTTGTGGTCTGTGTTGTAGCCTGCCCATCCCGTAGTATGCCTCCACTCTGAAGGGCGAGAAGTGACACAATACTTCCCTTTAGGTGCTGGGTGAACACGAGCGCACCGGAACGTATCCCTTACAAACAATATTGTAACCAAATGTTTTGTCGGCATGGGGTATCGAATCCGGGACCTTCCACATGGCAAGCGAGTCCTTAACCACTGAGCTAATCGCGCGCTAGTAGCTGAAAGCTGAAACGAAGCACTTTGCTACTTCAACATTCTTTGTTACAAAATCAGGGTTCCTCAAAAGATTTTTTCCCCCTGAGGAGATGAATTTTTATTTATTTATTTAGTACATGACAAGTAAATGGTTCAAATATATATATAACGTGGGATGCAGCCTTGTTCTAGTTTTTGTGTTAATTATAATTACTATCCTTTACAAATGTAACCTGAATGTAACCTGGCTTGTGTTTACCTGTGAGGTGGGCCCATAGATGTAGGGCTTGTTCATCTTCACGGCGTAATGTTTGAGTGCGAACACGTTGTCAGAGAACACGATGGTCTTGTCGCCGCGTCTCTCGTGATATGCTATGAGGAACTGAGTGGCGCGGAACTTGTTGGGGTTCATCACATAGAGGAGCTGGAAAACAAGACATTTTTTTAAAATAATAATAATAATAATAAGAATCTTGTCTACAAAATCCAGAAATCCGTCCTCCTGGAAAACTGTCGCCTGCTCAGAAGATTCCTCTATCACTCATCCTCTTCATAATATCTCATCTCCTCAAATCTCTTTAACAACATTGTAATCCTTCTATGTTTGCTATATCCTAGCCCATAGTTGATGTTGATTGTTACCATGTATTACATGAGAAATAAAACATAAATAATAATAATAGTTTATTTATTTATTTTCTTTATGAAGAAACATTTATACAAAGGTACTTCTCCTAAGCTTTGAAGGCTGGAAGCCCTTCATCATAATGTACTGTAATATTTACCCATGAAATAATAATAATAATAATAAATACACGGGACCTTAAATCTGTATGACCCGGGGACCTGGCACCCTGACAGGCGCATCTCAGACCCGACCATTAGAAACCACTTTTCTCTATGTAGGTGTGTGTCAACAGTCAATGACTTGAAAAAATTTTCACCCAAAACACGGTATTTTTAAATCTATTCTAAAAATACTTTCCTTAGTACTCGGGTGTCAACGGGCACCAATCATAAGATTCATAAGTAAACATTCGAAAACTCGCCAGTAAGTTAATAGTCGATCGAAAACTCACTAAAAAGTTAATTACCAAATGTCCGACAATCCACTAGTAAACCAATCACTAATCGTTCGACAACTCACCAATAACTAATTAATAATCGTTCGACAACTCACCAATAATTAATTAATAATCGTTCGCGACTCACCAATCGTTTAGCAGTCTTGAACACGAGACTCACCAATAATAATTAATGAATAATCGTTCGACAACTCACCAATCGTTTGGCAGTCTTGCACACGAGATACTCCCGATAGAACTCGGGTGACATGGGACACCAGACCTCGGCACATTGGACGCTACTAATAAACCAATATACTAATAAACCAATCACTAATCGTTCGACAACTCGCCAATAATTAATTAATAATCGTTCGACAACTCACCAATCGTTTGGCCGTCTTGCACACGAGATACTCCCGGTAGAACTCGGGTGACATGGGACACCAGACCTCGGCACATTGGACTCGGGCGATAAAGCCTCGCTTCTGGAGCTCCAGCCAGTTGGCCTCGAAGAGTTTGGGCCCGATGAGAAAGTTCAGGTCGGCAATCTTGTCGTCCTCCCGCAGTAGGGTGGCTGTGAGGCCCAGCTTGCAGTGGGACTGGACTATGGTGAGGACCCGTCGGAACATCTTGGCCGGGATGGTGTGCACCTCTGGGGGAGAAAAGAGAAGAGGTAGGTAGGTATCATCATAGGTATCATATTTATTTGTGTTAATCACTTTCGTGATATCACAACTACTCAAACTCGCTTTACAAAATCTACGCTGAAACCGGGACTTGAACCACCGACCTCCAGGTTACAAGTCCGCTGCCTTATCGATCAAGCTACTCAGGTCGGTGAGAAGAGGTATGTAGTTAAGTGGTTAAGCACTCGCTGGCCGTGCGGAAGGTCCCGGGTTTGAACCCCCGCGCCGACAAAAATTTGTATTCAAAACTTGGTTACAGTTGTTTGTAAGGGATACCTTCCGGTGCGCTGATGTTGACCCAGCACCTGATTGGGAAGTATTGTGTCACTTTCGCCCATCAGAGGGGAGGCATACTGCGGGATGGGCAGGCTTTAAACACAGACCACAAGCGTCTACAGTAGCTCCTGTTTCATGACTACGAAATAAAAACGGCTGTGAAACACTCATCTTTAAAAAAAAAAAAAAAAAAAAAAAACCCCTAGTAGCTACACCTAGATTAAGACAATTTTCTGAATTCAGTTGAGACCGCTTACATTTCATAACATGGTTAGATTATTCTGTGTGGTACCGGGGCTACCCTAGGGTCTAGGGCTCCCTTGTGTCCGCGCACTCAGTTATCATATTTGGGTTAATCAGTTTCGTGAGATCACAACTACTGAAGCTCAAGTTGCTATTTTTTTTACCTAACTTGGACCCAAACCACCGACCTCCAGGTTATAAATCCACCGCCTTATTGATCAAGCCGGTCGGATACTACTAGTCTGAAAGGTGAACAGTTGTGTAGTCTGAGGAAGATTCAGCCATTAGTTGTTTACGTCCTGAGCTGAACTATACATAGGGACAATGATTTTACACTCCACTCGCCGGAAACCGCACCAACTAACCACAACCTGAGCAGGGCCGGCAACCTCACGTGTTCTTTGATTGGAAGTTGATAGATTTTTTCGATTTAAAAATTTCGTCGAACCAGGGTTCGAACTCACGACCCCTGGACCAAGGGCAGTAGTCACAACCGCTACACCACGGAGGTAAACATCCTTCAGAACGTTTATATTAGGCCAGGATTTTACTGAGAAAATTTTCTTTTTCGCTAATTTTCTTCTTGAATTGAATTTTTTAAGTGTTGCAAAGCGTTGTGAAGTAATGTTTCAGTCAATGATTTTCGATCTCATTTGAATCTAAAAGAGCAATGTTGCGCTATGCTTCACAACGTAGCAAGATAAAATATTGAACTTAAAAGAAGAATGAAGCCAGAATTCCAGTGAGTGCAACAATTAATCGCGAAGGCTACGCAACATTTTGTCTCGAAATTTTAATGGGAAATTTTGAAAAGCGTTGCGAAGTCAGTGGTGAGGTTCGATCTCATTAAATTTCTCTACTGTAATTTATATTTTCTCTACTGTAATTTATATAAGAGTAAGATCTCATAAAAGTTTTCTATTGAATAAGGCTTACTAGGTATTCATTTGAAGAATATTTAGATGATAATTTATAATAAATAATAACTTAGCATTTATTACCTATATTTATTGTAAATTGTATACTTTTATACCATTGACGTTGTATGAAGCCTTTGGGCATTATATGCAATAAAAATAAATCTTCTCTTATCTAAAATAAATTTCATCTTATCATTTGATCCTAGAGAAAGAGAGGAGCATGAAACGTTGCGCAACGTTGCGAGACAAAATGTTGCACTCAGTGGGAGTTGTTGGATTTACCGTCCAGCAGCATGATCCCCCACTCCTGGTTCTGCAGCCACTGCATGGTCTGGTCCGCCTCCCAGGACCTCTTCTGGGTGTGCGAGATCATAGAGTAGGTGGTCACCAGGATGCCACAGCCCATGGGCTTGTCCTTGGCCTCCGAGGTGAAGCGACAGATCATGCTGTCATCGGCTGGGGAGATAAGAGAGTAGTGATGAGTGCAGTGGTAGTCAAGTGGTTAACGCGCTAGTCTGGTAATCCAGGTAGCGTAGGGATCCGTTGGTTCGAATCCCACCCAGTGCATGAATTTTTCCTCATTCATTTGAGTTTGTGACCACATAAGAATAAGACTCTGAGGGTTAGGTGGTAGAAAATGCTTTGAGCATTAACATCGCCTGGTGGTTACTTTTCACTAAAGAGTGTTATTATTATTTACTATCCATTCACCGCAAACCCCGCGTTTTCCGCAAAACGTCGAGTGAGCGGTCGGGACTCCGCAGTGAATGGATTAATAATAATGATTATCCCTTGTGGTCGACGTTGTTCGTCGTCGTCCTGCTCTTGTGCTCGACCCTGCTCAAGCGGGATAAGAAAGAGTAAAAGAAGAAGAAGAAGAAGAAGAAAATTCCTTGTGAGTAGGGGAGGATAATAAAATACTCCCAAGGCATTCCGCCTTTCCCCGTCGTAAAAGGTGACTAAGGGATACCAACAAGAACAGAGAGAAATAGCTTCTCTCATGTCTCTCGGCACAGTTCACAATGTTCAAAAATGGCCGTTTGGAACTATTCCAAACACCCACAAGTGTTTTGGCATCAGATTAATAACGGGACCACCAATGGGGATGGTCACGGGAGAGAATACGGTGGACAATCAAGTCCACCAACTAATATCCTCCCTACATTGTGAACAGAGCAACACCAGGTGACTTGATTATAGATCCACCCCTGGTGTTTTAAAAAATTGGGGATGCTCCACAACCTTGAGAGGAGATAACCTCATTCAGTATGGGGTGGCGTCATCGTGAACGATGGTAGCCAGACAGTGGAGTAATGACTCAGCACTGCTACCACTGTCTATGCAATGAGGCTAATAATTGACAAGAGCCCCCAGAACCAAGCCAATGCTGGTTTACTCCCTGTTTATAGTCCCCCAGCCAAACTGCTGGTCTACTCCCTGTTTATAGTCCCCCAGCCAAACTGCTGGTCTACTCCCTGTTTATAGTTCCCCAGACAAACTGCTGGTCTACTCCCTGTTTATAGTCCCCTAAGGCAGACAGCTGGTCTACTCCCTATTTATAGCCCCCCAGCCAGACTCGATAACCCAGAGATAACTTAGAGAAATAGTAATAATGATTAACATGGAGTTGTTCACTAGGACGCCACAGCCCATGTGGCCCCCTAGTAAAGTGAAGCCACAGATCATGTAGCAGTCACCATGGCCGCGTGGAGTGGTCCACTAGGCTTACACGCCCAGTGACCTAAATCCCATATTAGACCGGTTTATGTGGCAGCACCCCCAAAACATTTTCCCAACGACCGCGCCAGCAATTAATGTGCTTGTGGCTCACCTGTGGACCACAGCTTGAACTGATGCTTCCACTGCTCGACAGACACGCCAGAGTTGCACAACACTAGCGCTCTCTTGCGGACGGTACAGCAAGCTGTGACTCCTACCAGACTCTTACCCGCACCTGGCAATGTGAAACGAGAACTGGAATTACAAGCAGTAAAATAAAATTGGTAGATAAAAATTAGATGAATTTTAGTCAATGTTTTTATGCTTATATATATATGTCTTAATAATAATAAAGTTGAACTAATTTTTTTATAAATTATTATTCCTACAGTTACTTTGAAAATTTTGCAAGTCATTCAAACACCTACAAAAGTTTTCGATCAAAAATAAAGTTTTTTCTAAGAAGTAGACATTGTTTTAGAGAAAAAATCAAACAACATTTCCTACGATTATGTATATTCTTCTAGAATCTAGATTATAGAGAGCAAAGAAGTAATGACAATGTACATAACATATGCATACATAAGTGGTTATTATTATTACAGGCTGCTAATGTAAAGTGACATTTAGTGTTATATTTTTTCAGCATAGAAGTAATAGACAATGTATGTGCATATTGTGCATAACATATAAGTAGTTACTATTACAAGATGCTAAGGTTAACCCTTATCTTGGCAGAGATTTCCAATTTTAAATTTTTCAATTATTTTTTGAAAAAGTTAAAGGGGATAATAATTGGATGGTTCGATGGAAGAGCTCCATTCTGCCTCTTTAAATAAAGCATTTAAAAAAAATAATAATAATATTTAAAAATGTTCTGTGGAAGAAATAATAATTAATTTTGGGCCAATAGAGTTAAAAAAATAACTGATTGTATCCATATGGACACATTGCCAAGATAAGGGTTAAGTGACTTTTAGTTATATTCCAGCAGCATAGATAAGAAATTAAAATTATTCTAAAGCTCACCACAAGGAAGCACGATGACACCCGACCTAGCCCGACCATTACCGAACATCTTCCTCAGACTCTTCTCCTGGTAGGGTCTCAATACTGCTGACGGCTTCAGGTCAATGCTGTAGAGAAGTTCATAAAGTGGTAAACGGCACAAGATAAAATCAAAACCTTTAATAGCGTAAGATCGCCATTTCTTTTCTTTAATTTATATATATTGTATTTCACCCATTATTTATTTTATTTGATTATCATTCTTCTTCTATCACCTTCTCAACAGTGTATTATAATGTAATAGGGTGCATGTCAAATTTCATTGTAATTGACATACATCTGTTTTGTATTGCACTTAAAAATAAATAAATAAATAAATTAAATTAAATTAAATTTCGGTAAAATTTAGCAACGTGAGTTTGAGCATTTGTGACATCACGGATGTGAAAGTGATTAACACAAAATATGACAAATGAAAAATACTTTCAAATAACTTGTAGTCACCGCTGCCGAGTGAGTTAGCGCGCCAGGCATTGGCGCGGGGCAGGAATTTTTTTGCTCTGTACTTGGATGTTCGGGGTCCACTTATACCTCGTGAGGAAAAATGAGTAGTTACTTGTATAAGTAACGACCAGTGGCGTATATGTATAAGGCATTACCAGAGTAAAAAGAAATGAATGTAATAGAATTCGAAAAGTGAAGGAGGCTCTTAGTAGTGCTGCGCTACCCACAAAAATTGTGAAGAGGCCTTGTGCATCACCACAAATAAAATCATACATACATACTATCAAATAACATGATTATTTCCTCACAATTGTTAATACTGTGTTTACCTGAGGTAGCATATGTTGGGATTCGTTTTTTTTTTTTTTTTTACGTCGCTTACAACTGCATGGTCATATCACGACGGGAGGGATTCGTTTCATCATACCATGATACCAGTTATTTATAATCGAGTTTTTTGAAAGAGATTTCTTTCGATGCGCCCGTGTTGACCCAGCACATAAATGGGTCAAATCTCGTCCATCGGAGGGGAGACCACAGGCATCTAAAGTAGCTGCTATTTCACGGCTATGAGAAAAGGCGGAAAAACATTAACACCCAAAAAAAACAGTGAAAAATAAGGAACTTACTTGATATCAGGATTGTGCGTATCGTTACGAAAATCATATTCCGCTAGCAGGGGATATTCTAACTCGATGCAACGTTTCTGAATCACTTCAATTTTTTCCTGCAAAACAGCAAGCAGAGAAAACAAAAAGTTTAAAAAAAGTCATCAATTGTGTGGTAATTACATTACAATGCGATAGTTAACCGAACACAGTGAGGGAGCGAAGCGACCTCACTAAGTGAGGTTCTGTTTTAACTTGCATACTGGACGATTTGGCTTACGTTTGTCTATCTGTCTGTTCCAAGATAACTCTCGAACGGATTGTTCAAGATTGATGAAATTTTGTATACATGTTTATGAAGGTCCTAGAATTTAACTTGTACTTTTTGGGCCGAATCAGGCCACTCGGGGGCCGTTTTGGTGAAAATTGAAAACGATTTTTCTATTTTTATTGAATAAAGCAAGGCTCTTGAAATTTTGTAGAGTCGTTAAGAAAATATATTTGAGTTCAGTAGTAAAATTTTGTGATCGTGAAAGCTGAGGGGGTCACACTGTGGTAAAAAATTGAAAAAGGGCCAAAAAAAGGGCCGGTTGACTTCTAACATATCATTTACTAGAAATACCTGGTTGACTCCTCACATCTCAATACTCTTAAAAATACCTGGTTGACTTCAAACATTGACTTGAAATACTGCGAATACGGCGTTGACTTCAAACAATATCTTATTGACTTGAAATAAATGGTTCTCTTCAAACATCTCATTGATTTCAAATACCTGTTGAGTTCGAACATATCATCGACTTCAAATACCTGGTTGACTTCAAACATCTCATCGACTTCAAATACCTGTTGACTTCAAACATCTCATCGACTTCAAATACATGTTGACTTCAAACACCTCATCGACTTCAAATACCTGTTGAGTTCGAAGATCTCATCGATTTCAAATACTTGTTGAGTTCAAACATCTCATCGACTTCAAATACCTGTTGAGTTCAAACATCTCATCGACATCAAATACCTGTTGAGTTCGAACATCCCATCGACTACAAATACCTGGTTGACTTCAAACAATATCTTATTGACTTCAAATACCTGTTGAGTTCAAACATCTCATCGACTTCAAATACCTGTTGACTTCAAACATCTCATCGACTTCAAATACCTGTTGAATTCAAACATCTCATTGATATACCTGTTAACATCAAACATATCATTGACTTCAAATACGGGGCTGACTTCAAACAATATCCTATTCTCTTCCGGAAGAGAATGAAGAGAATGCCATTGGCATTAGCACCGCCCTTGATCCAATTTTGTTCTATTAATTTCAATTCCTATGTATAGTATATATTGTACATAATGGGACTACCTGTCTTGCGCTGACAGTCTAAATAAAGCACTACTTATACTTATGTAAATAAAACTTGATCCAATTTTTTTAATTATAATATCTTGTTGAATTATAATATCCTGTTCAAATACTTGTTGAATTCAAACATCTCATTGACTTCAAATACCTATTAACTTCAAACATATCATTGACTTCAAATACGGGGCTGACTTCAAACAATATCTTATTCTCTTCCGGAAGAGAATGAAGAGAATGCCGTTGGCATTAACACCACCCTTGATCAAGTTTTGTTCTATTAATTTCAATTCCTATGTATAGTATATATTGTACATAATGGGACTACCTGTCTTGCGCTGACAGTCTAAATAAAGCACTACTTATAATTATGTAAATAAAACTTGATCCAATTTTTTTAATTATAATATCTTGTTGAATTATAATATCCTGTTCAAATACTTGTTGAATTCAAACATCTCATTGACTTCAAATACCTATTAACTTCAAATATATCATTGACTTCAAATACGGGGCTGACTTCAAACAATATCTTATTCTCTTCCGGAAGAGAATGAAGAGAATGCCATTGGCATTAGCACCGCCCTTGATCCAATTTTGTTCTATTAATTTCAATTCCTATGTATTGTATATATTGTACATAATGGGACTACCTGTCTTGCGCTGACAGTCTAAATAAAGCACTACTTATACTTATGTAAATAAAACTTGATCCAATTTTTTTAATTATAATATCTTGTTGAATTATAATATCCTGTTCAAATACTTGTTGAATTCAAACATCTCATTGACTTCAAATACCTGTTAACTTCAAACATATCAATGACTTCAAATACGGGGCTGACTTCAAACAATATCTTTATTGACTTCAAATACTTGTTGACTTCAACTACCTGGTTCACTTCGAAGGACACGGTCTTCATGATGTTCTCCTCGTCCTCCCTCTCGTCCTGCTTGTCCATCTGGTTGTAGAAGTCGCTGATGTCCTCAGGCACGACCACCTCCAAGTCAGGCTGGGCTGAGGCTTCAGGAGCCGTGGAGGAACCTGGCTTCTCACTACTGGCTGCGGCTGCCCCAAACTGTGAATATAGGTAATAATAATAATAATAATATCGCCTTATTTATTCTGCTCGGTTAGGACTATTAAGTCCCATTATTCCAGCAGTAAGCCCAAGACGTATTATTATGTGGTAAAAATACCAAATGAGAGGATAACTTGTCTTGTCCCGGCAGGGTTTCGAACCCGCGACCTCTGAAATCTCTGGATTCACACAGTGCCGCCTTTACCACTGAGCTACCGGGACAGACAATGTGTTGTGTTATTGGCATAATGGATGATGAAAGTATTGGCATAATGGATGATGAACTGATCAGTCAGAAATATTAGTAAGTGGATTTCGGTTTTTGACATACACAGACAGTTTCCCAGGTTCCTCAGTGTGTTCTTTTGTATATTTATTTTATTATTTATCTAATTTACGGGGTTTACCCATCTAAAGAGAGTCCCTAACATTTTTTTTTTTTTTTTGGCATTGGTTGGCAAGGCCATTCCATACAGCCATAAAATTTTATTTTATTATTTTACATTTTAGGAATAAAATATGCATGTAAAAAATAGGTACCTATTACCCATCTAAACAGAGTCCCTAACAAAATTTATATGATCTATAATTTTTGTTATAAATTATGCATCATAGCACAAATTTTATTTTAAAAAAATGTACCTGAGGGGCTTTCAGTTTTTTGTCCGTCTGGTTGATGAGGGTCTGAGAGTCTTCTGTGTCTCTTCTCAATCTGCAGTCCTGAATCACTGGGTCCTTGAGCAGCTTCTGTAGGCATTCGGCGAACGGGGATTCGATGAAGTAGCGATTGTGTTTCAGCACAAGTTTCACCTGAAAAGATATTTAAAAAAATTCTGATAGCAATAATTTAAATTACAGTGATAAAGAGTATATTTAGCTCTAGACTATTAATTTTTATTTTTTATGCATACACACGCAATAATACAATTGCATTTACATGTATAAAAGGATATACCTAAAATATTATGATAAAATATACATACATAAATATTACATATTACAGTAGGTAAATAGATAAAAGCTACAACACGGGGCACAACTAAAGTAGTTGTTGTTTTATAGCTATGAAATAAAAAAAAGTCTAAACACTCATCTGAAAAGAAAAAAAATATTTAATAAAAATTAAACCATGTTTGCGATAGGTCACAATGGATCTCATAAGATTTCAGTTTTAATTGTATGGAGTTTCTACTTTTCTTTTTTTTTAAAGGTAAGTGTGCCCCGGAACCGCTTTCGCATAACTTCGGGGCACTTACCTTTAGATCCATGCCATTCCGGATTTCAAACCCGCAAAAACTGACCTGGAGGTCTGTTACGTACAACTACAACTACGTAAGATGATGATAATAATAATAATAAATACCTTGCCATAGGACAGAGTGCAGAGGTTGATGAACTCCACAATGCCATCAGGAACAGAGGTTTTGCTGAGTCTCTTCAGGTATTCGACGATGTCGTGTGTTTCCAGGCCCACACTGACTGCGGCGTACAGAGAGTAGGCTGTGAGCTTGTACTGAGAACACAAGATACAGAGAGTAAGCTGTGAGCTTGTACTGAGAACACAAGGTACAGAGAGTAGGCTGTGAGCTTGTACTGAGAACACAAGGTACAGAGAGTAGGCTGTGAGCTTAATATTATGATTATGATTATTTATTTTTTTGTAAAGAGGTCCACAAAAGTGGCAGCATTGCTAGGGTAAAAAGAAAGTAATATAAATATTTCGAAGAGACGGAGGCATCTTAATAAAAATGCTCCACTTTCCACACATTGATAAGAGGCTCTTTCTTCACCACAGACAATCATGAACTCTATACATACAAATAAAATGGTTGGGTGAAAAAGCTCACTTTAGTGAGAATCCTGCCATGTAAAAAGAACGTTAAAAAAATACTTCAGATTTCTAATATTAGAAATTTCTCGGAAGTAAAAAAACATTATTACCTCGTGAATGTGCTCGGGCCTACACACGGGCTCAGCAATGGCAATGAGAAAGTCATGAGCATGCCGGTACACAGGAGAGAATGATTCCAGGAAAATGTGACCATTGGGTGCCTGGAATTGTCAAGAATACGTTGTTTAGATTTTTGTAGGCAGAGACAGTTCTATATGAATAATTATCTTTAATTATTTACTGATGAAAGGAATTCAAATTAAAAAATCTCCTAGATTTACAAGTATTGTGGATATTTTTCTTATTTATATAGAAATTAGTAGCAGCTTGCCCAGCTTGGACGAAAATTACAGCTTTTATTGCAATAAATACATTTTGACCCATTTCTTAAGCCCAACATTAACATGATTTGGTCAAAATAATATTCAGCAAATTCTAAGCATGGAAGCAGGAACACATTCTAAAAATTTCATGTGCGAAATGGTTCTTGAAATTATCACATGACTTACCACCCACAGAGGTCGGGACTTGTGATCAGGCTTGAGCACCATTTGAGCCCGATAATCCTTGGCGCCAAATTCATCCTCGGGCACAGATGCATCGTCCTTCTCTACATTCTTCTTGGCAGCCACAGGGACACCATCTGCGCGAGACAACAAAATCTATATTATATACACTAAATTAATATGATAATATCATGAGTATGAAATTAAAGGATCCCCGACACATGTCTTTTGACACATTGGGAAATCCTTTACTATTACTTAATAATATATCAAACAGTAAATAATACATTACTATTTATTATTATTATTTTAAAAATGTAAATGAATACTTGTACATTTATTTTTAATGTTTTTTTTTTAATAAAGTTATAATTATTTTGTTTATTGTTTGTAATTAATGTTGTAAATAAATAAATTTATGTTTAATAGTATCTTGGAAAAAAATAGGATTTGAAAATGATTGTCACAGGCAATAATAAGGCAATGTGTATGCTGTGTGTGGCAAACTGGATGTACAATGTACATTGTTTGTGACATTTTAAATAAGGTAATTGAGATATTTCACTTACCTTCATCTAATGGTTCTCCAGGATCATCTACATAACTCTCATCTTCAATTTCTTTTTTCTTTCTCTTGTATTTCTTTTCTGGAACCCAAATTAAGTGAAGAACATAATTATAACTATTGAGTGTTAATCAATTATTTTAGTGCATCACATATACAGGGAGAACTAGAATTACCTGACAGTCTCTATAGGCATGGTATTTTAGTGGAGTCAACATTGTATAAATATGCTTCTAACATGTCAAACTTTGGCATTTCGATTTCGATTAATTTTTAATATATTTTTTTTTTTTTTAACTTTCTATTACCTATAAGGTATAGAAAGTATTGTTTAAGTTATCATATTTTTGTTAATAGCAATTGCTCAAATTTGCCTTACTAAATACTTGCTCAACTTGGAGTTTGAACCACCAAACTCCAAATTATATCACTTTATTGATCAATCTACTGAGGTTCTTTTTCTTTCATTTGGTAATTTATTTATCCCTGTAGTGTATATTATTTAAGTGGGTGAGTGCTATAACATTGTAAAGCCAACACCTGTATTGTAATGCACTTTTAATAAATATTTACTCCTTAAATCACTAGAGTTACTTACATTGTGTTTTTTTAGGAGATATTTCAATGTGTGTGATTCTGTAATTTACACTAAAGGCTACAACCTTTTTTGATACTTCTTTCTCTGAGGATATTTCAAATTGAAACCTACAACACCCCTATACACTTGCCAATTTGAAGTTAGCAATTCACAACACAATAAAGCAATGCAATATGGAGATTTTAAAGATGCATTTGTATGAATGTTGACAAAATGGCAATTGACACATACTTGTTGCTTTCTTCAAAACCAAGTAAGGTATCATAGGAAGGACTACACATCAAGAAATGACATAGTATTGAGCTTAAAATGACATTAAATAAATTATTTCACAATGTATCTCTGCTGTAATAATTTGTTAACAGTCACATTATTCTGGTCCTTCCTGAATAATGTACTCAATATTGTTTCATTATTTACTATGAATTGTACTACTGTGTATTAGTATGACTTGGGCCTAGATTATGTTTATTCTACTTTCACTCTTCAAAGAGTAATGAGAATAGTGAAAATGTCAAAACAAGGCTAAAATTTTACATTAAAAAATGAAAAAAGGATAATGTTCTCTACCTGTTTTCAAAAACTGAGGCAGCCCATTTTAACTTTCTATAATAATGACAATAAGTAAAGTTATAATAATGTTTAAAAGATTCTTTAAAAGAAATTTTATCTGTGCCTGACTCCCAATGTTGCTCTTGAAATTTTCAATTTTATAACTCACCAGAAGAATCTTTCTTTGATCGTTTGTTGTTTCCCATTTTTCTAATTTTCTGCCGTAACTTCTGGGAGTTGCTCTTCTCCTTTCAATAATTTGAGTGAACTGTGTAAATGGTAAAAAAAAAAGGTATTTTAGTTACAAAGATAACACTAGAGAAATTATTTTTAGAGGGGCTAAAGACCTTCTGATTTGATTGAGGTACAACATCACTTCCAAAAGCTCAGTAAAAGGTCATCTGAGTGACTACACAACTACTTAATTTGGCTTCACTCAGCCTTTGTTGGACCAGAAAAATGGTTTGTCCTGTTAACCATGGTAAATTTATATCCCAAGACAATCATGTCTTCACCATGCAGGCACGGCTGGTGTTAAGGAGCTGCAGAACTGCAGCACCCCCTGACAGAAAAGAAAGGAGAGAGGATTTTCTCAAGTCCTAGATCATACATAATGAAAGTCATCATAATTCTAGAAGAATTAATACATATTTCTAGAATAATTAATACATAATTATTATGTTTGACATGGTAAACAAACTCAAACTATTTAGATACTGAAAGAGTGACTCCATAAATCCCATTTTAATGTAGTTTATGTGGCAGCACCCCGAAAACTTTCTTCTACCAGCCAAGTCTGTCACCATATCTTTAGATTTTTTGTAGAACTTGTCATCCGGCTCAATCATTTGCGTCCTTAACAGGTTTTTCTTGAGGGATTTACATGAAACTTTCACAAAAATACGTAGAATCTTAATAGGAAACGATTTCACCACGAAATAATCACAAATTTACACCTTAAATTACTTAAAACACGTTTTATTAAAATCACTTATTTGGAATTCACTCGATTTTGGGAATGTTTTGAAAATTTTACTTTCAATTTCCTTTGAAATATTTTACACCGCCATTTTGTTTTGAAAGAAGGGGAATTGCAGAACCAATCAGAGAACCATCAACATGTATACCAACAGAAGTAAAAAAAAACAATTTTTTTTCATCATAAATTTTTACATCGTATTTTTTACGTATTTTGTCCGTTTTATTCTTTCACATATAAAAGACGAATGATTATTGTCAATTGGAATTTGATGCGTAAGTCATTTTTGGTAAGAGGATTTTTTTGTTAAGAAGAATTTTGTAGTTATATAGGGTTAGGTAAAGTTAACGAGGTGAAATTGCACGATAGATCACTGACTTCAGTTTGTTGGGTAGGATGGTTGGGTGAGGGGCTTAGGTTAGGTTGAAATTAGTGCAGGTGGTTAGGCCGGGTCGCGCAGCGACCCGGTCTAACCCTGCACTAATTTCAACCTAACCTAAGCCCCTCACCCAAGCTATCCTAGCCGGCTAACGAAACACAACATTTAGACTGACAACCGTTTGTTGGGTAGGATGGTTGGGTGAGGGGCTTAGGTTAGGTTGAAATTAGTGCAGGTGGTTAGTCTGACAACCGTCAGACTAAATATTATCTCCTCGTCCCTCACCTGTATCAAACGTAAACATAAACGTAAATATATCTAAACAGAAAATAAAAAGATCGCGAGAAACATTCTACGACTTAGCGATGGTGTCGCGCGTCGCGCTATGTGGCGTTTCCATGCAACTGGGATTCGTTTACAGTAAATATATTTGCGGTTGTCTAACCTGCAGAGAGAGAGAGAGAGAGAGAGAGATTTCCTTTTTCCCCTACATTCGTTCTTTATTTTCGTGTTGTTGTTTCTCTTCACTTTTACTGTTCTCAAAAGTTTCGCAAATCGCCATTTTCATTTATGGAATGCATTCAAATAATAAATTTTAATTCCAATTCTGTGATTTCTTGGTTCAAATTATGGATTAATTGGCAATGTACGTCTGTCTAGTGTAATCAATTTTTGTTTTACTGTGAAATAATTGATCTTTTTGAAGTGAAATTATTTATTTATTATAAAATTCTATTGAAAAACAGCGTAATTCGTTCCTAGAATTCACGATGAAGCTTCATAATATAGTTCAAATTTTAATCAAAGTTAAAGTAATTTTGAGTGTAAATTTGTGGTTTTCCTGATGTGAAATCGTTTTCTAATGAGATTTTAAGTATTCTGTGAAAGTTTCATAAAAATCCTTCAAAATTAGCAATTCCGGAACAATGTGATTGACCCCCTATTCTATCATTCGGGAAACAATTGGCCACAAAACAGCCTCAACTGGCTGATATTTAGCTATCACCCAGAGCAGTTTGCACCTGTAGCCTGCTATTTATTTTTTAAAAAAATAATGTCTATCAACAGAAATAACACCCTATTCTTGCAGGTTGCAAGAAATACATGAATCTGCTACCCAAATTAACCTCTAACAGCTTGGGTTTGTCCAAAAATTACCTACCTTTGGGGTCACCCACCAAGTAACTTGAGCCACCTTATCAGATATAAATCTTACCTCCACTGAGATCATATAACTCAGTGCATACCTCTCAATTTAACATTTCCAGAGTCAAAAGACTTGACTACCCACTCACTTTAGAAGGGATAGTAATTTAGTAATAATATGGTTATGCCGATTTTTTTTCTTCTTTTTTAACAATAGTCAATAATATTTTTTGATTTTGAAGTTTTCACTCTCAAATTTAAAAATTACCGCTTTGGAGTCACAGATAGCTTGCGCTATCTAGTGAATTTTTCTAGAAATCTAGATCCCACTGACTGCAACATTTCGTCTAGCAACGTTGCGCAACATTTTGTATCGAATTTTAAATGGGAAGTTTTCACTCAGATCTCAGTGGAAGTTTTGCATACCTATCGATGCCGGAATCATGCTCCTTCAGTGTTTTCAAATTTGGTTGAAATATAGTCAAGTTAGGTGTATGAATTGAAAACGCTAACTACCTTGATAGCATGGAAGCATTTCTTTTACTCAGGCAAAAGAAAACATGATTTAGATAGAGTTAATCCAACTCACTGTAAACGTGAAACAAGTCATCTCACCCATAGTGTCAGCTGCCCACATGCCTCTAGTCATTCCTCATTTCCCACTTATGACTTACACCCATTTGATAGACGTGGAACATGTAAATCGCAGAAGACTTACCCCCACTCCATCCTGCATGAAAACCCAGCCCAGGACCAAAACTAACGAAGGCGCCCGGAAACCCAAAGAAGTTCAGGACCGCCACGAACAAAACCACAGCTGCTGCTGAAGGCCGCTTCGAAGATATTGAGGATGCACTGTAAACTGCAGCAGCTTGAAAATACGAGTCAATGCGATCGCATTATAATTGAGGTCACGAACGCCTGCTACGCTCTTCAACTCCATCCGGACGAACCTAACATCCTTCAGGAATGGTATGGAGGAACGGATGATAACATCCCGGGATTAGAGATCCGGAAGAACTACGACTGCATCGAGCAGATCTTTACCGAGATCGCCAGTAGGTAGGTGCTTGGATGTCGGTTACTTCCCTACCGCATGGAAGACCGACAATCTCAAATACCTCGACTCGTCGCACCAGAAAGTCTCGAGTCTTGACGATAGTCCACAACTTCGGCCATGTCTCTCATGACTAATTCGAGTAGTATGATCGATTCCGGGCCTATCTACCATTTCATACTATTAAAATCAAAAGTTCCTAGGAACATCTAGAAGTTCCTGAATAATTCAAATCAGAAACATATTATACATAGATGATCCTAAGCGCTCTAGGAACAACTAGAAGTTCCTCGGAACTTCGCGATTTTTTAGAGCGCTTGGGATTTCTAGAAGTTCCTGAAATTGGGAAGTTCCTGCAACATACACATAACATAAATTTTGTATTGTTACTGTTCTTTTAATTATTTGTTTGGCAAATTTAATGGTCTTAATTTTATGTATGACTTGTCGAAAGAGTATATGATTAAAATATAAATATGAAAGCCTGAATTTTATTAATTTCCAAATGTCTATACATTTTATTATTATAAAAGATCCATGCTTTGATAAAATAAAAATAGATTTAAAAAAAATCTTTTGTTCATACAAAACAGCTTGTCAAAATTATAGAAATATACATGTAGGTATTTCCGAATTTCTGAAAAGTGATGCAATTTCTACTGTGGGTAACATTTTGAGAAGATTATTCTTTTAAATAAATGAAAACAGTATCAGGTTGAACACCTTTTACAACTTACTTGATATCTGTTTTGCAGTTAAAAAGATAGTTGACAATTAAAGATTTGAGGTACCAAAAAAACCACCTAGAAAATGGACTTTTGAGTGCTTTTTTTTGTATATTTTGAACAGCTACAAATAAAAAGGTGAACTCATCTTGACAAAAAATTGCAGTATTAAGCTTGACATCTAAACAAGACATTTACCAAAAAAAAAAAACTTAAAAAATAATATTAATAATAAATAAAACAAAATAATCAAAACACCAACAAAATTATGAAGTAGGCAATTAAAACATTCTCAGTGCACTATTTATTTTCATTTTACTATGTATTTTAATTTTTACTTCAAAATACAATAACTTGAAAATTTGGTTTTAATGTAACATAAAATTGACACATTGCGTGCAGTGTACAACTCTAGCATTGCAAAATAACCACTTCCCAAAATGCAGTGTGCAACACCAATTTTGCACACTTCATTTTCCTTAAATTCACTGTGCAACTCTCATGGTGCACGCTACTGTGTTATTTTCATCTTATCTGAAAGTGCAGTCTCTCAAACATATTGTATAGTGGTCCCTGAATATTGTGAAAAATATCTCCTATACCAATGACCAGAATTTCCTACACCTCAGTCTGGGGGGTAACTTCACAAAAATCAGACCCCCACACAATGGGTTAAGTAGGAGGAAAATAAAATCTATAAACTATAGAAGATGTTTTAAAACATCATCCATAATATCATCTTTATCAAAATTCTTTATTTCTCTAATTCGAGTTGTGCTGTTCATGGATTTTATATTTGTAAATCCTTTTACTAAATATTTTGTTTTGACTTTAAAAAAAAAAATCTTCTGAAAATGTTATCTACAACAGGGGTTACATCATTTTTGAAAAATAGTTAGCATGCCCCTAATCTTGTCCAGCAGTGAATATTTTTTTTTTTTTTTTTTAAATAATAATATATTCACTGCTTGACTTCCATGGCTCATGACACTGAGACTCCTCATCTCAGGTACGTTGAATAAGTAGACCCCCTGCCACTGTTGAAGCTGCCTCGGGTCCAAGCAACGAGTCAATTATTTGCAGGGCAAACTCGAATGCTGTGCTAGGTCCTTTGCTAGTGATCAAATTACCATGAACAACCACATTATTATCAATATAGGAATAACCACTGGCTTTTAACTCTTCCTTAAATGAGGGATATGAAGTGAGCTTTGCTTCCTTGAACACTCCATGTTGCTTCAAAGCAGTGGGTGCTGCACAGATGGCTGCAACTTTTTTACCAGTTGTTTCATACTCTTGAAGAAGTTTCCCAACACTTGCATCAGTGGCAAAAGTTTCTGCTCCTTTCAATCCACCAGGCAGGACTAGGATGTCATAAGGTCCTTTCTCTAGGGCTTGCTCTAGAGTAGTATCTGGCACAATTTTAATTCCTCTGCTACACTCAACATGAGGTAGTTTGGCGTTGACTGAAGCTGCCACTACATTTATCTTGGCTCGACGTAGTACATCCACAATGATCACAAATTCCATTTCTTCAGAACCATCAGCAACCAAAACAAGAGCTGATTTTGACATATTGCTTGGAGAGTAAAACTTTGAATTATAACCAAAAACACCTTTAACCTTACTTTTTTCACTTATCACAGAACTTACAAGAAGAGCATTGATAAAAGTCCAATAAAAATAACCCAGGAAAACAATTGTGTTCCTCTTAATCATAATATGTGTAATGTTGTTTATTATTTTTTTTATATAATATAGATATTCTTCTTCCTATATTTTTATCTCTCGAGTTTGTAGATTTTTTTTTTTTTTTCCTAAATTATTTTAAAAGGGGCGCAACTTTAGGTTGAGTTATATGCCCCTTTCAAAATGGTATCATTTATTTACAAGTATAAGGAAATACAGAATAAGGAAAAGGGGTATAAATAAAAATATACAAGAAAGGATAAATATAAGGATATAACAAAAAAGGAAAAAGGGTATAAATAAAAATATACAAGGAATATAAATATAAGTATAACAAGTTAAAATAATAAGTAGAGGGGAAAAGATATCAGCGTACAATAGAATACAAATAATAAGGAAATATTAATAATAGGAGAAGGGGAGTATTCAGGTTAGATTTTTTTATATACATGTATTTCTTTTAGGAACATCATTAATTTGTCCATTTTAAAAGAAGAGTCTCCTAAAATATCCATTAATTCTTTATTGGTATAATTATATTTGATTCGGATATTTTGGTATTTTGGACAATATCTAAGAATATGATCAATTGATAATATAATGTCAGGGCAGTAAGTACATCTTGGAGGGTCAGTTTTCTCCATTAGAAATTGATGTGTTATTAAAGTATGCCCTATTCTTATTCTAGTGATTATTTTTTCTTCAAGGCGATTGTTTCTATTAGAGCTCTCCCAAGGAAAAACATCTTTTTTAATTAATTTTATTTTGTTAGGAGTGTCTATGTCATCCCACCATGTTTGCCATTCTTTTTTAACTTTATCTTTTAAATAATTTTTTAAATCAGACATGGTAATAATGTCTATAGTATAATTATGGTTGTTGGATTTAGCTATTTTATCAACTTTCTCATTGCCGGAAATTCCACAGTGGGAAGGGATCCAGACAATAGATAGTTTAATCCCCATGGAAATTAAAAAATGGCAGAGTTCTTGAATTTTTTCAATAATTGAATTTTTGGGACATATTTTGTTCATTGACATAGTTAAGCTTTGAGAATCAGTGAAAATAATAATTTCTTTGGATTTAGATGAAAAATCGTATTCTGATGCATGCTTTAGACACATTTCCATAGCAATAGCTTCAGCAGTAAAGCTAGACGATATGTTATTAAGTTTAGCACTTTTTACAATATCTAAAAATTTAAAGGCTGATCCAACGCCAGATTCACTTTTTGAGCCATCAGTATAGCAAATAATTGCATTTTTAGATATTTTTGATAAAAATTCATTAAATTTATGTTTGAATTCTATTGGGTAGGCAGAATTTTTTTGTTGGTTTGAGATTTTATGAAAAGAGGGCAGGTTGTTTTTCCAAAAAGGAAGTAAATTATTAGATGTATGTAAGAGAGGGAAAAGAGTTTTGATATTAGGATTATTTTCATAAAATCTCAAGCTTAAAGGTTTAGTTTTACCAAAGAAAATATGTATTATATCATATTCACTAATACCCATCACTATGTCCTTCATTGGGTTTATGAATTGAAATAAAGTTTTAGCAACATAATTATTGATAAGATACATGCGTCGGTATTGTAAGGGAGGTTCGCCAGCATCAACAAGCAGATTTTCAATTCTGCTTGATTTAAATGCACCAGTAGCTATTCTAATAGCATTATTTTGGATTGGTTCTAGTCGATTGAGTTGGAATTTACTAGCAGACCCATAAATTGGGGCACCATATTCAATAATTGGTCTAACATAACTTTTGTAAAGTCTTAATAAAATTTTTCTACTAAGTCCATGATTTTTGTTGTTTAAAATTTGTAAAATATTAGATGCTTTAATGGCTCTGGCTCTAGTGTAATCTATATGGAATTTCCATGTGAGGCGGGCATCAAATATCATACCTAATATTTTAATTTGGTTAAACTTTTGAATTACAATATTGTTAAATACTAGATCAAAAGAAGGGCTAGGTCTTCTTCTAGAAAAAAATATCATTTTTGTTTTTTCTTCGGAAAATTTTGGGCCGTTAGATTTAGCCCAACGAGTCAAGGAATTTAATGTTTTTTGTAAAGCTAATTGGATGGATTCGGGATTTTTATGGGTCATATAAAAAATGATATCATCAACATATATGCTATATCTCACAGGATTATTGAAACATTTGGAGATATCAGATATTACAATATTCCACAGTGTTGCGCTTAGAGACGAACCTTGCAAGATTCCGTTCTCTAAATTATATAGTGAGGAAAGGGAGTTGTTTACTTTAACTTGAATGCTTCGGTTATTTAGGAATTTTTCAAGGTAAGTGAAAATTCTACCATTGATATTCCATTTATTTAATTTTTGTAGTATTTTGTGTTTCCAAGTGAGGTCAAAAGCTTTTTCAATGTCTAAACTCACCATAACAGTATGTTCTTTACATGCAAATCCTTTAAGTATATGATGTTCTAACAGTGCTAAACTATCAATAGTTGATTTACCCTTAATACAGCCATTTTGGTATCTATCAAGGAGGTTTTTTGCTTCTAAGATCCATCGTAATCTGTTATTAACCATTTTCTCCATTATTTTACTGGTACAACTTATTAAGGATATGGGTCTATAATTTTTAGCGATTTTTGAATCTTTACCAGGTTTACAAATAGGAATAATGATGGACTTTTTCCAAATTTCTGGAAACAAGCCACTAGTCCAAACATGGTTATAAAGAGAAAGTAATGCTTCCAGTGAGTGTTGTGATAGATTCTGTAACATAGGGTATGAAATTTCGTCTAAGCCAGTTGCAGAAGATCTGCAATTTTTAAGAGCCTCTTGTAATTCCTTATAGTTGAATTTTTCATTGTAACACTCAAGATTATCAGATATGTTGGTTATATTTATTTTTTCAGCATTATTTTTAAAAATTTGAAATTCTTTATCATAATGTAAAGATTTGGAAACATTGGAAAAATGTTTTGCAAAAATTTCTGATTGTTCGTAAGAATCACTTATTATAATATTATCGTCTTTAATAAAAGTTATTGGGTTGTAAGGATATTTACCTTTTAATCTTTTTAGTTGTTTCCACATGGTTTTTTGGTCTAATGGTTTGTTGATTGAGGAGAGGAATTTAAGCCATGAATCACATTTTTTTGTTTGAACTATTTGTCTGGTTTGAGCTCTACATTTTTTAAAGTGAATAAAATTATCAATGGTAGGATTTTTTCGATATTTTTTTAATGCTTTTTTCCTAATGCGAATGGACTCAGCAATTTCTTCGCTCCACCATGGGACACATTTAGTTTTAATTTTGCATTTAGGGATGGAGAGAATACTAGCATTTAAGATAATGTCATTGAATTTTGATACTCCTAAGTTGATATTGTTATCATTTATTTGTATATCAACGAGTGATTTGGTTAATTCTTGGAATTTAACCCAATCAGCCTTTCCATAAGACCAAGGTCTTTGGGGGCTGTTGTATGTAAAATTTAGAGAAGGATGTAAAGAAATAATAATTGGGAAATGGTCAGAGAAATAAATATCATCATGGGTCGACCATTCAAGGAGGGGAAGGAGTGAATCAGAAGCTAATGATAAGTCAATATGGGTGAAAATCTTGTGAGTTAGGTTGAAATGGGTAGGGGATCCATTATTAAGAATTCCTAGATCAATGTTATTGAAAAGGAAATTTTCCAAAACTAAACCTCTCGGATTATTGGAAGAACTTCCCCATAAAATGTGGTGGGCATTAAAATCACCAACTAGTAGACATGGTTTAGGTAATTGGTTGTATAAGGAATTCAGCTGATTATAATTAAGGGTAATGTTATGAGATATGTATATATTGCATATACAAACAAAATTAATAGATGGGTGGTATATTTTGACAGCAACAGCTTGAATTTCACTATTGATGTGTATCATTTCAGAAAAAATAGATTTATGTACCAAAGTTAATACACCATTACACGCATGGAGAGAATTAGATATATGGTCATGTCTATAAGAGTTAAAAGTGTTGAAATTGATTTTGTTTCTGAAAGTTAAGTGGCTTTCTTGTAAGCATATAATTAAAGGGCAAAATTGTTGAATTAAAAGTTTAAGGTCATTTAGCTTGCTAAAAAAACCATTACAATTCCATTGAAGAATTAAATTGTGACTAGTCTTATTTTGTGTTGTCATAGAATGATAAAATATGTATAAAAAAATCACAATATTATTAAAATATAAGAGACCTTGAAGGAACATAAAAAATAGTATTAAAAAATAAAATATAAAATAAAATAGTAATAAAAATAATACAATGAATAAAACTACTCCTGGGGGGGAGAGGCTTCTTCAAATTTAGAAGGCTCATCTCCAGTAGCTGTTTTATCTCTTGCTTCATCTTCATTTACAATTTCAGTGGTATCCATTGGGGAATCAATATTAGGTATAGGACTATTTATAATTGGATCTTCAGTCTTTTCATGTGTATTATTATGAGGAACAGATTTTTGGGATTGAGAAAAATCAATTGTAGAAGAGTAGATCTTCTTTAATTTATTGATTACTGGATTCTTAAGAGGGGAAGATTGTGCATAGCTATGTTCAGAAAGTTTATTATCAATAGAGGAAATGGTATTTTTGTTAAGACAAACACCATTGGGTCCTTTGTATTGGTCCACATTGATGAGTTGTTCTTTTATAATATTTGATTGAAAATTTGGAAGATGCTTTTGAGGAGGAAAGGATTTTTTCTTAGGGATCCTGTTGCTGCCGGGAGGAGCTCTCCTCTTGTGGGTTTCATAGGTATTTGGACTGAAGTCATAGATATTCATGGAGCAGGAAGGAAGGGAAGGAGAATTTACAGCAGAAGTTAGAGGAACTACTAGACTTGGGATAGTAGGAGATTTGGATTGGTTGGACTGGAAATTATTGCGAAGAGTAGGAAAGTTTTGTTGATCAAGCCTTGATTGTACTTTAGAAGAGAAGGATTTGGCATTTTTTCTAGGGAATATGATTGCTGCTTCTTGAAAGCAAAGAGGTTGTACCATCATTATCTTTTTGATGTCACATTGTCTGATGTATTCTGGGCAATCTTTCTTGGAAATAGGAGAATGATTACCACGGCAATGTAGACATGAAGGAGTTGATTTTTGACAGTTGTGGGAAGTGGAGTTAGACATGGATTCAGAGCAATTTTTACATTTTTGTTCACTATTACATTTTTTGCTAGAGTGACCAAATTGAAGGCAGTTAAAACATTGCATTACATTTTGAATGTATGGTTCAATTTCACCTCTTACATGAAATAAGTAAATGTAAGAAGGGAGGGATTGACCTTCAATCATCAGTTTTACTGTATTGCTTGGGACATATTTACTTTCTCCAACTTCATTGGGTACTCGGCGATTAAGCCTTTGTACTCCAACTACATTGAAATTGCGAGCATCAATATTTTCTAGTATTTCATCATCAGTGAAGTCAGGATCGATATCTTTTAAAATTGCAAATTTGTATAGGTAATTAGCAGGAATATAGACATTGTATGTCTTTAGGATTTCAGGATTGGAAGCCAATGTATTGGCATCAGCACAGGAATTACAGCTTACCACAATTTTAGATCTGGTTATACGATTGAATTGAGGTATACTTGATGAAGGAAGGATAGTGGTTACCATTTGTCCAACTTTAAATTTGCATAAGTAGGGGTATTTCACATTAGGTTGTTTCTTGGTTTCAAAAATAACTTTATATTGTTCATATTTGACATCTTTATTGTATAAGGAGATTGGTTTAGGCACTTCATTGTCATTGGGCTGGGGGCATTTGCCCCCAGAGTTATCACCCATTTTGGGTTGTTTTAAATGTTCTAAGATTATAATTCACATTTTAGTTGAAAAATGGCCCGCACAGAAAGAGAAAGAACTATTTTATTATACACAGGAACACGATTCGAAACAGTAAAGGTTCTAACAATTTTACGAAAGACTCGAAATTTTAGGCTTTCTATGAAAACTTAGGAGTTTGTAGATATAGGGATTGTAGCGGGATTCAAAAAAATTGCGGGCAATATTTATCACAAAATACACAGATTAGCTTCACTTTTCTCACAGATTTGGTGATCCCTATCTCTCACAGATAATGGTGTGTTATAAATCTGTGACTGTTCGCTAGAAATCCTGCTAAGCACAAATCCTGTAAGGCCCACTTGTTGCGCAACGTTTCATGATCCGGGATCAAATGAGATGATTATGGGATAGATTTCTTACCCATGAGGTAATAAATAATTATAATAATATACGTCATGACTTCCCCATTACTTATTTCTCCATGATCGAACCCCATTAACTTCGCTACCATTTGGAACATGTTGCGCAACAAAATGCTGCACTCAGTGGGATCCCGGTTTTGCGTGTTTCATAGCATCATGCAGATTCATGCATCATGCACAGAAATCTGTACATGAAATCTACAGGGTTGTCAAATTGGGAATTTCTATCCCCAAATTCCCAAAATAGGAACAAGATATTCTGGGGAAAAAATTGGGGACAAAAATAAGGGTTTCATATAAATATGTTTCATAATTTTATTAATATCTAGGTTTAAAGTTTACCTATTTTTTTTTTTAAGTTGCCCGAGGCGCGTACGTCCTATTTATGAAACAGAAGTTCTGAATTCTGTTAGTGATTTTTTTTATATCAGTAAATAGGTAGAAGAGGATTAAGTTCATTTTCAACCACAAATAATATGCTCAACTTTTTATGCAACTATCTAGGTGGTATTATTTTAACTAAATCTCAATCCAATGCTAACCACATTTACCTCACCCAGCGACCCAGCCTGATGGGTTGAGCCAGGAATAGCTATTAGCATCAAATTTGAATGGTCACCAACCCAAGTCCTAACCTTGCTGGACGTTGCTCAACTCCAGTGACATAACAAGAAGTGTACTGAAGTGCTATTGACGCGATGTTGCCGTGTTGGCTTTAACCTTAATGTACCTATTATTGTGTTTGTTTTTGTAAAAAAAAATATTTTTTTGCTCTGATTTGCTCCTCCTGAGATACTTTGGTTTTGTGTTTGTCTGTCGGTCTGTCTGTTAAAAGTAATCCTTGTTACAAGCAAATCTCAGAAACTACTGAACGGATTTCGACGAATTTTGTAAACTTATAGGAGACATTCTGTAGACGGTCCCATTATAAATTCGTCAACCTCGCACTAGCGCTTCTTGATGATAGAGCCCATGCGCCTGACCACTAACTTTTTACTTAAACGCTTATATCTCGTGAACGGTAAACCCGATTTTGCTGAATTTTTTTTTGCGTATTAGCGTTGTATTTGCCTTAATTTATCTCTGATATTTAAGAAAATCTAAAATTTTGGCTTTTGGTTTTGGAGATACAAGTGATTTAGTATAAAATCACAAAAAAAAATATTGGGATTTTCCTTGAAAATGGGGAATAATGGGGATTTCGTAATAACTTCATCTTGCAACCCTGGCGTAACTTAATGAATCATGAAAATGAATATAGAAAAATGTTAAAAACGTACAAAATCTTCTTTTGAAGAATTTGATCAATTTGATTTGATAATGCAGGATGAGTCTGACAGCCGGTTCCTCATATTTGCCAAAAACACGAACCACCTAACCTCAAAATCAGCGTTTCGCTCGAAATACGCTTACTTTTTGAAAATTCAGGGATTGGCAAGAATATAAACAAAATTGTGGCGGTAATTTAAAAAAAAACCTTCATTATGTGAAATTGAGGCGTATTTGGTGTTTGATCATTTGTCAAATAATTAAATATAATAATCTTTACTCTATAGAAATAAACAACGAATTTGATTATTCAACAGGGTTCAACAAACAACCATAAACATTATTTACGAAAAATTCTCTAGAATAATTCATTTTTAATTCTCATTAAACTATCCCTTTTTCTCTTTTACCTTACTACAGTCATTGCTTCCCAGCTTTATTTTTTTTTATATTTCTTCATCTGTTAACTTGCCGATGAGGGCGATGAGGTAAAGTGAAGTCGCTGAGATTAATGTTTTGGAGATTGCGCATGGCACTTGGTCTATTTATGTGCATAAATTTAAAATTGTCGAAATCGAATTTTGTTTCAACGAAATTCGGATAGCCCTAAAAGATTATTGCTTTAAACCTGGCGGGACGCAGTCATATATATTATATACAAATGTCAAGGAACCAAGGTCTGTCGTAATCTAGCTTGTGATCAATTGTATACTATGGACATGAAAGGAGCCTAGACATTGGATTTGGGCGTCCATAAAATCGTCTCACCACCGTGATTTAGGTATCAATACCTATCTCACAGACACGGAATTATTATTATATAATTGTATACTATTTGTAAAATATTTTTTTTGTAATTATTACTAAGTTATGCGCGCCCTAAAACTTTTTATATTCTTGTTGCAAATAATAATGAATGTTATAGATGGCGGCATGCAGTCATATCCGACATTGAAAGAACTAAGATTACGACAGACGATTACAACAGACCTTTTGGTTCCTTCAATGTCGGATATGACTGCGTGCCGTTAGGTTATAATCGAGTTATTTTGCCTTAAATTACAGGCAATTGTATTTGCAACAATAATAAAAAAAGTTTTAGTGCGCGTGTAAGTTTATAAAAATTACAAAATTGATTTAAAAATTTATATCATAAAAATAGAACGCAAAAATGACTTCTGCTAGTAGTGGGATTATATTTACTCTGCGAGAAAAACGTCCAGCGAGGTGAAGACTTCGTGATGCTGGCATTCCGGCCCAACCCAGGCTGGATGAGGTTAATGTGGGTAGCAGGTTTGTGAGTTTCCTGCGAATGGAGGGTAACACCCCCGTCGTGATATTACCATGTAGTTGAAAGCGACGTTAAACCAAAAAAAAAAAAAAAACGCTTGCATACGAGTCTGCAACCATTGGGACATTTTCATCTTTACTATTCAAGGTCCAAAACCCAACTGACCAAATTTCGTATTGTGCGCATGACACATACCTTCTCTCTTCTCTCCCTCTACAATTCAATACTTCGCCATTGTGCGCATGACACACACTTTCCCTCTTCTCTCCCTTTACAATTCAATATTTCGTTACATAATTTCGTTACATAATATCGTTACATAATATCGTTACATAATATCGTTACATAATATCGTTACATAATTTCGTTACATAATATCGTTACATAATATCGTTACATAATATCGTTACATAATATCGTTACATAATATCGTTACATAATTTCGTTACATAATTTCGTTACATAATTTCGTTACATAATTTCGTTACATAATTTCGTCACATAATTTTGGTTATGTGCCAGAGCAAAGACATGAAAATGTCAAAACATCTTAGTTAAAAAAATCTTGTGACTGAGGTATGTATTATTAGTACCTCTTTGGTAACTTCAGCAATAAGAGTTAAAATATTTTGCCGTACCCTGTAGAAATTTCGATAAAAATTTCAAGACGTTGGTAGCTTCGGGTACTTTAGCTTTTCTTGTTTTTATGCTTTCTGTTTATGTTCTTGAATTTTTAAATTTTGACGCTTTTACTTTTTTGCTACCTTTGGCCTATATCACAAAAAATACGCCAACTCCGTTTCGCGAGAGCAAAACTCTACTGGCGCTATCTTGACGAATCCTTTGGAACTAACATTTTTCGAAAAACACGGTGTTTTTTTGTAAGTGAAGAACCCATCATGAGATCTGATGATTGTCAACTCAACTGTCATCGAGTCCTAACTTTAATTAAGATAAGATTTGGGATTGAATTAAGTTTGACTGTTGACATTTTTCAATACCTGTTCTCCAACTTTACTACCTACTTTTATGTAATGTAAACTCTTTTAAGCAGCACCTAAACTTGCACTAATAGGTGATAACTTTCTTTTATGAAATGTCAGTAGGTTTCTAATTCTAATTCTTGAGAAGTCTCAGATGCTCGCTCGTCTTCATTCTCTACACAATTACAATGCACCCTTCATGAATCTTATCAAATCACTAGTGTGAACTTGCATCCTTTTCAATGATCAGCAACAGTTTATTTTTTAATATCACTTGAGTTGCCAAACCAAAGTCTCTTGAATGAACTATTAGGGAGGGAACAGGTAATACTACCATTTATTTTGATCAATTGCTACTAATACAGGGGCATGGTTTATCAATTAGGTACTCAGCCAGTTAACTAACAAATTCCTTGACTTCCCATAAATTTAATATCTGGTTTTTTTTACTAACAATTGAGCATCTGAATATCTATGTTGACCTAATCACAGTTTGCAATCAAACTAATAAAGCATGTTCTTATGGTAATTGATACAGCCAAACTCTGTGTGGACATGATAGACATTGTATCTTTTGTGCCAATTCACAAAAAATTGGATCAGGGGCATCATTATTTAAACTTTTTGAGTAATTTTCATCTCTTTTTTTAAGTCAGTGGTGCTGGGCTCTTTGCAATGAGCTTACACAAATCTCAGCCTATCATTTACTGTGGTAACAATGGTTACACATTTCCTGGGTTGTCTGTTACCAATAGCACAGCCCTAAATGTACCTAATAGGTTTAAAATGTTGATGGGAATCAACCCCTCCTTAAAGCAATATTTCAACCAGAGAAAATTATAAACAAAACAAAAAGGTCTGGCCATATATCCACCAGTCATATCTTAGCTAACTTTACAATGGTAATAACTAGATGGTGAAAAATTGTGCATTATTACCTACCTACATGAGAAAATTAAAAGAAGTACAAAAGTTGTTGTTGTTGTAGCCAGCTTGGCTACAACTGGAGGGGTGAGTGATGGTCTTCAGACAACTTTATTTTAAAGTTGGCTTGTCCTGAACCACATATTTCTATGTGCGATGAGGACTTGGACTTTTCTTTATAAGCCATTAAACCCATAGGAAACTGCAAGCTAGCCTGGCTTGTAAGGGTTGGCTAGTCTGTTCTCTGTTTATAGTCCTCTAGTCTTCTCTGAAGACCAGTCGAGACACTGGTCTTCTCCCTGTTTAACGTCCCCCAGCCAGACCAAAAGTCATGTCTATTAGCCCTCTCCCCCGAGTAAATATTTGGAATTAGGTACCTTGTTTTTTCTGTAGTGAAAGTGTAAATCATAAAAAGTCCTGCTAGGTATCCCAACAATTACATTCAAAATACTTATTCCTGCCTGTGCAGTATTTAAAACTTAACAGTTAATATTGTATTATTTCCATGTTACAGATACAGTTCAACAATGCTACCCACTAGAGAATTTTTCAAGAAAATTGAATGTCCTTTCTACAATTTCACTGTTAAAGGTTCCTGTAATAGGCCACATTGTCACTTTAAACACTCAAGAAGGGATGCAGATTATGATTTTTCTGATGCAATTATTGAACAAATACCTGATCCAAATGAACTGAATGAAAAAATTGATGAAGGTTAGTATTTTATAATTTGATTTTTTTGATAGCTTTAAGAATGGGTAATGCAACAACAATAATACTTTTAAAAAAAACTATATGTTTTAAGACAGTGGCAGAAGTACTGAGTCATTCCTCCACTGTCCGGCTACCATTGTTCACAATGACGCCACCCTAAGATGATGATGTTTTGAAATAACAATTGTAGTGATAAGTCTCATGAAACTGACTTGGTCCAATGGCTAAAAACTTTGAGGTCTTTTGTTAGATGTACCACATCCCTTTGTGTTTCAATGTTTACAGAACAGTCATAATAGGACACAAAGATACGATGGGGTTAGTACAGCGCCAAATATTTTGTGTAAATAGGTATACACACTGTTTGCATAGGCTTATAACGTGACCTGTCCCACTGCATGTGGCACCTAGGTTTCAAAAAAAATATACTATTAATACTTTCTCAAAGGAATTGCTCCTAATTTCACAATTTAACACACTGCATTTCTGTTTATAAAAAATGTAACATCATGAATGGTAAGACTTTGTAAATTTTCACTGATAAACTTAAATATTTGGTATTTTTCCAAACAATTGTACTAAAAGGTCATGTGATGTTCTTCACACTACTTTTTTATGCAAAAGCTACCAAAATAAGCTGGTGTGAACATCACACAACTTTCAATTACCTTTTTTTTTCTAAAAAAAAAAAATAAAAAAAAAAATAGATAGTATCTATGATGAGGTGCTAGTACTGTCTCTGACATATTTATCATGAATGTCTAATGACCAATTCATGAATACCTAAACACCTCCACTCTGGATCTGAGTTAGCATTGCTCCATTATATTAGTATTATTTTGAACTAACTAGTATATTAGTATTATTTTGAACTCCTGTACCTATATTAGTATTTTTTTTTTCTCTCTCTCTCTCCCCTAGATATATCACCAGAAGAATCAGAGGATGAAATTGAACCCCTTCATCAGAACAGAGATAGTTACAGTAACCAGAATACAATTGGAGATCTTGAAGAACAAACTGTTGAAGATGAAGGAGGGGGAGAGGAAGAATTGCAAGAGGAAGAGGAGCCTGAAGAAGATGAAGAAGAATTACAAGAAGAGGAAGAAGAGTTAGATGAAGAAGAAACCCTACTCAGATTTAAAACTGCCCTTATGCATTCAATCAAGAAAGTCATTGATACATATCCAAAATTGTTTTGTAAAAATATCAACACAAAAGACTTCAATCATCTTGTTGATGAGTTCATAAAAAATCTCATCAGTTATGAGGAAATTGAGTCTGTGCCAACGAAAAAGTTGACATATAACCCAACACCCATCATTGAACTAAGAAAACAAGAAAGAAGAATTAAGACACAGCTACCTTACATTCCTGAGTGTGTCAAAGTAAACCAACCAGTTCTCACAGACACAATGGACATTGACTCTGATTTGAAGTACCTGGAAGATTTGATTCAAAATGATTCTCTTTTTTCAGCTAATAATGAAACAGTAGATGATGCATGTGTAAACTCAAAAGAAGCAATGGAACAATGTGAAGATGACAAAGATAAAAGTAGATATAAAGATAAACAAGAAAAAACTAGAGAAAAAAATAGTAAAGATAAGAGTAAAAGTTCTCATAGTCACAGACATGATCTCAATAAAAACTCTAAAGACAAGTCAAGTAGCTCTAAAGATGAAAAGTCCAGTAGCTCTAAAGAAGATAAATCTAGTGGTTCCAAGGAGGAAAAATCCAGCAGCTCTAAAGAAGAGAAAAATAGTTCCTCTAGGAATGAAAAAATAAATAACTCTAAAGAAGAAAAATCTAGTAACTCTAAAGATGAGAATTCTAGTAGTTCTAAAGAAGATAAATCTATTAGTTCTAAAGAAGAGAAATCTATTGGTTCTAAAGAAGAGAAATCTATTAGTACTAAAGAGAGGCACAAGTCTTCATCTGAGTCTCCTCATAAAAGAAGTTCCTCAAGCAAAGACTCCCGCCATGGCTCAAGCTCTAGTCGGCCTAAACATTCTTCTAGCCATAAGAGAAGTCGAAGTAAAAGCCGCAGTACTCATAGGAGTGATACCAAAAAGAGGAAACATTCCTCTTCTAGGTCTCACAAGAAACCGGAGGCAGCAAGCACAATTGTCATAAGCTCTGAAAGCTCTGATGACGATGACTATGATGCATACATGGATGTGGACGATGAACGAGACAATGGCGAGAATTTAGTCGTGAATGATAATACAAGTCCAAAACTTGATAAAGCAGATAGCAAAGAAGAAAAATACGACGAGCCTGACTACATTCGAAAGAAAAAGAAACAAAGAATAGCACACGTAGATATCTTCGGCATTCCAAACAATCCTGCCCCGGTGCCAGTACACGCCAAAGTTTTGAATCCCAACGATCGCTTCAAGCAAATTCAAGAGAAATACAAAGGACTGCACCGAAACGCGCAGTCCAAACCACCCGACCCACCAAATGCGGTGAAAATCTCGCATGTTCCTAATGTTAACTTGATGCTCTCAGCGAAGAAATCCCTTACACAACCGAGCCCTACGCTACCCTCTATTAATAAGAACAGCTTGCTCATGAATGACATTCTCAAGCGAACAGAGCTGAAGAAGACAATCGCTCAGACGAGTAAGAAAAGTTCCCGCGTGGCGCATGTCCCTCCCAGCGGCGCGACAGCCAGCAAGCCCATGATACAAGTGGGTGGCAAAGGCACCCGCATCCCGCTAGTCATCCGGCAGACCTGCCTGGACAGGATATTCGCGCTCTACTCCAAGTATGTGCCGCCTGACTTGGCTTCGGACCGCGCCGTGCAGGTAGAGATGGAGACGTATGAGAAGTGCCACGCTGCCAAGTCCTACCAGAACAGCATTGCCAACAGTATCCTGAGGATCAGGAAGGAGCAGGCAGGATTCTTCATGGGCTCCAAGCTCAGCTGAGATCACGATATTCTAGTTCCTATTTATTATATGTATGTACAACAACCCGAACCAAATACACTCACGGGTCGTTTAGCTTTTGTATTTTCATGTCCAGGGCCTGTATTGAAATATTGTCCACTATTTCATTTTAAAAAGGGCAGTGTACATGTTAAAATATACGCACGGGTCACTTAGCTTTAGTATTTTCATACCCCTAGTCCGTGTTTCATTGACTTATATTATTTTGTAAAGAATAGCGTTGCATGCGAACCTTGAACTTAATATGATTTAAAAATTCTTTTTTCAATTCCTAGGATTGAAAATTGAAACTTGTACAGTTAACTATTAGTCACTTTGAGGTTGTAAAGTGAAATTTAGCTTTATGGAAAATCCGATCCTTCTTTTTCATACGGTAAATTAGTGACTTATTCAGAAGGTAGCATTTTATTGTTCATAAGATCTACCTTTAAGTTGAACTGAAATCACATCATAACCTACACTGAAGTTAGATTTAAACCAAACGACGCGACTGCGACGTGGTGTCTAGTAGTTCAACAAACTTTTTTTTAAATATATTTTTATCAAGCAGAAATCTGATTATTCCTCCCTATACATGCATGGGGAAGTAACAAAGACTATGAGTACATGTGTAATTGTGTAGGAATATTTTGCCTTTCCTTGTCGACTTGTCAAAGAGTACAATAAATCATGAAGATCACAAGAATCGAACACCTTAGTACGTACAGAGCTGCTTTATTTTCAAGTTCTTTATAGTTGAAAAAGTATTGATTCCGAGTCGTATCGATAGATCGAATATATCGATTTAAAAAATTAATAAACACACTGTTTATTAATTTTTTAAACCTTCGCGTTCTGTTGGTACACTCTTGGACAACAATACTTTTCGTATTTCTCTTTCTCTTCGCCAGGGAAGTTCAATACGCATGCCCCACACTTATGTCTGTGGAGAACGGGTGTCAGCTGATGGTACGCATGGTCTATCTTGCGTCAAGAGTGCTGGGCGCATTTCATGCCTCTCTCAACTGAATGACACTATTTGCAGAGCATTGCTGTCTGCCCGAGTTCCAGCAGTATTGGAGCCCGTGGGATTACAACGAGAAGACAGAGTCGCCGGCCAGACGGAATGTCTCTGTTGTTATGGAAAGACGGAAAATGTGTTGTATGGGATGCGACATGTGGAGATACTGTGGCCTCAGCATATATTGAATGTTCAGCGCGGCAAGCTGGTAGAGTGGCCACAATCCGAGCAACGCAGAAGTAGAATAAGTACAGGCAGATTGCAAAAGATCACATGTTTGTTCCGTTCTCCGTTGAAGCCCTAGGACCATGGTGTGAGGAGACCAAGATGTTTGTGAAGGAAGTTGGGTTGCTCTTAGTTGAGTGTTCTGGTGAAAGAAGGGCTACTGTATTCCTGAGTCAAACAATTTCACTCGCCATTCAGCGAGGAAATTCTGCATCAGTGATGGGAACTGTAGCAAAATCCTCAAAGATGGATGAAATATTTTGTAATAGAAATTAATATTAATAAAATATTATTCTACGGAAGAGCTACTATCATATTCATAGACTGTATAAAATACCCTGGAGATGTGTACAGTAAAAAATTACATGTCGCTATTGTTAAGCTACGCCGAGCTAGGATAGAAAATGAATGATTGACTTGAAATCATTCTTACATTTTGTTGTTGTAGTAGCAGCGTAGCTAACGCCGAAGATGATGCTCTCTCGTCAGGATTTTCCCGGCTTGTCCTTTAAAACATACTTCAATAGGTCGAGCCTCTCCAATAATACTGCGAAAATCACGCTACTACACGAAAATCCGTCTCAGACAGCACATGAAGCTTGCACCAACGTTTTGAAAAATATCGAGTAATACAGATCGAAAGGTTGTACACTTGTACATGGCGGCGCAGCTATGCCTCGTGAATTTGAAACAGTCGTCAAATCGTCAATGTTGATGGTATCGGGTTGAAATAAATTTTAAAATGTTCAGTCACAAGGGGATTTTATTTAAGAAAAAAAATTCAATTATGAAAAATAATGTCCATCAAATGCCTTCCTTCTTGGGCGATGCATTCTTGGAGTCGGTCCTTCACATTTCCCATTGCTCGCTCCAGCATATCGGTTGGAATTGCTCAAATTTCAGTCTTAATGGAAGCCTTTAACTCCTGAAGGGTGCGAAGTTTATTGTTGACACTTTCCCTTTCAAATATCCCCATAAAAAGAAGTCACAAACCGTGAGGTCCGGCGAGCGGGGGAGCCTATCCATGTTTCCGTTACGCGAAATGAGATGCCCTGGGAACAGAGTGCGTAAAGCCTGCAGGGATATTCTTGCCGTGTGTGCAGTTGCCCTATCTTGCTGAAACCACATTGAATCTGTATCGTAGTCGTTTTGTTCGAGTTGTGGAATCAAGAATTCTCCAATCATTCGTCCATAACGCACAGAATTCACCGTAGTCGCCTGCCCCCTTTCGTTTTCAAAAAAATACGGTCCAATGATTCCCAGCTTGGAAACCCCACACCAAACGGTTACTTTATTACTGTGGAGGGAACAGCACCACGATGTGGGACGTTGAAATGGCGGCGGAAGGCGCGCGTGACTGCAACGATAGATTCGTTATTTCGCAAAAATTGCTCTACAGCGAAAACACGATGCTCCACGAACCAGGTCGGCATTGTTACTGAAACTGCCCATTCTACCCTTCAAGAGGAGTTGGTCGTCGACCCCGTCATCCCCTCCGTTCGGCCGTACTACCCGTTTCAAAAACACGAGAACTTGCGGCGCCACCCTGTATAAACCTTTAAAAGTCAAAGGAGCAACCTCACCATTAAGGTTCCATAAAGGATTGTTAGTTCCGCTGTCAGAGTGTTTAAATAACCTTTTTCGCAATGTTATTAAACAACCTTTTATAAACCTTGCAGGAACATTGCTTTGCAAGGTTTTACCTATTTGAAAGATTGAAGGTTTCCCGAGTTTCATTTTACTAAGCATGTCTCAGCATTGTCTTTGACGAACACCTTTAAATCCCTAGACCCTAGGATAGTGGGCAGTGACCAGTGTCTTGACACAAGATATTTCTGTCTCTGTCACCATATTTTATAACTTTAGTCTCTTCAGTTCATTTCTATTACTGACTTTAGATATTAAGCTGATAAGAACAGATACTACACTTTGAACTTATCCAAAAGGCCGAGACCTACCTCTGATAAAACACATTATATTTTCCGATAGTACCTACATATTTTTTCACGAACCTTGATCGATAAGGCGGCGGACTTGTAACCTTTAGGTTGGTGGTTCAAGTCCCGGTTTCAGCGTAGATTTAGGAAAGCGAGTTTGAGTAGTTGTGAGTGATATCACGAAAGATATTAACAATTTAACACAAAATAATATGATAACTATGACTGACTTCAGTACTACTGTGTTTGAGTATAATAATGTTAGTATTCTCAGTGTATGTGTTAATTCAGTCGAATCCGGATCCCGTTGCGAAGAATGGGTAAACAGCTAGTTAAATACAAGATTACAACAAAGAAGATAAGGGAAAACGTCAATGAAACGTTTCGAAAGTCTATTAATCGTGAAAAATGGAGCAATAAAGCAATTATTCCACTTGCTCAAATGCACAAACATGCTTGACACTTTTTTACTTTCTACCATGGCTTAATATTTTATTTTTCACTGCGTTTTTGGCAACACTGGGTTGAGCTGGCAACATCTACTTTCTTAATAGATAACCAGCGGCGCCAAATTTTAAATAATTCCAATAACCAATAATAATTAAAATCCTACAAAAAATTAAAAACAGTACTTTTTTGAAAGCCTGGAAGCAATAAGCAAAGGCTTGTTTGACTAAAATTAACTACCCTCTCTACTTCTAATTCAGATTATTCCCTAGTTTCTACGTCTTTTCAATGACAAGATTTGAACTAGAAACACATTAATAACTCATTCAATAAAAAACCCATACAAGTGCGTGCTACTATCTTCGTCTACAGTAGTCTACACAGTATTGACTATGACTAGTATAACAGCTATTTGTCTATTTATCTGCTAGCTGCTTGTGCTAGGTCATTATTTCATTTCGTCAGTGAGTTGTTAAGTTAGTACTGGTTCACCTTCCCCTCAACCTAACTCATTAGAAGTCATACAAATCTGGATTTACATTCAGGAAAAAAAACTAGTACCTAATCAAAGTGAATACTCTTTTTGTGTTTGATATCTTGTTATCACAAAATTCCTATTCAGTGTTTGTGATCTAGTGCAACAATTTAGCTGTGTCTACTCTTGGATGAAACTCTGAAGTAGTTGATCATGGAGGTATGTAGATCATTTTAGGATGAATATTTCCTCTGGACCAATTTTTTACATTTCCCAAATATACAAGCTATAACTATAATTCAAACAAATTTTTGTAGGGAGGTTTTTTAAATCTGCAGTTTTTTTAGCCAGCATTGATGACATGTTGAATGCATTGTTTCTTGTAAAATCTCCAAAGTTAAGTAATGTCCCTTTGTGATTCTAGCACTCTAGCCTAACTCAGGCTGGGTGAGGTCAATTGGAGTAGCAGGTTTCTAAATTTCTTGTGAATGGAGGGTAACACCCTCATCATGAGATGACCATAGTAGTTGAATGTGATGTAAAACCCAAGTTATTTATTTGCATTTTTTTTTTTTAACTGGGGTACCTTCATCAAACTGTCAAATAACTCTATCGGACTGTTGAACTTATCACTGGTAAGTTCCAAGTAGCCTCTATCTTCTACACATTAAATGATATTGAACCAATATTGCATTGATTCAATATAATTGATTGTATATTTAAAATAAAAATTCCTGAAAAAAAAAACCTACCAAAGACAATCATGTAGGTACATCACTTTTGCATGCAAGCTGAGGGCACTAACCACTTTTCCAGAGTAAATACTTAGAGTTTACATAAAAATAGTAGGTTTCTCCAATTTTGCTATCCAGATAAATCTTGATATATTGAAATGTGAAAACTTTGACTCATTCATTAATGATTCACTAATTGCTTTGCCTCCACAGCTAAAATTTTGTAATATTTAAACAACAAGTTTTTCTTTGAGGTATATTCTTGCCTCCACAGCTAAAATTTTGTAATAAACAAAAAAAATTCTTGAGGTACCTACATAGATGTGAAAGAAATGCCAGGCGTGGGGAAATAATTAAAATTTACAAGCTACAGAGGACATTAATTTTTGACAGACAAACTGGTATATCAGATCATAGAAAAATTCATAATAAAATAATTTGCTTTATTATTTCTTCTCTTTTTCAGTTGAATGTGGTCAGCACCTCAGGTTCCAAACCAATCACAACAATAAAGAATGTAAGTATTTTTAAGTTCCTTTGAAACATTAATTAACCTTGCTTTTATAAATTATTTTAATTTTGTTTGAGATTAACAACAAAAATATTCTAACAATCAAACCACATTCAACAAGTATGAAAAAAGTTCTACCAAAGAGCTCAACAAAAAAAAAATTAAAAAAATATTTGTGTGTTATGCAGCTCAGATACGTAGTAGAGGGAGTGATCTTGTGACTTTCCTAACCCCTCTCCTTGATTTTATTTTTGATGGTATATATTTATTTCAATTCTCTAACATCTATTGATTCTAATCCAAGTTTAAACTCAGGATTAGTTTTACTGTTATTATATTTTTACACTGGATAGTAAAGTTTTTTTTTATAGTGGTAGGTAGGTACTAATCATCTAGAATAAATTTCCATTTAAAACATTACAAATATAATTAAAAATAACATTTAAAACAGTAAAAAAGGCAATAGGTAAATCAGTTTTTATTTAATTTATCAGCTTTCAGTTATCTGTCACCTCATTCTTCTTCTCTTTCTTCTCAGATGCACGAAAAAACTTAAGAAATTTTGAGGAGGAGATAGAAAGGAAGAGAGAGAGAGAGAGTGAATGATTCAAACTTAATTGTATGATTAAAATAATTACAAAATATTATTTTCAATTCAATTTTTAAAAAACATCTCAAGTCAGTCAAGGCTTTCCACCTGTTGGCTGTTGCTGTAGACCTGTTTTCATGTCTGATCTATTCTGGTTTAATTTCAACCTTACAAGTTGTGGACTAGTTTAAGACCTAACTACCATGAGAGCATCTAGAGTTAAATTTTAACTAATTTTAAGTTCAGACCATCCGAAAAGTGATGTTGCTGCAGTTTTGGCCTGTGTTACACAGAATGACAGATAGATTTTTTTATATTCAATAATTATTATTCATAAATTAGATTCAGCTAGATGAATGATCTAAAGGAAATCAATTGAATATATTCATTAAAGCTACAGTGAAGCATCTTGCTTTTACAAAAAATAATGTTTTCTCATGAGCACTAAAGGGAAATTCTATTCTGGTTTGATGGTTCAGCAATTTTTTTTTTAGCATTTTCAAATTTAAATCTGTTCTCTTGATATTTCGAGTAGCTCCTTTTTTTGTGGACCTTGTATAATAAAATGATAACCATATTCACCGAGGCCAAGTGGTGTAGCGCACTTACATGCATGGTGACTTGTGTTCTATCCACAGCAGAGAAGGAATTTCTATGGTATGTACTTTGATATCTGAGATTAACTCATACCTTGTGAGGAAAAATGATTAGCTGTTTTAATGTGAGTACTGTGAGTAGCAACTAGTGGCGGAATTATGGGAAAAATAAAATAGTAGGATATTAAAGATATGCAAAAGTCCTATAGTCCTGCGCTACCCACTAAAATTGTGATATGATAACACAAAAAACACATTAATTTATTTATTTAATATGATAACCTTGACGTACTAGGAAGTAAGCAGTATACCTATTATCAGTCAATAAATTGATATTTTATTTGAGTGTGTAGGTACTCTAACAAGAATATGCTTTTAGAAAATGATGACTTGATGATGAGTATCTAACTATCTACTTATCATATATTATAGTAGGTATATGTAATTATGTATGCCTTACTAGTTAGTACCTTCTCTACTTAATTATTTATCATAAATACCTACCTATGCTAATTCAACACCTCCCCATGAACGTTCGTGCCTTTCTAATTACACAATGACTTCTACAATTACAAGGAGATGCACAGACAATTTCTATGCTTTGCTGGTCGAGTATTTAGTGCGTGATTCTGGTAATCCGGATAGCGCAGGGTCGTTCGAATCCCACACAGTGCATGATGTTTTTCTCTCTCATTAATTCGAGAACATGACCACTTTTAGTACATAGATAATAACACCAAAACAACTGCTGGAATATAGGGGACTTACAGTTTTTATTATAAATATCATTAACTCATTTCTGGTTCAAAATAATTTACTTTTGAGTTACCAAAAAATATTGACTACCTTATTTAACTGCACAACAACTTTACAACATATCTGCCTCATTTGACTTTATGACATACTCAAAATAATGTTGACTAATGACTTTATTTAGGAAGACCCTACTTAAGAATGATTTTTTTTGTTGTTGTGAATATGACTCACTAGTTCTACACTCCATTATGACCATCAACGTATCTTTTTATTAAAGATGGATCATTTTGGATACACTGGATTGGAAAATATCCAAATGTAACGGCATGTTCTGGTAGATCTTCCACATTAAATGGTTTATTGTATATTTACGAAATAAATGGGCTATTATGGTAATAGTCAACTCAAAATTCAAAATTCACGTGATGTTTAATTTCCAAGTCCGGATGAATGTGAACGTGCTGTTTTCAATGAGCATTAAATCAATGCTAGGCATTGGAATTTCGATGTTGAATAACCGGATTAGCATGAACTTAGACGATAAGTAGTAAGTCGCAATGTGTGTGATGTGACATCATACACCATTATCAGAAGTTTAATCATCACCTTCTACTTTAGTATCATAAGTATTATTTCAATTATTATCATTGATAATAAAATTACTGATGGTTAATTATACTACCTTGTCCAAAGTTGTTTTTAGCTATATTTGTAGTCAGGGTCGCATGTTTTTTTTCTTTTAAGGATGAGTGTTTCACAGCCGTTTTTATTTCGTAGCCATGAAAGAGGAGCTACTGTAGACGCTTGTGGTCTGTGTTGTAGCCTATTACCCATCTCGTAGTATTCCTTCCCTCTGATGGGCGAGAAGTCACACAATACTTCCCAATTAGGTGCTGGGTCAACACGAGCGCACCGGAAGGTATCCCTTACAAACAATTGTAACCAAATTAAGAATACAAATTTTTGTCGGCACGGGGGATCGAACCCGGGACCTTCCGCATGGCAAGGTAGTGCTTAACCACTGAGCTAATCTCGCTTTATATTATGTATCTGTTGAACAGATAATGCTCGAATGGGCCGGTGAAAATTTAAGCCTGTTGAAAAAAAATAATTGATTTCACACATGGCAATTTGGATTTGAAGTGCCGCAAAGTGTTATTAGCGTACCTAGGCCTATTAACTAACTCTAAAGTACCTATGTATGTTTTAGCCCTCAAATAATCAACTACGCAGCCTACGCCAGTGTATTATGTAAAGTAGTTTTAAAATATCTACCTATTTTAGCAGGTGAGTATTTATGAATCTACATATTAGACAACTTTGCTATGTATCTTGCTGAAACGTGCCTACGCACGGTTCTATTTGGAGTTTTAAAATCCTTCCTTAGTACATACATATACCCAAAGAAGACTCTGTGCCAAATTTGGAGTCATTTTGAGATGCGTTGATTATGAATGAACGAAAATTGATTTTATCTGACTTTGATGGCGCTTACTTATTTACTATCATATGATGTCTCTAGTATATTACATTTTGATTGCTTACAATTTTTCATTGTTTCTGTTCTTTGAATTTTGATTGCATACGAGTTTGCAATAATGCTGTTAATTTGTAAGAATTTCTGAATTTAAATGCTTTGTGTTTCCCCCGCCCAAGTCTTGTCGTTTCTTTACGTTAAGTTTTGATTTTTTGATACACAATTATTAATTTACTCTCAAGATTTCAGTTATTTTAAGTTGAAGTTAGGTTGCTTAAGACTGTATTAGAAGTGTCTCTTATTTACAATCTTCTGTTGTTCCTTACGTTCAATTTTGATACCTACCTCATTAAATTTGGAATTGAGCTTGATTACCTTGAACTCCAGTTATTTAGAATTTAGTGTTGTATCTTCGGACAGAGTGCTTGATCTTGAATTACTCCCAAATTCGGTGACTTTTCTACATTAAATTTTGCTGGCGTATTTCTTTTAATTTGGATAATTTTGTTGAGATCTTTTTACGTGTGGCAAACTATAGTATGTGAATGGATAAATATTAAATAATATGTATTTCACTGTCCACCATACATCTTATTCTTACCGCAAACAAATTTTTACACCCATACAATGTAGGAAGTCAGTGAACTGTGTGACCGGGTATACGAGGTTTGGCTATTAAGTTCGTAGACGCGAGCCGCTACGCAAAAGCTGTCCATGCTAGGAAGATATGATGAACATCTTTAGAAAGCTTCAAGTCTTGTGTTTTGATTGATAGCTGTCACATACCTGTACTGTAATTAGTTCTGTTGTAATAGCCCGACGCGCAAGACACCTTTTTTAATTTTGCCGGATTTATGATTAATACAAACGTTGAGCAACGAGTGATTATTGAATTTTACGTAAAACTTGCTGGTAAAACTTTTTCTTTGTTAAAGACAGTGTATCAGGAGTCATGTTTGAAAAGATCAACGCTTTATAAGTGGTTTTAGTGTTTTCAAGGTGGTCAGGAAGATGTTGAGGACGATCCACGTCCTGGTCGCCCCCAAACCTCAAAAACTGACGAAAACATTGAAAAAATTGGTGTTATGATTCGTTCTGACCGTAAATTAACTCTAGGACTAATGGCTGATACACTTAAAATTAATAGATAATGTGTGAGACAAATTTTGCACGAATATTTCCACATGACAAAAGTTTGCGCAAAAATGGTGCCATGCGCCAGTCCACAGTGCCTTCTCCGTGAAGACGTTCCTATCCAAGTACAACATCCCAGTGTTGGAACAGCCTCCTTAATCACCCGACCTGGCCCCGTGCGACTTTTACTTATTCCCAAAAATCAAATCTACCCTGAAAAGTACCAGATTTGACAGCGTAAATGACGTTAAGAAAAAACCGGCAAAAGTCTTGAAAGGCCTCACACAAAATGACCTCCACCACTGTTTCGATCAATGAAAAATTTGTTTAGAACGTTGTAGGGATAGAGGAGGGGAGTACATTGAAGGGGATAACTGCTAAAGTTGGGTAAGTTAAACACACATCGTTTTATGGAAAGAATCTACGAACTTAATAGCCAAACCTCGTATTATCAATCTGTCTCATCTTTGTACATCATATCTTCCAAAAATATACTTGGATAGTGGAACTTGTCAACAGGTGGGATGACTAATTATTAATGATTTTGTTGACTTGAAAGAGGATGATTCTCTTGACGAGAGCATGAAGCTTTTAAGATTGTGGCATGAAAATTCTGTATTCAATGCTGAATTCGATGAAAGTTCACCAAATTGTCAGCAAACCTTATGATTTGTCTTGAGATATTAACATAGTTGAAATTTCTTCAGTTAAAATATAATAGAACGCTCTTGAATAATGTTTTAGGTTTTGATGAATATCTTTTTTCTTTTCAGCCTTTTACTGACTTCAGTACCTTGATCGATAAAGCGGACTTGTAATATGGAGTTCGGTGGTTCGAGTTCCAATTTGAGTAAAAATTTAGTGATATCTCGATTTTGATTACTACAAAAATGATAGTTTAAATTTTTTTCTACTAACCTCTTTTTACGTATTGTTTATTTTTTTAAAACCTAATTTATGTCCGTGAGCATGATGCAAGTGTCGAATCGGATTCCGTTGACCCTTGCTGGCTCAAACAATGAGGGCATGAATATTCATCATGGTTGTACAAATGTACACCTGTGGCATAGTCCAACCTCTGTCCATTCTACACCATTAGGCTGTTTAGTCATATGTTTTATTTTCCGTGCAATATCTATTTATCTTGAGAATCTACAGTGTCATTTTTACCGGGTACAACAAACATCAGTTCTACCCCGTAATGCCCGGGAATAGAAATGAGAAACTGTGTAGAAGAAAATATGATAGAAAAAATGTGTTATGTTATGAGAATTATGGCCATAAGAAGAGGTCTAATTCTTGTCCTGAATTGCTTTAATTTTTTAACTAATCTATTTATGTTTTTCTTCAGGATTGAATAGTCTTGAATTTATAAAGTAAACCATCCATTACTTTGTCATTACTCATTTCCGCTTAAAAAGAGGTTGCAATTTTTTTGTTGACCTCCTAAATCAATTTTTGTGGTAGTTCGGAAGCTGATTTTTGATATTATGGACACTTTTTACTTTCCTTATCCTATAACCTAGAATAAGGAAAGTATTCTTCCATTTACGTTTCAATATTGTGTTCCTCTACCCACCCCTCTCCCTACCCTTCTCATTCCTAGCGGACAGTATTTATGCAATTATCTAGTGTTTCAAATATTTATTTACATCCCGTAGTAAATCTCAAAAATTGGAAAAATCGTTGGAAATGAGTAATCGATGGCTGCGCCGCAGGGCTAGCCGCAACGAACCACATCCGTATTTATGAACTAAGCATTTAGCATGATTTATTAAAGAAAATCATGCTTAAGACTTTGCTCAGACGGCGCGGCGCTTTCTGTTTATAAGTACGACTGTTAATGTCACAACCCCATCTAGGATGAAGAATATAAAATTTGATCTGAGCGATATCAAAATGGTAACTTCAGTGAGGAGATATAGCGAAGAACTTCCTAAAGCAGGGAAAGTAAAGTAATGTCTTACCTGGGTACTGCAGAATTCACATGCTGAGAATTTTAAACTGAAAAATTCGGTTACGACAAAAGTTCATTAGATTCAAATTTTGTAAAAATTACATATATTTGTTTTCTAGTATATTTCAAACACTTTAAGATATTTCAAACACCTTATAAATTCATAAAAAGAAAATATTTCGAAAGCCGAGGGCCGCACAGACGAGATTGACAGTTGACACCAAGAAAAACCGAACCAAAACTGACTCCGGAGAGGCTTTTCAGGGACCAAGCTAACCTAGAGAGGTGTAAAGTTTCCTCGATTCTGATTGGTCAAAAATATTATCATACGATCGGGTGGCAGGTAAACTCAGATAAGAGAAAAGGTCCCTGAGAACTTTTTGGTTGCAACTCTCCCACGCCAAATTTATAAGCTTTCCTAACAAACCAGTGGCGTCGACTGAATTTCTAACAGTGGCGTTCATAAATTTTCTTTGATAAAAAAGCTAAGAGATAAGTGGTAGAGAATTCCTGTTGCATTAATTTTAACCCGGATTACAAAACAATTTTACTATGCACATATTAGGAATTTAATTTATTCTTATCTTGTTATATATTTTATTTATTGTGCAATTTTATTGAACCTGTACATTTAATAAGTGTACATATATGACCATTGTTTTGTAGAAAAAAATCTTTTTTTTTCTTTCTTCTTTAACTCTAACATTTTCCAAACGTACTCCCGAGTCGCCATGGGTTTGTTGAAAACTTCTTCTCCACTTGTTTCTGTCTAAAGCATCCTCCTTGTCCCACCCACCTCTTCTCCCTCAAAACTTCCTCCATTTTATCTCTCCACTGGACCAGCCAAAGTTTGGACCTCCCTCTCTTCCTCTCTCTACCCCCAGGTCCCCATGCGTGTAATACGTAGTGCGCTAACTCACTCGGCCAAGGTGACTACTATTATTATTATTGAATACTTTATTAGAAGGACGAATACAAACAAATATTGAAAACACAAATAAATAACAAAATAGATTATAATATAAACAAGAAAATACAACAATATGTATTTTATTATTTATTATCTGACCTGGTTGCAGGGTTTTCAGTGAAACCCTTACAAATTAACAGTGCGACCTAATTAGATCTATTGTGACCAGTTGATTCTATTCGGTTTTAACGTCCTGATTTGAGATAGATAGTCAGGACGGGGGTTTTACCTTCCATTCGTATGGAAGGTACCAGCTACCCACATTAACCTCACCCAGCCTGGGTAAGGCCGGAAATGCCAGCCTCACGTGTTTGGAGGGGACAGAATTTTCTTCGAAAAGTCTATCCCAACTGGGAGTCGAACTCGAGACCTCTGGACTATGGGCAGTAGTCATAACCGTTACGCCACGGAGGCTATTAACAATATATATACAGATGTCCTAACTAATGGGCGGGGTTATTGCCTATGGCAATCTCTTCCACCCAACTACTAAATTTCTGCTCATAAATAGACTATCTTAATTTCACAAATTCCAGGTATCAGACAACTTCACAGTGAAGGACATCAAGAAGGAGGTTCACAAGGCCAAGTCCTCTCTCTACCCAGACCGACAGGCTGTCCGGCTTGAAGTCAAAGGCAAAATCCTCAAGGACTCCGATAGCGTGAAATCACTAGGTAAAACTTACTTACTGTTCGTGCGGTGGCGCCCAATTCAGTTAGGTTCAGATTAGGCGCCCAATTCAGATTAGGTTAGATAACCTAATCCTGTTTCATAATTCGGGCCCTGATCTGTTATTTATTCATGCTATATTTTATTTATTTATTATCTGACCTGGTTGCAGGGTTTTCAGTCAAACCCTTACAATTAACACTGCGACCTAATTAGATCTATTGTGACTAGTTGATTCTATTTGGTTTTAACGTCCTGACTGAGATAGTCAGGACGGAGGTGTTACCCTCCATTCGCCGGGAATCGTACCAGCTACCCACATTAACCTCACCCAGCGTGGGTAGGTCCAGCCTCACGTTTGGATGAAACAGAATTTTCGTCGAAAAGTCTGCCCCAACCGGGAATTGAACTCGGGAACTTTGGACTACGGGCAGTAGTCACAACCATTACGCCATGGAGGCTGGTATACATGCATAAATAAGTGTCTCTTATTCATGGGTACATCAGTTTGTTGAAAATACTCACAAAAGACTCGTTTCTTCTTCCCTTCAGGACTCAAAAATGGCGACACAGTGTTCATCAAAGATCTCGGACCTCAGATTGGCTGGTCCACGGTCTTCATGGCCGAATACGCGGGGCCCCTGTTTGTCTACTTGATCTTCTACTACCGGCCCTGGATATTCTACGGCTCTGAGGCTGCTCAGCTGCCCTACTCCTATGTGGCTCAGTGAGTTTCGAAATTAGAGAAATAGTTTTTCATATTACTTCCGAGAAATTTCTAATATTAGAAATCGGAAGTATTGTGTTTGTTTTTGTAAAAAAAATTTTTTTTTGCTCCGATTTCAATTTTTTTTAAAATAAATTATGCCAGGTGTGGAACTTCGTAATGTATTGTGTTACATGTAACAAAATTCGCCAGTGTGGACGGGATCCGAGCATAGGACGCGAACGCTGAGCACAACAGTCAGAGAAGCATGTGAATGGTACAGTAACACGCTCTATACTGCATCGTCCACTACACTACAAAGTGTTGGGTGGAAGAGATTGCGCCATCGGCAATAACCGCGCCCTTTAGTTAGGACATATTTATATATTTTGTTTATTTTTTTCCTGTTTACCTACCTATATTTATATTGTCAATTTTGTTTGTATATAATTATTATGTTCTTCTAAAAAAGTTTTATAATAATTATTCACAAGAGAGTGTTGGAGACCTTATTTATCCATAGATTCTCACAAACCTATCAAGTCTCTTTTTAACAACTTACTTACTTTACTTTCCGATTCCATGTGTGATGTCATAATGGTGGAAGGATTGCTATGGGTGAACCCTTTTGTTCTGGGATCCTTCCGTGTCCAGTGTGTAGTGTATGTATTGTGTAGTTTGTTAAAATTATGCACTCAAAACTGACAATTTTAAAACTATTTCTAAAAAATTGATAGGAATTTCAACTGACAATTTTAAAACTATTTCTTAAAATTTAATAGGAATTTCAAAATTCATCGTACTTTTTCGAATTTGATGAAGTTATTTAACAACAGACTGGGGATATACCTCCTCATCATTGTGCTCATTATTTCCAGTCTGAAATTTTAAAACTATTTCTTAAAGTTTAATAGGAATTTCAAAATTCATCGTACTTTTTCAAATTTGATTAAGTTATTTAACAACTGGGGATATACCTCCTCACCATGGTGCTCACTGTCCCGGTAGCTCAGTGGTAAAGGCGGCACTGTGTGAATCCAGAGATTCCAGAGGTCGCGGGTTCGAAACCCAGCCGGGACAAGACAAGTTATCCTCCCATTTTGGGATTTTTACCACATAATAATATGTCTTGGGCTTACTGCTGGAATAATGGGACTTCATAGTCCTAATCGGGCAGTATAAACAAGGCGATATTATTATTATTATTTCTTTTTTTTTCTTTTTTTTATTATGTTATTATTATTATGTTACAAAACCAACTTTTTCTTAAACATAATATTAAATTATTTATAAATATGTATTGTTTTTATTACCTGCCTTTACATCCATCAACATAATATGTTTATTATTAAACTATACAACTGTAATGTACCATCTTTGTATTAAGTTATAAATAGTGAGTAACAATGTAATTGGTGGGGCCGAAACTTTGTAACGGCCTCCACTGTTTTCTTATTCACTCTAATAAAGAAATATTTTTTTTTTTTGTACGAATTTCTTTGTGGTGAAGCACAAGGCCTCTTCACAATTTTTGTGGGTAGCGCAGCATTACTAAGAGCCTCCTTTACATTTCGAATTATTCTATTACATTAATTTCTTTTTACTCTGTTAATGCCGCCACTGGTCGTTACTCATACAAGTAACTACTCATTTTTCCTCACGAGGTATGAGTTAACCCCGAACATCCAAGTACAGAGCAGAAAAAATCCTCCCCCGCTGGGAATCGAACCCAGGTCACCATGTGTGCAATGCCTAGCGCGCTAACTCGCTCTGCCACAGTGACTACTAAAGAAATAAAGAAATATATTCAATTCAATTCAATTTCCAGCCTGGCGGCTCTCTGCTACATCGTCCACTACACCAAGCGGGTGCTGGAGACGTTGTTCGTGCACCGGTTCTCCCACGCCACCATGCCCATCATGAACCTGTTCAAGAACTGCGGCTACTACTGGGGCTTCACCGCGTACGTGGCCTACCACGTGAACCACCCGCTCTTCTCTCCCCCCAACTTCGTGCAGGTCTTTGTTGGATTGGCTGCGTTTGTGGTGAGTGTTAGTTTTTGATAGTTTGACCGTCATCAGTCTATTTATTTACACTTTATTAACAGGACATATTATATACAACACAAATAATTACAAATTAAAATACAATATAATATTAGAAAAAAATATAAGAAAAAATAAATAAATATATATATACATAATATATGTCCTAACTAAAGGGCGGGGTTATTGCCTTAGGCAATCTCTTCCACCCTTGTAACCTGGAGGTCGGTGGTTCTATTCCCAAGTTTAGAAAATGTTTAGTAAAGCGAGTTTGAGTAATAGTTACATAAATATATTGTAACCAATCGTGATTATATGATTACTGGTTTTTTTAAAACTTTTTGTAAATATAACTGACCTCAGTAGCTTTCAGCAAAAATTTAGTGAAGCGAGTTTGAGTAATTTCATCACTAACTTTTATATGATTTATGAAACTCTCTTTTATAAGTATAGATAGTAATTATAGTACGTCATCAATTTCTATCACCTACCTCCGCTGAGATATCATCTGGCGCTGTGCCTTCCAGGCATAACTGTACGTCGCATTCCGAGGCACTCTCTTCCACCCAACCCTTATAAGTACAGTAGCTCAGTGGTAAAGGCGGCACTCTGTGAATCCAAAGACTCAAGAGGTCGTGGGTTCGAAACGCATCCGGTACATGACAAGTTATCCTCCCATTTGGGATTTTTACCACATAATAGTATGTCTTGGGCTTACTGCTGAAATAATGTTACTTTAATAGTCTTAATCGGGCAGTATAAATAAGGCGATATTATTATTATTACCTTCCCTGAGATATCATCTGGCGCTGTACCTTCCAGGCATAACACGTCGCATTCCTAGGCACTCTCTTCCACCCAACCCTTATGCGTACAGTAATCATTTATCCTTCCCCTCCCCAGTTCTGTCAGATCGAAGTACAGTAATCATTTATCCTCCCCCTGTCCCCAGTTCTGTCAGATCGGCAACCTGAGCATCCACCTGTTATAAGTACAGTAATTATTTATCCCCCCCCTCCCCCCAGTTCTGTCAGATCGGCAACCTGAGCATCCACCTGTTGCTGCGGGACCTCCGCCCCCCAGGCACCAACGTGCGCCGCATCCCGGTGCCCACCGCCAACCCGTGGACCCGCCTCTTCAGCCTGGTGTCCTGCCCCAACTACACGTACGAGTTCGGCTCCTGGCTCTCCTACTCAGTCCTGACCTCCTGTGTGCCGGCCCTGCTGTTTGCCGGCGCCGGCATGTTCCAGATGACGATCTGGGCCCTGGCCAAGCATCGCAACTACAAGAAAGAGTTCGCCGACTACCCGAAACAGAGGAAGTCCATTGTGCCCTATGTGATCTGAACTGTTCTCAAGGAATGAATGAATACCTCTGGTTGTTGCTTCGTCGGTAGTTGACGAATGTTTAAAACGTGTTTGTTTGTGTTTTTATATAACAATTCTGTGCTATTTAACACGTTAGTATCCGTGTGAAAAACATGCAGAAACAGAGGAAGTCCATTTTGCCGTATGTGATCTAAACTGTTCTCAAGGAACGAATACCCCGGGTTGCTCAAGGAATGATCTAAACTGTTCTCAAGGAACGAATACCCCGGGTTGCTCAAGGAATGATCTAAACTGTTCTCAAGGAATGAATACCCCGGGTTGCTCAAGGAATGATCTAAACTGTTCTCAAGGAACGAATACCCCGGGTTGCTCAAGGAATGATCTAAACTGTTCTCAACGAATGAATACCCCGGGTTGCTCAAGGAATGATCTAAACTGTTCTCAAGGAATGAATACCCCGGGTTGCTCAAGGAATGATCTAAACTGTTCTCAAGGAATGAATACCCCGGGTTGCTCAAGGAATGATCTAAACTGTTCTCAAGGAATGAATACCCCGGGTTGCTCAAGGAATGATCTAAACTGTTCTCAAGGAGTGAATACCCCTAGTTGCTCAAGGAATGATCTAAACTGTTCTCAAGGAATGAATACCCCTGGTTGCTGCTTCGTCGGTAGTTGACGAATGTTTAAAACGTGTTTATTTGTGTTTTTATATCACAATTCTGTGCTATTCAACACGTTAGTCCGGCGTGAACGACAGGCCTACCGCCTTGTTAAAGCGCCGTTAAACCGAAAAAAAAAACACGTTAGTCTCCGTGGGAAAAACATGCGCTACACCATTCGTACACAATTACACATTAACCACTGAACCGAGATTTAACTGAACATTTAACATGTCTGTTAAAATTAAATATCTTTAATCGTTCATTAGCGACTTTTAAACATTGGATAAATGCGGTAGCTGTTTTTTCTCTGTTACAGATTTTTTTGTGAAATAACAAAATGGTCAAATATAACGATTTTGAAAATGCTGGAGATATAATATGTCATAGTTTTATTACTTTCTATTACCTACAAAAACGTGAAATGACTCTCTGATTTATTGACCGCTTTATCTGTAGTTCTATAAAACCTACAAGTTGAGAATTTCATTAGGAGATTTCCTTTTAGATATGCAGTAAGAATTTTCTGGGAACTTCTAATAAATGATACGTTAGCCATAAAGTTATAGTTCGGACTTCAAGCAAGTACCCAGTGCAAGTAGACTTACAATAGCGTCTATGTTAGAAACAATTCCACACATTGGAGCATATGCAAGTCACAGAAATATGTGAATGCCTCAGATAGATTACTTTTGGCTTTTATATAATAACCTCCTTTCTGAGTCACTACTCCTACTTGCTACTTGCATGTATGTATGTTTACTTTTTTACTTTCCTTATCTTATAATAAGGAAAGTATTGTATTCGTCGAAAATTTGACCTACCCAGTTTTTCACATTTCTGGACGAATCATGGCCTCAGGATACCAAAAAAGTTGTTTTCAGCCATTGGTCCGTGCGTCTGTCTGTCTGTCTGTCTGTCTGTCTGTCTGTCTGTCTGTCTGTCTGTCTGTCTGTCTGTCTGTCTGTCTGTCTGTCTGTCTGTAAACAGGATATCTCAAGAACGGTAAAAGCTAGAAACTTGAAATTTGGTACACAAATTAATTTTATACACCAGACGAACCACGAAACTTTTGGTTGAAATCGGCCGCATTCTGCGGCCACAGAGCCGCAAATGCTAGCCGCAAGCGCCGCTTCTTTAAATTGGTTTAAAGATACAAAATTTTTTAGAGAACAACATTTTCTTAGATTAAAAAAATAATAGGGGTCTATTCTGATCATTTTTTTGATATCTTAAACTTTTTGGAACTCGGCCCCAATTTACCGGTATTTGGGGGGGACCCGCTTTGACTAACTTTTTTATTATTCATCCTAAATGGGGGTTGTGACATATCAAATTCAATGATTTTGAAGTGCTGATTACGAATTTGGCATTGGTTTTTAGTTATCTGTTACCGTTGAGTCACCAGTGGCGGAATTCGACTCTTTTTTGGGGGATAAGGAAAGTCGTGTGATGTTTACACCAGATTTTTTACTTTCCTTATCCTATAATAAGGAAAGTATTGTATTCGTCGAAAATTTGACCTACCCAGTTTTTCACATTTCTGGACGAATCATAGCCTCAGCATACCAAAAAAGTTGTTTTCAGCCATTGGTCCGTGCGTCTGTCTGTGTGTCTGTGTGTGTGTGTGTGTGTGTGTGTGTGTGTGTGTGTGTGTGTGTGTGTGTGTGAACAGGATATCTCAAGAACGGTAAGAGCTAGAGACTTGAAATTTGGTATGAAAATATTTTATATACACCAGACGAACCACGAAACTTTTGGTTGCAATCGGCCGCAGAATGCGGCCGCAGGGCCGCAAATATTGGCCACAAGTGCCGTTTCTATGAATTGGTTGAAGATACAAAAAAAGTTAGAGAACAACATTTTCTTAGATTAAAAAAATAATAGGAGTCTATTCTGATCATTTTTTTGATATCTTGAACTTTTTTGAACTCGGCCCCAATTTACCGGTATTTTGGGGGGGACCCGCTTGGACTAACTTTTTTATTATTCATCCTAGATGGGAGTTGTGACATATCAAATCCAATGATTTTAAGGTGCTGATTACGAATTTGATGTTTATTTTTAGCTAAATGTTACCTTTGAGTCACCAGTGGCTTTTGGTAGCGTTTCCATTCCTAATATGATAAGGAAAGTCGTGTGATGTTTACACCAGATTTTTTACTGATGGACCAGCATTGATTTCTATTAGAAATAATCTTTATTTGGTAGTTATGTATACTGTTAATTGAATGAAGGCAATATTAATCATGTACATAATATTCAAGGTTTCAGAAATGTGTAGTTTATTTTGTGCACTATTATTTATTTAGATAAACTTTCTCTCTAGCATTTTTTTTATATATAATAATGAAGTTTATTTATTTTCTTTATAAAGAAACATTTATACAAAGGTACTTCTCCTAAGCTTTGAAGGGCTTCTAAGAGAAAGAGATTCATTCTTCTGTAAAGTTAAATTGCAAAATGTCGTCTTTTTTAACCAACATTTATTTAATGTTTATAAATAAAAATAACATTCCTTCTACAGAAACTATTTTTTGATTATGGTCCTATAGAAAATAAATGCCTTTATTCTATAAAAAACCTAGTTTTCTTTTTATTTATTGTTACTTGTCCAAAAAAACTCGAGCCAAAACTGACTCATGTACGATTTTATTTCAGAAAACTATCAAGGAGCTTTTTGGTTGTCTAATCAAAAAAATTCAAGAATGTGAATATCTGACAATTTTATTTGTGGTTTAATGTCCCTGTCAATTGCTAAGTTTATATTGAGACAGAGGAGGTTTTACCCTCCATTTGCTGGAAATTTCACAACCAACTACCAACAGTTACCTCTACCTCACACAGCCAAGGATTGAGCCGGGAATAGCCAGCATCACGAGGGTTCGAATTTGAAGGGTGGTCACCCATCCACATCCTAACCTCGATGTACTTTGCTTAATTTCAGTGATAATAATTCCGTGTCCGTGAGATAGGTATTGATACCTAAATCACGGTGGTGAGAGGATTATATGGACGCCCAGATCCAATGTCTAGGCTCCTTTCATGTCCATTGATTCTATTTGGTTTTAACGTCCTTTGGTTTTTTTTTTTTGCCAGCCTCACATGTTCGGAGGGAACAGAATTTTCTGTGCGAAAAGTCTGCTTCAACCGAGAATCGAACTCAGGATCTCACAGGATTATCACAACCGTTACGCCACGGGGGCTGGCTTAATTTCAATGAAAGAACAATCATCATCATCATAGGGTGGCGTCATCGTGAACGATGGTAACCAGACAGTGGAGGAATGACTCAGCACTTCTACCACTGTCTTTACAAGGAGGCTAATAATTGACAAAGGCTCCCAGAACCAAGCCAATGCTAGTCTACTCCCTGTTTATAGTCCCCCAGCCAGAACAATACCGAGGGGTATTCAATGGTGGCGCTGGTTTCTGTTTATTTCAAGTGTGATTTCACGTGACAATTTTAGATTTTTTACAACTGAAAAATAGCGGATGATATGTGAATTTAAACTAGATAAACTGCTTTATAGAAACTACATTGAAGAAGAAGAAAATCAATATACACATGGATTTTCTCTCATTTTCACGGCTTACTACATGACTAGATGATATTGTTTGTAAAATTACATGGTCCATTTCCAAGCTTTATTAACGAAGAGCAACAACAACGTTCATAAAAAAAGGTTGTTAAATTCACAACAGTAAATTTTGCCAAAGAACAAAACAAGATATGTATAGTTCAGTCTTAAAATCTAACTTTTACATATATTTTTTTAGTTGATTTACAAGGAATAAAAATAAATATAAATACTTTACAAGTATTTATATTTTTAGAATATACATATCAATATTACAGAGTTTCATGTCATCAATTTCAAAATAAATTAGATATTAATAAGTGGTCAAAATTTGGGTTTCGAACCCACTACCTTTGAATTACTAGACCGACGACGTTTACCATACCTGAAGCACGTTTTATTACGGCTGGATGCCCCTCATAACGTCAACGATTCCGGTTGGTTTTAACATCCTGATCAGGACGAGGGTGTTACCCTCCATTCGCTGGGAATCGTACCAGCTACCCACATTAACCTCACCCAGCCTGGATAGGTCCCGAAAAACGTATCAAACACATACGAACGTATTTAAAAAAAAGAAGTCGCGGGTTCGAAAGCCAGCCGGGGGGACAAGACATGTTATCCTCCAATTTGGGATTTTTACCACCTAATGATAATATGTCTTGGGCTTACTGCTGGAATAATGGGACTTAATAGTCTTAATTGGGCAGTATAAATATGGCGATATTATTCATCATCATCATCATAGAGTGGCGTCATCGTGAACGATGGTAGCCAGACAGTGGAGGAATGACTCAGCACTCCTACCACTGTCTTTCCAAGGAGGCTAATAATTGACAAGGGCCCCCAGAACCAAGCCAATGCTGATCTCTACTCCCTGTTTATAGTCCCCCAGCCAGACTGCTGGTCTACTCCCTGTTTATAGTCCCCCAGCCACACTGCTGGTCTACTTCCTATTTATAGTCACCCAGCCAGACTACTGGTCTACTCCCTATTTTAGGTCCCCAAGCCAGACTGCGATGTTATTATTATTATTAAAAAAAAAAAAAAAAAAAAAAAAAAAAAAACACTACACCGGTGCCGTCTAATTCCTTCGCCGCCGCACCCTCGAAATCCTCCAGGCGTTGGGCTCCTCGTACTTGTTGTACAGCGGCTCCAGCCTCTGGTTCTTCTTGAACTTGCTGAGCTTGGTGGGGTCACTGAACTTGAAGAAGGCGGGCGCGAACTCCACCAGCCACTTGGGGTCGCAGCTGGTCACCTCTCGCATGTACTCCTTCGTGGTCTGCACCAGCTCGTGGTAGATCACCCTGTGGGCGGGACACATAACAATTTTATTTTATTTATTTATTTACTGGCTGGGTGACTAAAAACAGGGAGTAGACCAGCAGTCTAGCTGGGGGACTATAAACAGTGAGTAGACCCAGCAGTCTAGCTGGGGGACTATAAACAATGAGTAGACCAGCATTGGCTTGGTTCTGGGGGCCCTTGTCAATTATTAGCCTCCTTGTATAGACAGTGGTAGAAGTGCTAAGTCATTACTCCACTGTCTGGCTACCATCGTTCACGATGACGCCACCCTATGATGATGATGGCGCCACCCTATGATGTTCCCATCCTGGTGGCTTAAAAAATCGATAAAAATTTCATAAAAAAAGAGAGACTGAGGAAACTTAAAAAACGCTCTGCTAAACAAAATATCGAGTTAAAAAAGTTGAAGAAAAGCTGTAAAGCCCAAATCAAACAAGACTATCTTGATCATGTTAAACATATATCTAATGAAATTAAAAAAGGGAATAGTAAGCCGTTTTGGCAATTTACAAAAGAAAAAAGAAAAGATCCTCCAAAAACCATACTCACCTACAACGATAAAGAAATTTCAAACCCTCAAGAAATAGCAGACGCATTCGCAGAACATTTTATGAAAGCTTACAACCAGACAACATCAAATTACTGCCCTGATTTCAATCCCGACTCTAATTTGGACTATTTCCACCTAGGTCTTATATCACAGAACGATGTTTCTGATGTGATAAAATCTATGCCAAAAAACAAACCACCTGGTCCAGACGGCATTCCTCCCTTGATTTTTGTAAACTGTATTGAAGAAATAAAATTCCCCCTCTCTATACTGTTTAATTTGTGTTTAAAAACTGGCATTTTTCCAGATGGTTTAAAAGAGTCAATTGTACATCCCGTCCCCAAGAAACCAATGTGCACCAACGTGGCCCTACATCGCCCAATTTCAAATCTAAATGCCATTGCTAAAATTTTCGAGGGTGTTCTTTACAACAAAATTTCAGTTTTCATCTCCAACAAAATATCAGAAAATCAGCATGGTTTTGTTAATAAAAAATCGACCATTACAAATTTGGTACAATTCTCTGACATTATAGCGAGAACACTGCCTCAGGCAGATGTACACGTAGTGTACACCGATATCGAAAAATGTTTCGATAGGTTGGCCCATGACTCTATATTACAAAAATTGGTAAAAACAGGTTTTTCTCCCCCTTTGGTTAATTTATTTGCAAGTTATCTGCAAAACAGAAAAATTGTTGTGCAATATAAAAATTCAAAATCCACCCCATTTACACCCCCCTCGGGAGTAGCTCAGGGCAGCAAATTAAGTAGTTTAATATTTATACTTGCATACAATGAAATCTGCCAACATGTCCTGCACTCCAATATACTCCTCTACGCTGATGACGTAAAAATTTTTAGACCCGTCAAAACAATTGAAGATTGTCAGCTTCTACAAGATGACTTGAGCTCAATTACTAAATGGCTTGCAACTATTGGTTTAAATTTCCACCCTGAAAAATGCTCTGTGATGGTATACACCAACAAAAAGAACCCAAGTCCACCTCAGTACTCTTATAACATCAATAACACAGTCCTAAAATATGTGAATGAGTACAAAGATTTAGGAATACACTTCCAAAGTAATTTAAACTTCGACTCTCATAGACAGATCACTGAATGCAAAGGTTACCAGAGGCTAGGTATGATAATGAGATACAGTAAACCCATCCAAGATATTGACGTGATTAAAATTTTATATCAATCTTTGGTAAGATCTGTCTTAGAATACGGTTCAATAATTTGGCTGCCGTATACAAAGGTGGGGAAAAGGGCCATTGAACGAATCCAGGCAAGATTTGTACGAGGTATGTTTTTTTAAACATTTAATTTCTATCCTCTTTATCCTGAGTACATTGAATATAACTTGTTGACTGAAAATCTTGACCTAGAAACCCTAGCAAACCGAAGGGAAAAACAACAAATGACATTTTTACTTAATGTTCTAAACTTTAATCTTAACTGCCCCTACATTCTAGAGAAAATACACCTAAGAGTCCCTAATAACAGACTAAGAAACTCAGGAAATTTGACCTTCCACCTGCCAAACAAGAAAGAAACATGTCTCTTTAAATCTCCCATTATTTCCATCATGTCAACTTTTAACACCCTGGAAAACCAACCGGATATTTTCCAGTAGGGAAAGAGACCAGCAACAGTTATTGCCCTCATAGATGTCATCCTTTGACTTTATATCTGTGTTGGTGTAGTTGCTTTCAAAAAAAAAAAAAAAAAAAAAAAAAAAAAAAAAAAAAAAAAAAAAAAATGATGATGATTTACTAAATTTATAGGTATCATTTTTATATGAATTGGAACCATTTGAGGGGGGGACCTCAGAAAAAATACTCGGATTTTTTTCTCACCTCTATAGCTAAGGGCCACCCAAACACCACACACACCACGGTTTGTAGACATTTTATAGATATAGATAGATTTATGTATGTATTATTTTATTTTCTTCTTGACTTGTGTTTAACAATTATTTTGTATTGAAAAAACATCAAAAAAAAAAAAAAAAAAAAAAAAAAATACACTTTATTAATTGGACATATTATATGCAACACAAATAATTACAAATTAAAATACAATATAAGAAAAGAAAAAAATAAAGAAATATATACATAACATATGTCCTAACTAAAGGGCGGGGTTATTGCCTTTGGCAATCTCTTCCACCCAACCCTTATAATAAATAGTCATTATAATAAAGGCACTACACCCTTACTGACCTTCGTACCTAGATCGATAAGGCGGCGGACTTGTAATCGGAGGTCGGTGGTTCAATTCCCATAACAATAGTCATTATAATAAAGGCACTACACCCTTACTGACCTTCGTAAGCACAAAAGGAAAAAGTGTCCCATGGGCTGGGTAAGCTCAAATAATTCAAATGAGGATGTTAAAAGCAAAAATATCGATATGCCCTGGTGGTTAAATTATACCTTCTCCTAAGGTATCTATTAAGCCAGTGCTAGAATCGATTGCAGGTTAAATACATCAGTTCTCGTTCTGTCACTAAAGATAAATAACGTCCAGCGATGTTAGGACTTGGATGGGTGACCAGTGACCATTCAAATTTGAATCTTCTTCTTGCTGAGTATTATACCCGGACCCAGTCAGGCTGGGTGAGGTTAATTTGAGTAGCTGGTTTGTGAGTTTCCAGCGAATGGAGGGTAAAACCGACCGTCGGGATGTGACCATGCAGTTGAAAGCGACAGAAAGTAGTATTGCACTCACCACTCGGGCTGTCTGTTGAAGAGGGCACTGCTCGGGTGGATGTACACAACTTGGCTGTCGACCAGCGTCCTGTATCCTTCCTGGGGGTCCTTTTTGGCGGCGTTCCTGAAGAATCCGGAACACACGGCTTTCTGCACTCGTACCGTGTTCTTCCCGGCTGACACGACGTCAAGCTTATGCCTGGGGAAGAGATACGATTATTGTTTTATAATAATACATATAACCATTAGGCGAGGTTAACGCTCAAAGCGTTTTCTACTACCTAACCCTCAGAGTCTTATTATACCTACAGTGGTCACAAAAAAAAGAAGAAGAAGAAAAAACAAAAAAACCAAAAAAATTGGACCAAAAAAATGTTTTTTTTTCTGATTATTATTATTACAAAATGAGGAAATATCCAAGAATTGGGTGGGATTCAAACCACAGATCACGGATCCTCGTGCAACATTGTTTGTATATTATATTACAAGTGAGTTTCCAGCGAATAGAGGGTAAAACCCCCGTCGTGATATGAGCTCGCAGGACTCTCTCACCTGTCCATAATCCCCAGCAGCTGCTTCCTCACGTCCTGGGCCCGCTTCAGAGTTCTGATCTGCACAAAGTTCTCGTAGCACCAGGCGTTGCTGAACTTGTTGTTCCGCCAGGAGTTGTAGACGGCTAGGAGCGTGATGTGGTCCCCCTCCGTCTGGTTGAACTTGGCTTTCTTCTGGTCCGCTAGTGCCTGCTTGTCTTTTGGCCTGAAAATGTTGATTATTTTTTGGTGATACATGATTAATTAAATATACAGAGTGGACCTTTTTTGGTTAACCCTGTATAAGTTCTCAGGAAAAATTTAGTTATACAAATATACACAACTCTAGGTAAAACAAATAAACAGAGAAATGATTGGACACTTGGCTTTTTTTGTTTTTCTTAATTGAAACAAAAGTATTAAGTAAAACAATTTTTTTTATCTTAAAATTATTTCTAGAATGAAAAAATAAAAAAAAGCACACAGTTTAAGATCAGTTAGGCATTGCTGAATATCGTAATAATATTTGTGTTATTTTATCACAATTTCAGTAAGAAGCGCAGAATTATAGGACTAATTCGTTTCTTTTATGTTCTCGCGTATCGTTTGCTCATAATTAATAGTTTTTTTTAATGGCTTTGTTTAACGTGGCAGGATTCTTCCAAAGGAGCTCTTCCACCCAACCACCTGTGGCCGTTACTGTGGCCGAGCGGGCAGCGCGCTATACTTGCATGCACAGTGACCTGGGTTTGAATCCCAGCGGAGAATTTTTCGGCTCCCTTCTTTGGATGTTACGGGGTCCACCCATACCTCGTGAGGAAAAATGAGTTGCTCCTTTACTGTGAGCAGCAACCAGTGGCGGAATTATGGGTAAAAATAAGATATTGCAATATTCCAAGAAAGCAAAAAGTCCTATAATTCTGCGCTACTCACTAAAATTGTGATATGATAATACAAGGAAACACATTTATTTATTTGCCTATAGTTCCTGCACTGGTCGCTGCTCACATTAAAGCAGCTACTCATTTTTCCTCACGAGGTATGAGTGGACCCCGAACACCCAAGTACAAAGCAGAAAAAATTCTGCCCCGCCGGGGATCGAACCCAGCTCACCGTGCGTGCAATACCTACCTCGTTAACTCACTCGGCCACGGTGACTACTATACCCCGAACATCCAAGTACAGAGCAGGAAAAATTCTGCTCTGCTGCAGTAATATTAAAAATAAAAAATACATGGTGATAATAACTAAAGATCTCACCTGTAGAAGACGTTCTGCACAGACAGCATGGAGACAATGGTAAGCACCTCATCGGAGCACTGCAGGTGGACTGACATGATCAACATCTTGGACAGGTTGGGCTCCAGAGGAAACTCGGCCATCTGGAATGGAAATTGAGAAACGTTTTAATGGTTTTTTTTTTTTAACTCGCTTAACTAAATCCATGCTGAAAGCGGGCCTTAAACCACCAACCGAAGTTAAGCAACGAACTAAATCTTTGCTGAAACCGGGAATTAAACCACCAACCGAAGTTAAGCAACGAACTAAATCTTTGCTGAAACCGGGACTTAAACCACCAACCGAAGTTAAGCAACGTCCAGCGAGGGTGACTTTAATGTGGGTAGCAGGTTTATGATTTTCCTGCGATTGGATGAAAATGACCATGCAGTTGCAGTTGAAAGCGACGTTAAACCCAAATTAAAAAAAAAATGAACCATCGACCTCCAGGTTACAAGTCCGCCGCCTTATCGATCTAGCTACTGAGGTCGGTTGAGAAACGTTTCTTTTTTCTCAACGTCTCTATAATAGGAATGTAGCTTCACCTGAATATAACCTCCCCTGACCAAGTGGCACTATACATTAACCTCAGCCAGCCTGGGTTAGTTAAACTCTTCTATTATTATTTATTACTATTAGAATTATTATTGAATTCTTTATTGATAGGTCATATGCACAAAAAAGTAATACTAAAAATTGAAATACAAAATTGAGAACAATATAAAAAAGAAAAAGAGATAAACAAGAAATAACATAGATAAAATATATACAGATGTCCTGAAATATATACAAAGGCTAGGGGACGTTAAACAGGGAGAAGACCAGTGGCTCGTTAGAGGACTATAAACAGAGAACAGACTAGCCAACCCTTACAAGCCAGGCTGGCTTGCAGTTTCCTAAGGGTTTAATGGCTTATAAAGAAAAGTCCAAGTCCAGATGGGTTCTTGACTTCGGCAATCTCTTCCACTCAACCCCCCACGAAAAACTCACCCTGCGTCCCAGCCGCGTCAGCAGCCCCTCATTGTCTAGCGCCGACAGCGAGTGCAGCTGTTCCAGGGCCATGATCAGGGACTCCACGGGGGGCGCGTCCATGAAGTCAAAATGGAGCAGGTCGTTGATCCCCATGGTCTTCAGCTGTAGGACAGTAGTGGCCAGGTTGGTGCGCTGGATCTCAGGCACGGGCGTGGGGAGCATCTCGTCCCGGTACGCGCGCTCCGTGTACAGACGGTAGGTCTTCCCTGGGCCCGTGCGGCCGGCCCTGCCCGCACGCTGCTTGGCTTGAGCCTGGGGGTAGAGAGTGAGGGAAAGTTGAGAAGTACAGTCGAAACTTGGGGGTAGGATGATTAAAGTACAACTTCTCACTTTTCTGTTTATTGTGATTAACCCTTGGACGACTGGGTGTAAAACCGGTGGTACACGCGTGTCTGTACGGAATGAACTTACTAAAAACATGCCGGTCGTCTATGTGTTAAAATAGAGAGGTTAGTTGATGGCACGGATATTCAGAACTATTACCTGCTGATGAGAGCAAATAAGCTCGAAACAGCTGTCCAGGTATGTTTTGATATTCATGTACATCTAAGTACAAATTCTCACTTTTCTGTTTATTGTGATTGTGATCTGGCTAGGGGACGTTAAATAGGGAGAAGACCAGTGCCTCGTTAGAGGACTATGAACAGAGAACAGACTAGTCACCCTAACAAGCAAGACTAGGTTGCAGTTCCACAAGGTTTTAATGGTTTATAAAGAAAAAGCCCAAGTTCTCATGATGGTTGATCGCACATAGAAACATGTAAGTGCTTTAGAACGAGCCAACTTTTAAACCAAATTTAGATAAAGACCATCACTCCCTCAGCTGTAGCCAAGCTGGCTACAACAACAATAGTTCAAGATAACCTCTTTCTAAGAGTGGATGTAAGAAACCTCATTCCAAAAAGAAACATCTGGGCCTCATTCCTTTCAACTGCTAAACAACATACTCTAATTGCTTTATTTGAATGAAATATAACAGTGAATGTTTCACAACCTTTGAAAAATGGCTGTGAAACACACTCTCTTTAAAAATAGACTCGGCTATCATAATTAAGTGCGGGCTTTATGAGTCCTACACTGAATTTTCAAAGACATATTCTCACCTGAGAGATGGGCGTGACTACCAGAGAGTCCATGCCGGTCTTGGAGTTGTAGACCTTCTGCTTGACGAACCCAGGGTCCACCACATAGAAGATGCCGTCTATAGTGAGGGAGGTCTCCGCGATGTTGGTGGCTATCACTACCTGAGGAGAAAGCAAAGGGAATCAGGTCAGGTTGTGGCTATCACTACCTGAGGAGAAAGCAGGGGGAATCAGGTCAGGTTGTGGCTATCACTGCCTGAGAAGAAAGCAGAGGGAATCAAGTCAGGTTGTGGCTATCACTACTTGAGAAGAAAGCAAAGGATAATCAAGTCAGGTTGTGGCTATCACTACCTGAGAAGAAAGCAGAGGGAATCAAGTCAGGTTGTGGCTATCACTACCTGAGAAGAAAGCAGAGGGAATCAAGTCAGGTTGTGGCTATCACTACCTGAGGAGAAAGCAGAGGGAATCAAGTCAGGTTGTGGCTATCACCACTACCTGAGAAGAAAGCTGAGGGAATCAAGTCAGGTTGTGGCTATCACTACCTGAGGAGAAAGCAGAGGGAATCAAGTCAGGTTGTGGCTATCACTACCTGAGGAGAAAGCACAGGGGAACCAATTTAGGTAGGGAATGTTTTAAATTTATTTTTTTCAAGATTCATCAACCTCAGTAGCTGGATCGATAACCTTATTGGGTTAGGTGGTAGAAAATGCGTTAGGTTAACATCACCTGGTGGTTAACTCCCAGTAAAGAGTATATAACTCCCAGTAAATAGTCTGTCCCGGTAGCTCAGTGGTAAAGGCGGCACTCTGTGAATCTACAGGTTCCAGAGGTCGTGGGTTCGAAACCCAGCCGGGACATGACAAGTTATCCTCCCATTTGGGATTTTTACCACATAATAATATGTATGTCTTGGGCTTACTGCTGGAATAATGGGACTTTAACACGTATGAGACGGCGTGCCCACCGGTGGGTCACGTTTTTTTTTTCTTCAATTTCCCTTGTAACGTGACCCACCGGTGGGCACAGATAATGCAATTTTTAATATATTTTTGTGCTCGCCCGTCCCAATTTTTTTTTGTTGTTGTCATATTTGGAACACATACCCTAATTTGAAGCCGTCCCAGCGTACAAACTATAGAAAATGGGACCAGTCTCATACGTGTTAATAGTCCTCATCGGGCAGTACTTATTATTATTATTATTACCTTCCTAGAGCCGGGGGGCGCGGCCTCGAATATCCGCGTCTGCATCTCACTGGGCAGGGCGGAGTACACAGGCAGGATGATGAGCTCGGGAACATCCGGCCCCAGGGACTTCATCCTCTCGTACAGAATCTCGCACGCAGTGTCGATCTCTTCCTGACCTGGGAACACATAATGAACATTATTGTTTATTTATTTTTGGTTTACCTGTGAGTCTTTAGTTCACTGACGATGCCGTAACTGGCGAAATGGCCATCTGAAAATAAATAATTAAGTAAAACAAAAAAAGCCAAGTATTTTCTATCTTCAAATTATTTCGATGTTTATTTGTTTTACCAAGAGTTGTGTATAACTGTAAGTTTTTCCTAAGAACTTATATATTTCATTACCTGTGGTGTTTTTTTTTTTTTTTTGGTTTAACTGTGATCACGTTGAATCACAGCTAACAAGAATCGTATTTAAAGAAGATAAAAAGGAGAGATATAGAGTTATTTGTTTTACTATGTCATTTTTTTAGTAGCATCGACATTACGAGAACTAATGATATTGCATCATATTTCCAACCAACCATCATTGTCCAATATCAATCTCGTAATACCGCCACTGGTCCTTACGAGGCTAGGGTAGGCCCCGACATGCAGAGTACAACAGACTGGAAAAAAATTCAACCCCGCCGGGATTCAAACCCGGGTCATTTGGAGTGGGAGTATATCTCCCACTATATCACTCAATCGTTAAACAGGGAGAAGACGAGTGTCTCGCTAGAGGACTATAAAGAGAGATTACAGACTAGCCAACCCTTACAAGCCAGTCTAGCTTGCAGTTTCCTAATGGTTTAATGGCTTATAAAGAAAAGTCCAAGTCCTTATGATGGTTGATCGCACACAGAAATATGTGGTTCAGGACGAGTCAACTTTGAAATAAAGTTGGCTGGAGACCAACAACAACAACATCACTCAGAGATATACACACTCAATACTCCTGGAGCTTATATCTCTGATGTGTTCTGATGTACTTCTGGTGTGTTTAAGGTAGCATAATATAGTTACCATAGTTAGTTAAAGGTAAAATAGTTAAAGCGGTATTTTATGATCAAAATGAAAGACAGAGTTTAAAAGCTTTAAGAAATATTTATTAGGATGAATACAGAACTGTCACAATGTAACTGACTGACTGATTGCTGAAAATGGTATCCAGTTCTTGAGGAAATATAGATTTATATTGTTGGCCGAAATCACTACTACTATGCAAGAGTGATACTGCAACAAGCGGTAACTAAAAAAAAAGGTACCATCGATACAGACGTTAAACTTACTCATTATGACTTACTCGTTATGATTTTTTTTTTTACAATTTGGCTTAAGCAATTTCACGATTACTACTACGGGCCAACTGTCTTACCCGTCAGGAAGAGCAACACATCTCCCGGAGGTTCGCGCAAGTGGATCTGCATGACGGTGATGAGGGAGGCGTCCAGGTAGTCTGTCTCCGGCTCCTTCGTGTAGAGAACCTCCACGGGAAAGGTGCGCCCGGGAATGGTGAAGATGGGCGCCTCGAAGAAGTAGGTTAACGTCTTTCCTCATACCTTCAATATTGTACCTTTCTTTCCTCATACCTTCAATATTGTACCTTTCTTTCCTCATACCTTCAATATTGTACCTTTCTTTCCTCATACCTTCAATATTGTACCTTTCTTTCCTCATACCTTCTTTCCTCAAACCTTCAATATTGTACCTTTCTTTCCTCATACCTTCAATATTGTACCTTTCTTTCCTCATACCTTCAATATTGTACCTTTCTTTCCTCATACCTTCAATATTATACCTTTCTTTCCTCATACCTTCAATATTGTACCTTTCTTTCCTCATACCTTCAATATTGTACCTTTCTTTCCTCATACCTTCAATATTGTACCTTTCTTTCCTCATACCTTCAATATTGTACCTTTCTTTCCTCATACCTTCAATATTGTACCTTTCTTTCCTCATACCTTCAATATTGTACCTTTCTACCATCTTAATCTATCAATAAATTGTAAAATGTCTAGAAAATAAGGAGACATTGTAACAAAAAAAAAGGTAAAATAGTTAAAGCGGTAACAAAAAAAAAGGTTCCATCGACATAGACGTTAACTTACTCGTTTTGGTTTTTTTTTTTTTTTTTTTTTTTTTTTTTTTTTTTAAATTGGCTTAAACACAGACGTTAACTTACTCGTTATGATTTTTTTTTTTTTGGCTATTTCACGATTACTAGTGGCCAACTTTCTTACCCGTCAGGAAGAGCAACACATCGCCCGGAGGTTCGCGCAAGTGGATCTGCATGACGGTGATGAGGGAGGCGTCCAGGTAGTCTGTCTCCGGCTCCTTCGTGTAGAGAACCTCCACGGGAAAGGTGCGCCCGGGAATGGTGAAGATGGGCGCCTCGAAGAAGTAGGTTAACGTCTTTCCTCATACCTTCAATATTGTACCTTTCTTTCCTCATACCTTCAATATTGTACCTTTCTTTCCTCATACCTTCTTTCCTCATACCTTCAATATTGTACCTTTCTTTCCTCATACCTTCAATATTGTACCTTTCTTTCCTCATACCTTCAATATTGTACCTTTCTTTCCTCATACCTTCAATATTGTACCTTTCTTTCCTCATACCTTCATTCCTCATACCTTCAATATTGTACCTTTCTTTCCTCATACCTTCAATATTGTACCTTTCTTTCCTCATACCTTCAATATTGTACCTTTCTTTCCTCATACCTTCAATATTGTACCTTTCTTTCCTCATACCTTCAATATTGTACCTTTCTTTCCTCATACCTTCAATATTGTACCTTTCTTTCCTCATACCTTCTTTCCTCATACCTTCAATATTGTACCTTTCTTTCCTCATACCTTCTTTCCTCATACCTTCAATATTGTACCTTTCTTTCCTCATACCTTCAATATTGTACCTTTCTTTCCTCATACCTTCAATATTGTACCTTTCTTTCCTCATACCTTCAATATTGTACCTTTCTTTCCTCATACCTTCATTCCTCATACCTTCAATATTGTACCTTTCTTTCCTCATACCTTCTTTCCTCATACCTTCAATATTGTACCTTTCTTTCCTCATACCTTCTTTCCTCATACCTTCAATATTGTACCTTTCTACCATCTTAATCTATAAATAAATTGTAAAATGTCTAGAAAATAAGGAGACATTGAAACAAAAAAAAAAGGTAAAATAGTTAAAGCGGTAACAAAAAAAAAAAGGTACCATTGACACAGACGTTAACTTACTCGTTCTGATTTTTTTTTTTAATTGGTTTAAACACAGACGTTAACTTACTCGTTTTGTTTTGTTTTGTTTTTTTTTTTTTTTGTTTTTTTTTTTTTTTTTTTTTAATTGGCTTAAACACAGACGTTAACTTACTCGTTATGATTTTTTTTTTTTTTGGCAATTTCACGATTACTAACTGGGGCCAACTTTCTTACCCGTCAGGAAGAGCAACACATCGCCCGGAGGTTCGCGCAAGTGGATCTGCATGACGGTGATGAGGGAGGCGTCCAGGTAGTCTGTCTCCGGCTCCTTCGTGTAGAGAACCTCCACGGGAAAGGTGCGCCCGGGAATGGTGAAGATGGGCGCCTCGAAGAAGTAGGAGGAGAACTTGACGGCGTCCAGGGTGGCCGAGGTGACGATCAGCTTGATCTCGGGGCGCTTCTTCACGGCCTGCTTGAGTAGACCTGAGGGGCGGGGGTTGTTCAATTTTTATTTATTTATTTATTTATTTATTTACACTTTATTTATTTTTACAAAACAATCATCAACAAAGAATTAATAACAATAATTTAAAAAAACTTAGAAATATGTACAAAAAAAAGTAATAATAAAGATTAATTTATAATTACAATAGTTTTGTAACCCGGGGCGAAGTTAATGCCTTAGGCATTCCTTAGGGGATTGTTAAATTGTGGTATGATTTTTTTATTTGTGGTGAAGCACAAGGCCTCGTCACATTTTTTGTGGGTAGCGCAGCATTACTAAGAGCCTCCTTCACATTTCGAATTATTCTATTACATTAATTTCTTTTTACTCTGGTAATGCCGGCACTGGTTGTTACTCATACAAGTAACTACTCATTTTTCCTCACGAGGTATGAGTGGACCCCGAACATCCAAGTACAGAGCAGAAAAATTGCTGCTCTGCTGGGAATCGAACCCAGGTCACCATGCGTGCAATGCGTAGCGCGCTAACTCACTCTGCCATGGGGACTACTTAAATTGTTGTATATTGTGGTATGAAATAGATAAAGAGTTTGGTTTTAAGTAGATCAAATATATACTTGATCCCAAATATAGTATACTATAATATATGAACTTTATTTAGCAGATCACTCAAATAGCCACCTAAAGGGGAGGCCTCAGATACTGTATCTGATTTTGAATAAGTTTTATTCTATTTTTCCATAATGTATTCATTAATTATTTATTGATTAGTATTCTAATGTTATGTTTATTTTGATATGTATTAAAAATTTATTCAAATAAAGGCTATAATAAATAAATAAATATTTTATTTTTCAAATTTCAAATTTATTCTAAAACGTCAAAAACAAAGAAAAACTACAGAAAAATAATAATAACACGCTGAGGGGCTGCTTCACACTCTCGAAAGGTGACACCATAAATAATAATAATAATAATAAGTTGATTATCTTTCAAAAATTAAGGTCCATGACTAGCCCATATAGAAGACGTATTGTAGATGGTCCCATTTTAAATTCATCAACTTCGCACTAGCGGTTGTTGGAGATAGAGACCATGCGCCCTACCTTTAACGTTTTACTCAAACGCTTAACTTTCCACCAATCACAGAGCTGTAAAGTGATCACTTGACTTTACATTTACATGAGCCGGGACTTGGTAGGTACACATCGACCCGGCCAAATAGTGGAAGGTAACCACCAGACGAGGTTAATGCTTAAAGCATTTGCTACCACCTAACCTTCAGAATCTTATTATTATGTGGTCATATACTCAAATAAATGAGAAAAATTCATACATTGGGTGGGATTCGAAACAACGGATCCCTACGCTCCTGGATTACCAAACTAGCGCCTTAACCACTCGGCTACCAATGCACGATTTTGACCACTTGGCTGTCGCGAACGCGAGGTGTTTTTAATTACTAGTCTGAAATATTTAATTAATAACTTTTGTAAACAAATGACAGACATTTTAACTTTAGGAAATAGGCCTAAAGTTAGTTGCAATCGAGACGCCGACTAGAGGTGTTGCAATTGAGACGCCGACGAGGGCGGAAGTTCAAGTTTTTCTAGAAGCTGCACCGACTAGAGGTGTGGCAAGTAATTTAGACTCCGACTAGAGGAGTACCGAGTTCATTAGTAGTTTCAATAGAGTGACATTTAGATATTTGATTAAATTAGTGAAGTTAAATAGTAGTGATTCAAATAGTCAATCTTTCATTTTGATATAATACAAAGTAATTTTATTATAGTTTGATTTTTGCAATAGTGCATAATCTAGTAAGATAAACAGTTTTGCCAAGTGACATTGATTCGCCTAAATAAACCTATTATCTATGTTTAATTCATAACTATATAAGTACATTGTGAAAGTAATAAATATATAACCAAAACATTTAGAATCCCCCCTTTAGATCCACAAACAATTAGTTTTTATTTTCTCTGTCGTTATCTTCCACGTGTTCGCACCAGGCGAATTCACGACAGAAGAAAATTTTGGTAGCAGAGCGTGGTTACAATAAAACTACTATAGTAAAGTTTTAATAAAGTGATCTAAACATAATTTCAATAGTTTTATCATAAAAAGTACGAGGAAAATCAATATTTTTTGAAGTTAGAAACCGAACTACTTCCCGGTGCAGTGTATCGTCAAAGGCATAGTTCACGCAAGGGATTCTGGGATTACCAGACGCAAGGACGCCAGCCTTCAATATTCATGCGCGCGTTGGAGGACATCTTGTAATCAGAGCTACAGCGACAGCAGCGCTAGAGAGAGGATAGCGGCTATCTAGTCAACCCGGTTGAGAAGTGAAGTTGCACACAGAACATCTTTTCAAACAGCTGATAAGTTGCTAATTATTATTTTTAAACTTCTCACTTTTCTTTTGTTTATTGTTTTGATCGAACATTCAATTTAATTAGAGACTTTTTTAATTAAGTGTTTAAGTCATAGAAAAAAAACACTTTAAGGTGTTATTAAATTTTATGAATTATTATGATGACAATGTAATTGGTATTCTACTATAACGATTAATATTATTCAATCAGTATTAGAGTATTTTAAGCCTTTAATAATTTAGAGGTCTTGAGTTAGTCAGTAGCTTGATTTAATGATCCTTTTTTTATATTTATCTACAAATAAAGTATTTATGTAGATTCTTTACTTATTTAAATTTAGTAGCACCTATTGTCGTAGGAAATAGGTTACAAGGTACAATTTTTTTAGCATGATACAAACAACAGTTAATAGTACTTGAGTAATTTCTTATTACTTATTAGATACTACGTAGGTAGTTAGCTAGCCATGAATTAGTAAGTATGTAATTTTTATTAGCCTGATTATTCTTATTTTAGTTAACATATTGAAATATTTTTCTCCCTTATTTTTTCCTTATCTTAGATTATAATGGCTTCAGTTACTGTTTTAAAACGTAACTTTACTAGAAGTAAAAATCAACTTAGTAAGGTCGAATCTACTGTATCAGAGATACACGTAATTCAAAGGTCTGCTTTCACTGAAGGTTTTGTGAAAGCCTCAATCAGTCAAATTAATTATGTTAAAGAGATATTAGCCCTTTATATCACTAGAAGAGATTTGTTAGAAAATGCTCTAAGTGAAAATGAGTCCGAATTAGAAAGCCTAGACACAACAGTTAGCGATGAGCTGCACGATAGATTGACACAGGAGATTTCAGAAGTAGAGGCTAGGATAGCTGATTATGAGTCCGTGAAGTTAGGAATTGATCGTCAGTTGGAACACAAAGAAAAAGAAAATGAGCGTAAGTTTTTGCTAGAAAAACAGGCAAAGGATATTGAGCAAGAAGAAAATGAGCGTAAGTTTTTGCTAGAAAAACAGGCAAAGGATATTGAGCTAGTCGAGTTAGAATACAGAGATCGTATTAAGCTAGAAGAATTACAAATTCAGAAGATGGAATTAGAGTTAGCCAATCCTAGTGTACAAAGAGCTCAACCAATGGACAGCTCCAGTTATAGTTTTCTGCCAAAGGTAGAACTTATTAAATTTGATGGTTCAGAACCCGAGAGGTACAGTGAGTTTTGGGAATGTTTTGTCCAAATCATAGATAGTAAGACAAATATTCCTGATAGTCTAAAGTTACAATACCTCAAAATGCAGCTTACAGGTAAAGCGTCTAAATTGTTAGATGGTGTAAAAATGACCAGTGCTAATTACAAACTAGCAAAGGAAATATTGCACGAAGCATATGGTAGTGAAGTCATTGTTGCAAATAAACTTTACAATGACATAGTGAAAATGACACTTCCCTCTAACAAAAAGGAAGATGTTCACAAGTTTTATACCGAGCTAGAAGTAAAACTGAAGTTGTTAGAGAATTTAGGAGATGTAGTAGAGAACAAAATTTTAGCTTCCGTGGTGTACAATAAATTGACTACAGGCACCCAATATGAGTTAGTAAAAAAAAATGGGGAAAATATATCTGTAGAGATCATTAGGAAACAAATGAAAGATGAGCTTAAAGTAGAGAGTGTCATGAAGTCTCTAGGCTCCACGGAAAAGTCTAACACTGCTAGGTCAGGTGAGTTTCAATTTAAATCACCCATTACTCCTATGAGATATGAGAAGAAACCTTATACCGCTGAGTCTCTATTAATAGTAGATAGACAACAGCATAAGAACAGTGGTATTAAAAATTCTAGTCCAAACACAGTTAGACGTAATAATAATTATAAATGTGTTTTTTGTGAGGGAAATCACTTTAGTGATGAGTGCCAGACTTATTCTACTCTGATTGAAAGAAAAAAGAAACTAAATGGGCGTTGCTATATTTGTCTGAGCTTATCTCATCCTACTCGTGATTGTAAAAATTATACCAAGTGTTGGCACTGTGGAAAAATTGGACATCATTATAGGGCACTTTGTCCAGACAAGTTTTCTAAAGGTCATGGACCTGATAAGCATTCAGAATACAGAAATTGGGACCTCATTAGAAGTAAACCTAGGTCTAACTCTGCGCCCAGATCTAGTTCTGTGCGTGATAAGAAGGTAGACATTAGTACTAATAGTGCATTAACAGGCCAGGAAAATGTGCAAGAGTTTTCCGCTACAACGGCATGCGCCGTAAATACTGTAGTTTTTATGCAAACTGCTGTACTTCATGTAAAAGGCAAGAATAGCAATGAAACTATTAAAGTTCGGGCTATTTTAGATACAGCTTGTAACCATTCGTACGTAAGTGAAAGGCTGCAGAAGTTACTGGGATTAGAAACTGGTAAAGTAATGCCAATGAATGTTTATACATTTGGGGCTTTAGAACCCAAGCACATGAAAGCTCCAGAAGTGTCTCTAGACATGGTTACAAGTGATTCAAATTTTGAACTGAAATTATTGGTAGTACCTACAATTGTTAGTGCTGATAATAAACTATTATGTGACCGGGAGTTCATTAGGAAGTTAAATGAAAACTATAGCTTAGCTGACCGGTACTTATTAGATAATCCTGAAATGCAGTTTGACATACTCTTAGGAGTTGATTATTATGCCCAGTTTTTCTTGCCAGAGAAAATTAAAGTGAAAGATAATTTGTATCTGTTCAACACTGTATTTGGATACGTATTTAGTGGAACCACCACAGAAAGTAAGTTATCAGAAGATCAAAATATCGCTTCTTCTTCTTTGTATACTAGAACTGAGATAGGTTTAGATTCAACCGATGATGTACGTAAGTTATGGGAATTGCAAACCATCGGAATAAAGGACAATTGTTCTATTGTAGATGACGATCTTGCCTTGCAGACTTTTGAGTCTAGTCTGCAATATAAAGATAGTAGATATTATGTAGATTTCCCATGGAAGAATAATACTAGAGACGTTCAGTCTAACTACGACTTAGCCATAGAGAGACATTGGTCAAAACCATATGTGTCTTCCTTACGTGAACGGAAAGTCACCATGATTCGTCAGGGTAAAGTGACGTGTGTAGAACCAAAACTAGGCGAGGTTGTTTTAATTACAGAAGTTAAAACAAAACGATCAAATTGGCCGTATGGTATAATACGGAAACTCTACTATAATCGTCATAATAAAGTAGGTACCGTTGATGTTCAAGTTTCCAATGGTAACATAATTACTCGTCCTGTTAGCTCCCTCTACCCAATAGAAATGGACTAAAATGTTATTGAGGAACAAATTAATATTTCTGAAGATTTACATTTACTTGAATGTTCATTATCCTTATTATTATTATAAAATTTTATTTATTGATTTTTGTTTCTCTGAAGAAGTTCAATTTTTTATGTTAAATACTTTTCAATTTTCAGGGATCCGATAGCAGTTTATTTTTCTTTTCATAGGTAGGTCATGAAATATTTTTTGTGTTTAAAAAATAAATTAAAATGCGGTCTACTGTTGTACTTCAAATATGTTAGCAGTCCAAGCAATCATAAGTAATTATGAATATTAAGTACTTTCAAGTTACAGAAGATTATTTTAGCTGTTTATAAAAACCAATGTTTATTAGTACTTTATTCTGTAACTTATTATGATATTTATTTCTCTCTTATAATTCTTTTTCCTTTTATGGGGGGGAATGTCGCGAACGCGAGGTGTTTTTAATTACTAGTCTGAAATATTTAATTAATAACTTTTGTAAACAAATGACAGACATTTTAACTTTAGGAAATAGGCCTAAAGTTAGTTGCAATCGAGACGCCGACTAGAGGTGTTGCAATTGAGACGCCGACGAGGGCGGAAGTTCAAGTTTTTCTAGAAGCTGCACCGACTAGAGGTGTGGCAAGTAATTTAGACTCCGACTAGAGGAGTACCGAGTTCATTAGTAGTTTCAATAGAGTGACATTTAGATATTTGATTAAATTAGTGAAGTTAAATAGTAGTGATTCAAATAGTCAATCTTTCATTTTGATATAATACAAAGTAATTTTATTATAGTTTGATTTTTGCAATAGTGCATAATCTAGTAAGATAAACAGTTTTGCCAAGTGACATTGATTCGCCTAAATAAACCTATTATCTATGTTTAATTCATAACTATATAAGTACATTGTGAAAGTAATAAATATATAACCAAAACATTTAGAATCCCCCCTTTAGATCCACAAACAATTAGTTTTTATTTTCTCTGTCGTTATCTTCCACGTGTTCGCACCAGGCGAATTCACGACACTTGGCTACCAATGCACGGTGTATATTATGCAGGGGCTTACCAAAGAGAACATCAGTGTGAATGGTCCTCTCATGGGCTTCGTCCAACATGATCACAGAATAGTTGTTCAGATCCAAGTCTACTAGACACTCTCTCAGTAACATACCGTCTGTCATGTACCTGGGAACCAAACCAATAACATTAATAATTATAAAATCATTATGGCCTCCTGTGTTTTGATTTACTTTATTGAGGTAAACAGCCCTAAATTAAACAAAATAAAACAAAAAGTGTACAAAAATATACTGAAAGAAATCAATCAGGGCACCAACAAAGAGTTACATAGTTATAGCAAATAACCGACCTCAGTAGTTTGATCAATAAGTCGGCGAACTTGTAATCTGGAGGTCGGTGGTTCAAGTGCCGGTTTCAGTGTAGATTTAGTAAAGCGAGTTTGAGTTGTTGTGATATAATGAAAGTGATTAACACAACTATGAGAACTTAGTTATGGCAAATAGAGAAATTTAGCTTTGTCAAAGATCAAAGTTGCTGTTGTTGTTACCAGCTTGGCTTAAGGTGGTGAGGAAAGTGATGGTCTCCAGGCAACCTCGTACGTGGGAAAGTTGACTCGTCCTGAACCACATACATATTTCTATGGGCGATGAACCATCATCAGAACTTAGGCCATTTCATTATAAGACATTAAACCCTGCGGTAACAGCTACAAGCTAGCCTAGCTTGTTATGGTTCGCTAGTCTGTTCGCTGTTGTAAAGTTTTGAGAAACCTCAAAATAATCTGTCTTGCCCCTAGTTTCGAAAAACATAAAAATCCACTACGAGAATTATTTACTCACTTAATCAGTTATTTACACTTGATCAATAATTTACTCACTTGATCAGTTATTTACTAACTTAATCAGCTATTTACTCACTTAATCAGCTATTTACTCACTTGATCAGTTATGTACTTATTATTAAACTTATTATTATTAAACAGATTTAATCAAGTTTTATTTACAAAATATAGTATTTACAATTTACAAGAAACAAAGTTGAAATTATTAAACAAAACTTGATCAAGGGCGGTGCTAATGCCTACGGCATTCTCTTCACTCACTTAGGTCGGGTTCTACGAAAAACACCTTACCTAAAAAACGTTAGTTCCAAAGGATTCGTCAAGATAGCGCCAGTAGAGTTTAGAGCAAAACTCTACTGGCGCTATCTTGACGAATCCTTTGGAACTAACGTTTTTCGTGTTTTTCAGGTTAGATGTTTTTCGTAGAACCCGACCTCAGCTATTTACTCACTTAATCAGCTATTTACTCACTTAATCAGCTATTTACTCACTTGATCAGCTATTTACTCACTTGATCAGCTATTTACTCACTTAATCAGTTATTTACTCACTTGATCAGCTAATTACTCACTTGTGGTAGTCACCGTGGCAGAGCGAGTTAGCGCGCTAGGCATTGCACGCACGGTGACCTAGTTTCGATCCCCAGCGGGGCATGATTTTTTCTGCTCTGTACTTGGGTGTTGGGGGTCCACTAATCATACCTCGTGAGGAAAAATGAGTAACTGCTTTAATGTGAGCAGCGACCAGTGGCGGAATTATAGGCAAAAATAAGATATTGGGATATTAAAAATACGGAAAAGTCCTATAATTCTGCGCTACCCACTAACATTGTGATATAATAACACAAAGAAACACATTATTATTATTATTATTATTATTTACTCACTTGATCAGCTATTTACTCACTTAACCAGCTATTTACTCACTTGATCAGCTATTTACTCACTTAATTAGCAATTTACTCACTTGATCAGCCATTTACCCACTTGTAGTCACCGTGGCAGAGTGAGTTAGCGCGCTAGGCATTGCACGCACGGTGACCTAGTTTCGATCCCCAGCGGGGCATGATTTTTTCTGCTCTGTACTTGGGTGTTCGGGGTCCACTCATCATACCTCGTGAGGAAAAATGAGTAGCTGCTTTAATGTGAGCAGCGACCAGTGGCGGAGTTATAGGCAAAAATAAGATATTGGGATATTAAAAATACGGAAAAGACCTATAATTCTCCGCTAACCACTAACATTGTGATATAATAACACAAAGAAAAACATTATTATTATTATTTACTCACTTAATCAGCTATTTACTCACTTAATCAGCTATTTACTCACTTAAACACCTATTTACTCACTTAATCAGCTATTCACTCACTTAATCAGCTATTCACTCACTTAATCAGCTATTCACTCACTAAATTAGCTATTTACTCACTTAAACAGCTATTTACTCACTTAATCAGCTATTCACTCACTTAATCAGCTATTCACTCACTTAATCAGCTATTTACTCACTTAATCAGCTATTTACTCACTTGATCAGTTTTTTACTCACTTGATCAGCTATTTACTCACTTGATCAGCTATTTACTCACTTGATCAGCTATTTACTCACATAATCAGCTCTTTACTCACTTGATCAGCTATTTACTCACATAATCAGCTCTTTACTCACTTAATCAGTTATTCACTAACTTGATCAGCTATTTACTCACTTCATCAGTTATTTACTCACTTAATCAGCTATTTACTAACCTGATCAGTTATTTACTTACTTAATCAGTTAATCACTAACTTGATCAGTTATTTGCTCACTTAATCGGCTACTATCTGTCCCGGGTAGCTCAGTGGTAAAGGCGGGACTCTGTGAATCCAAAGATTCCAGAGGTCGTGGGTTCGAAACCCAGCCGGGACATGACAAGTTATCCTCCCATTTGGGAGTTTTACCACATAATGATATGTCTTGGGCTTACTGCTGGAATAATGGGACTTTAATAGTCCTAATCAGGCAGTTTAAATAAGGCGATATTATTATTATTTACTCACATGATCAGTTATTTACTCTTGATCAGCTATTTACTCACTTAACCCATTAACGCCTAGCGTTGCCATATGGCAACGATGGAGGCAGTGCTATTCACTCACTTGATCAGCTCTTTACTCACTTAACCAGCTAGTTACTCACTTGATCAGCTATTCACTCACTTGATCAGCTATTTACTCACTTAATCAGCTATTCACTCACTTAATCAGCTATTTACTCACATAATCAGCTCTTTACTCACTTGATCAGCTATTTACTCACATAATCAGCTCTTTACTCACTTAATCAGTTATTCACTAACTTGATCAGCTATTTACTCACATAATCAGCTATTTACTCACTTCATCAGCTTTAATCAGTTATTTACTCACTTGATCAGCTTTAATCAGTTATTTACTGACTTGATCAGCTTTAATCAGTTATTTTACTACACTTGATCAGCTATTTACTCACTTGATCAGCTTTAATCAGTTATTTACTCACTTGATCAGCTTTAATCAGTTATTTACTCACTTCATCAGCTTTAATCAGTTATTTACTCACTTGATCAGCTTTAATCAGTTATTTACTCACTTGATCAGCTTTAATCAGTTATTTACTCACTTCATCAGCTTTAATCAGTTATTTACTCACTTCATCAGCTTTAATCAGCTATTTACTCACTTCATCAGCTTTAATCAGTTATTTAGGTACTCACTTGATCAGCTTTAATCATTTATTTACTCACTTGATCAGCTTTAATCAGTTATTTACTCACTTGATCAGCTTCAATCAGTTATTTACTCACTTGATCAGCTTTAATCAGTTATTTACTCACTTGATCAGCTTTAATCAGTTATTTACTCACTTAATCAGCTTTAATCAGTTATTTACTCACTTCATCAGCTTTAATCAGTTATTTACTCACTTGATCAGCTTTAATCAGCTATTTACCCACTTAATCAGCAATTTACTCACTTAATCAGCTATTTACTCACTTGATCAGCTACTGGATCATCTATTTACTCACTTAATCAGCTATTTACTCACTTGATCAGCTATTTACTCACTTAATCAGCTATTTACTCACTTGATCAGCTATTTACTCACTTAATCAGCTATTCACTCACTTGATCATCTATTTACTCACTTAATCAGCTATTTACTCACTTGATCAGCTATTTACTCACTTAATCAGCTCCTTACTCACTTGATCAGCTATTTACTCACTTGATCAGCTATTTACTCACTTAATCAGCTATTCACTCACTTGATCATCTATTTACTCACTTAATCAGCTATTTACTCACTTGATCAGCTATTTACTCACTTAATCAGCTATTTACTCACTTGATCAGCTATTTACTCACTTAATCAGCTATTCACTCACTTGATCATCTATTTACTCACTTAATCAGCTATTTACTCACTTGATCAGCTATTTACTCACTTAATCAGCTCTTTACTCACTTAATCAGCTCTTCACTCACTTAATCAACTCTTTACTCACTTAATCAGCTCTTTACTCACTTAATGACCTATTCACTCACTTAATCAGCTATTCACTCACTTGATCATCTATTTACTCACTTAATCAGCTATTTACTCACTTGATCAGCTATTTACTCACTTAATCAGCTATTCACTCACTTGATCATCTATTTACTCACTTAATCAGCTATTTACTCACTTGATCAGCTATTTACTCACTTAATCAGCTATTCACTCACTTGATCATCTATTTACTCACTTAATCAGCTATTTACTCACTTGATCAGCTATTTACTCACTTAATCAGCTATTCACTCACTTGATCATCTATTTACTCACTTAATCAGCTATTTACTCACTTGATCAGCTATTTACTCACTTAATCAGCTCTTCACTCACTTAATCAGCTCTTTACTCACTTAATCAGCTCTTTACTCACTTAATGACCTATTCACTCACTTAATCAGCTCTTCACTCACTTGATCAATGTCTCCGAGCTCGTACAGTCCTCGAACCGAATCGTGTACCCGACCTCCTGGCCCAGCCGACACCCGAACTCCTCCGCCACCCGCTTAGCCACCGACATGGCCGCCACGCGACGCGGCTGCGTGCAGCCGATCTTCCCCCGGGCCGTGAAGCCAGCCTCGGCTAGGTACTGGGTGATCTGCGTCGTCTTGCCCGAGCCCGTCTCTCCGATCACGATCAGGATCTGGTTGTCGGCCACCGCCTGGAATCGAACCCCCGGGTCACCAGTTAAGTTTTTTTTTAAGCTTTATTAGGAGGACAACACCCTGTATGGGAAAGACCGACAGTGACAAGTACTTTATTCAATTTTGAAAATTGGCTTTCATGTCTTAACTATCTCTGTACCAATTTTTGTGTGATTTCCGCAATCGGAAAAAATATGAAAAATGTTTTTGTCCAACAAGAAATACACAAGTTATACGCGAAAAAACCTATGCGTTCCGCTAAATTTTTCCCTCAGTGTATTTAACAAGGGGTGTAGAAACGGGTAAACATTGAAATAACTTCATACCTTGATCAGCTCATCCTTAAGCTTGTAGATAGGTAAGCTCTGTCGTTGCTCTACTATGGTCATATTGGTCTTCTTCCCGAAAGAGCTTTTCTTGCCTCCTATGACGTGCTTCTTCCATTCAGGCAGGTCTTGATTAGTGAGGCCTATACCTCGCATGTTGGCCGCTAGACCTCGGTTGTCACCTGAAGTAAACAGAATCAATTAATATTTTACCGTCAAACCTAGATATAAGAGAACGCTTTTCATTTCAAATTCACCTTTCTATAAGGAAAAATAACCTCTTTTTAAAAGAAACCTGGATATAACTGAAAAAATTCTGGCCCCGTGAGTTTTCTTATGTCCAGGTTAGAGTTTGTAACAAAGTATTACCCTATCTTATTGGTACGTTCATTTCAGACATCTATTCTACAGGGTGTCCCGTATACAGATGCAAATATTTTGAGGGTAGGTTCAGCCCACTGTGGACTATCATATGAGCGAAACTTGCAGTGGGGCATTTTGCTTCGTTAAAGAGTTATGGCCAAATCCCTGTTTTTCCCACAGGTCTAGAGGTCACTTAGATCGATGCACGTTTTTAAAGAAATGATAGCCAGTAAGTAATTTTTGACTTCATGTATGGATACTTGGATAGTCATGCATATTTCCCTTGAAATGCAGTTGGTTGCATAAAAAAATATTGAAAGACCAGAGAGATATTTAATCATAAGTTCAATATTTTTCTAAAATTTGATATTTCCCTGTTTTCCCTTTCGTGAATTTAGAGTACTTCTACAATTGCAATTCTGCGTATCACTAGTTAAAAAAATACCCTATTATGTTTAATTTTATAAAAAAGAAAGCTCATTTATATTACTTTAAAGATCATGGAACGCAGTACACACAAAGCTCAAAAAACACTTCTGAATCATGATGAAAAATTCAAAGTTGGCTGAATTTTAACAGAATTGGCGCGTAATTTGAGGTATAAATACACTGCTCTGGGATGTTTAACAGAGGGAAATTGATCATTCACAGTGGTCGGTCGGTGTGAACTTTTATGTGAATGGGGTTACGGAATCACAGGGTTATCATGAGGAAACATGAGAGAGGCTGCAACGAAAGCAGCAACCAGTGGTGTAATTATGGACAAAGAATACACATGGAGAAAGACTCTGCGCTACCAACAAAAGTTATGATTTTATTTTTAGAAGTAAAATTAAAAATATCATTTTTGTGTTTATCACAATCATGATATCAAAAACATAACAAATAGTGCCGAAAATTAACCTTGGGTAAAACTCGAACATCCAACCTTAAGGTTACTATTATTATTAATACTTTATTTTTATTTTATAAACAATTGGACCAAGCTTTATTTACATTTTTTTTTTTACAATGAACATGGTAACAATTTGTAAAATAAATATAAACAAAGACTGATCAAGGGTGGTGATACAGTGATACATGTTTGTAGTTTATTGATAAACTACAAACATGATATATTCTGCAACACAGGGCATGAAATGAAAAGAACCCAAAAGAATATGTAGCGAACCAAGGGCGAGGTTTAAAGCTTGTGGCTTTCTCTTCCACCGAACAAATTGATCGCCTTGTTATTTTAACTATTAGATTTGATTGATATAGTTGGTTAATAGAACTAATTGTACTCAGAAAATTTTCATTTATAACTTGCAGTTGGCACAAAAATGGTCACACAGACCGCTTCAGGCATCAGTGTTCTTCAAAATGCAATAGCGCCCAGATTCAAAATTTGAAAGATGTGTTTCTCTCCTTCTGGTGCCGTTTGATAAGGCGTATCTCATTCGTTCCTTCACGCGTCTGAAAGAACTTTGTATTTATTGAAACAAAATAGCAAAGGGTATTTTTTTAACTAGTGATACGCAGAATTGCAATTGTAGAAGTACTCTAAATTCACGAAAGGGAAAACAAGGAAAAATCAAATTTTAGAAAAATATTGAACTTATGATTAAATATCTCTCTGGTCTTTCAATATTTTTTCATGCAACCAACTGCATTTCAAGGGAAATATGCATGACTATCCATACATGAAGTCAAAAATTACTTACTGGCTATCATTTCTTTAAAAAAAGTGCATCGATCCAAGTGACCTCTAGACCTGTGGGAAAAACAGGGATTTGGCCATAACTCTTTAACGAAGCAAAATGCCCCACTGCAAGTTTCGCTCATATGATAGTCCACAGTGGGCTGAACCTACCCTCAAAATATTTGCATCTGTATACGGGACACCCTGTATAGTAGGTACGGGTAATTAAGATGGTTATTTTTACAAATCTACGGGGTTAATTCCATTGACAGAAGCACAAGGAATATTCCTTTTGGCATCTGCTCACAATTGAAAAAAAAACATGAGAAAATACATAAATATAACAGTTAAAAATAAATAATTTGAGAGTAAAAAAATACATATATTTCACAATAATAATATTCACCTACTTATAGTAAAAAATATTATGTTTTTCCTGCAAAAATTGAACTGTTGTGGACTTCGGTAGGGTGAAAAGATCTACGAACACTCAGATTTTATAGATTCTTTTCTTTCTGAAACTTACTGTTCTCCGGCAAGGGGTCAATCCAATTCTTGTTCATGTTGGTGCTGGGTATGGAGTCCATCTCCTGTTCTCTAGCCAGCATCTTCTGTTCCCGCCTCTCCTTAGCCAGAGCACTCTGCATCATGGCGGCTTGGGCTAGAGATCCGTCCGGGTTCTTGACTATTCGAACCTGAAATAGTAAATGAACAAGTTGACAAATAATACTAAATTAAAAAATCTGGTGTAAACATTACACGACTTTCCTTATCCCCGAAAAGACGTCGGATTCCGCCACTGGTGACTCAATGGTAACAAATAGCTGAAAATCAATGGCAAATTCGTAATCAGCACCTCAAAGTCATTGGATTTGATATGTCACAATCCCCATCTAAGATGAATTAGAAAAAAGTTAGTCAAAGCGGGTCCCCTTTTATTTATTTGTACAATAATGATATTATAAACAATACATCTCCTATAAGCTAAGTCTAACTTCTGAGGAGTCAAACATAATAATAATAATTATTATTATTATAGTAAGCTTTTCTAGGTAGAACAAAAAATATATACAGTAATATGCAATGAAATTATAAAGAAAAACAAAAAGATTAAGCAAAGATACAAGAACAAAAAAAAAGAGAATGAAGTTAATGTCCTACTTAAATGGCGGGGTCATTGCCTGTGGCAATCTCTTCCACAGGCAATAACCCTTTTTTTTAAAGGGTACTTTAAAATACTTTAAAGAAATTGAATACTTTTATTTATTTGTACAAGAATGATATTATAAACAATACATGTCCTATAAGCCAAGTCTAACTTCAGAGGAGTCTAACATAATAATAATAATAATAATAATAATATCGCCTTATTTATGCTGCCCGATAAGGACTATTCAGTCCCATTATTCCAGCAGTAAGCCCAAGATATATTATTATGTGTTAAAAATCCCAAATGGGAGGATAACTTGTCATGTCCCGGCTGGGTTTCGAACCCACGACCTCTGGAACCTGTGGATTCACAGAGTGCCGCCTTTACCACTGAGCTACCGGGACAATAATAATAATAACGAGAACTTACCGGGCTGAGTTCGTGCAGGTTCCGGCCGTGCCCATTGAGGAAGGGAGGCTCATCCTCCACCATCTCTATCTCTATGTCCTCCTCCTCCACCGCATCCTTGGGCAGCAGCCCGGTCTCCTCGTCAAAGTCTGGCAGTTCGCTCTTGTCGATGCAGTTGGCTGACAACATCTGAGGGCGAAACATCGGAGGTTTAATATTTTACTTCCGAGAAATTTCTAATTTTAGAAATCGGAAGTATTGTGTTCGTTTTTGTAAAAAAATAATATTTTTTTTCATGTCTATTTAATAATAGTAATACATAATTTTATTCACAAAACGGGTGTAAATTCACGAGCCGATCTCTATTAAAAAATAATAATAATGATAATAATAATGGATCCTCGAGTGGGGTATTGAATGAATGGTCTCAATGTCCTAAAGCTTCATATGACGTTTATAATTCGATAAGAGAAGGTTTACAGTTCAGATATACTATTAAAAGTTATACAGAAACTGTCGTACTTGCTGGAACTTTGCCTAGCGCACTGCCGTACGCTCAGATAATCCCAAAATTTCTCGATGATTGATGGCACATAAGAATAAATGTGGTTCAAGCTGGAGATTGTCATTGTTTATAGTGGTCCTGTTTATAATGGTATTCAGCAATAAAAAGTGCTGCTTTGTTCATATTTATATTTCACTATGCATCTTATTGCGTTCTCTGCCACCCAACCTGATGTTACTCACCTGTTTAATCTCCCATCTTTCCGGAGAAGATATCTTGTTCACTCGCTTGGTTCTCTTGTCATCCTCATGCTCTATTGGAGTCTGCAGCTCCAGTAGGGTGCTGGTTAGGTCTGAGTTTCTGGTGGATGGATCTCCTCTGTAAAGTTATAAATTCATTATTTGATAATAAATCAAGTTCATTTTTAAAATTCAATGGGTTGAAACCCGGAATTAGAATTTTCTCTCAATAGTTATAGGAAGAATGCCAAAGAAAATTTCAACCTCTTTTGGTTGTTACAAAAAAAGCATTTTTGAGAAAAGAACCTACATTAGAATAATATAATTTTGTAACAATAATCCATCATACCTTTCTCTGTTAGTCAGTAGCTCGTTGCTCGCAGGATTCAAATCTTCTCCCGTATCCTGATCTACATCCTTCATGGATAAGGATACTTTCTGGCCGGTCATTGAGAGAACTTTCACCTGGAGTAGAGAATGTTTGAGATAAGAAAAGGGAAAATGCAATAGTGTAAAAATAAAGAAAAAAAACAAAGCTGTCACCTTGAAAATGTATTTAATAAAAAACCTTGAATTTAGATCTAGTTCCTATTATACATGAAGTTACAGCTTTTCTTTTGGTTTTCTTTTCTTTACAATTTTTTTCATGTATTTAGTTTCATTTTCCATTCATTATTATTTCCGAGTATATCTGAATGAAAATATTGGAAGCAATAGCTTTTGTACTATTCTTTTGTACTAAATGTATTCTTTTAGCAACAATTTTAAAAAGCTGAGAATTTTACAAAAACAACATTTCAAATCGTTTAGTGAGTAGTGTTTTTTTAGACTAGTTAGCTCATTAAACAAACATTATAATTGTAATTGTATATATTGAACGGGGCAAGCCCGATTTACACAGAAACAACTACCTATTACATGATAAATTAAATAAAAGTACAAAACAATAAAATACTAACAAGGGATGAAAAAAAATTATTGCAAATTTGGGATAAATCTCTATCGGGATATACAACACATAAATTACGTGGTTGATTACCTTGACTGGTGCTCCCTTGTCCACAACATCGGACACATTGGTGACTCTGCCTTCTTTCCTCAGTTGAGAAATATGCACCAGACCCTCCAGCGCTTACGAAAGCCTTCAACTTGGACAAAACATCCAAAGGGTACAATATTGTTCACCTTACCGGAGTAAATTTTACCAATCACTGGTCCTGGGTCTTCTTTAACTCTGAAAAAGTATAATTATCTTTTTTTAGTTTTAGAAAGCTTTAAGTCTAATTGTACTACAATTTAATGTGAATATTTTTAAGATGTAAAAAAATTATGCTTTAAGAAGACTAAAAGAGCTGCTTTGATCCAGAAATTGTTGAGATGGAAAAATGGTCAAAAAAATTGAGAATATTAGAAAATTTAAAAATTGCTATGGGTATACCACTTTCTCTAATGTTATAGTGATAGTGTTTTATTTTATTTAGTAAGTAAGATGCTAGTCTATTGATCCAGGTTGTATAGGGATCCATTGGTTTGAATCCCAGTGTATGAATTTTTCCTCATATATTTGATACCTTTACCACATAAATACTTGTTAATATATTTTTTTTTCCATTTTGTGTCTATTTCCTTGTAAAAATTATTATTTGTTTATGTGTCATTATTTGTATTTATATTTTTTTTTTTTTTAAACTAACAAATAATTGAATATTGATAAAAAAAAAAAATCTAACTTACTCTTCTTCTGGAGACATGTTTCTGCCATGTAGAGGAGGCTTTCTATCCCCACTGTGGCTCCTTCTTCTCTTCCTGGATCTCTCCGCTCTCTCTTGACTAGGTGACCTCCGCCTCCTTTCTCTGTCTCTACTGCTGCTCCTCTTCCTTCGTCTCTCTCTACTCGCACTTCTCTTTCTCTCACGACTTCTACTTCTTCTTCTATCTCTACTCCTATTTCTTTTCCTATCTCTACTTCGGCTCCGTTTCCTATCTCTACTCTCACTGTGATTTCTCTCTCTGCTATGTTTCCTCTCTCGACTGTGACTTCTATGTCTCCTTCTATCTCGACTTCTCTGTCGTGATTTGTGTTTCACGTCCTCGTCGGAATTATTTTCCTCTTTGATGGTTTCTAATCTAGAGCCTTTGGAACTTGATCTGGAAATAGAAAAAATGTTTGAATAAGGGTTTTCATGTTAGTTTGTTGTAGCCAGCAAGCCTACATCTGACGGGGGTGATAATCTCCAGATAACTTTAATTCACTCATTCTGAATCACATAATGTTATGTTTGATGAACCATTGTGAGCACTTGGACTTTTTCTTTAGGCCGGGTCCACAATTTCAGAATGTAATGTGTAACTGTACCATTCTCATGCTTCTCTAGCTGTTGTTCTGAGCGTTGAAGTCTGTGCTTGGATCCCATTCACACTGGCCAATTGTTACATGCTCATGCTACATGTTCCATTAGAAAGGTGTGGACCCTGAATTACAAGTCATTAAACCCTTGGGGGTACTAGTTTTTTTATAGTCCACTAGTGACACTGGTTTTTCCCCCTTGTTAAACATTCCCCAGGCAGACCTTTTTTATAGTGTGGATATTGTTTGTTTAAATAAATAAAGAGGTGCTTGGTAAAACTGTTGACATTATAGGACTACCTGTCTTACGCTGGCAGTCTACAGAAAATACTATTTAATACATAACTCACTTTGATGCTGAAGGAGCCAGTGCTTCCAATAGTGCCATTGTATCATTAATTGCTTCTACACCACCAACTTCTTCCAACTTGGTTTTCTTTTTCTTGCTTTTCTTGTTTTCTTCAATATTCTTTTTCTGAGGAATTTCATTTGGGATTGCTAGGCCTGGGAATTTGGCACTGAGTATATCACCTTTGCTGGGGGGTGGTCTGTTTGGTTTTGGTTTCATGTGCAGAATAATTCTATGCAAGTTGGTCATGAAAGAGTCCTGAATTTAAAATTAGAAATCAGTTCAGTGAAACTTAAATAATAGGAGATAATAAGGAAACAAATACAGAAATGGGAGTACAGTGTTCTTGTTATTAATTACTCTTAATTAATTAACAGCAGAAGTTTGATTTACATGTATGCATTGACAGGGTGTCCAAGTTTTCTTTTTAGAAAAAATACCGAATCAACTCCAGCAGAAATAACATTAGGTAATTTTTTCAAAATCTAGAGGACAAAAAAAAAAAATTGAATAAAAAGATTTTACTTGAAAAATAAACTTTAACTTGTTGAAAAGAATTGAAAATGATTTTCATGTCATTGTGTATTATGATTAATAAGTAATTTTCCCCAGGAAATAATACTGATACCCAAGTGTTCCTATTTGCATTCAAAACCAAGTTATAATTTTTTTGAGAAATGATCTGAGAGTATTTTAGACTTTGAGAGTACCCTAGAATTGATTGTGAAATTTTCTATAAAAAAAACTTATGAGAACGTCACTGTCACCTATCTCATGGTGATGCAAGGATTATAATTATGGATGTCTAGGCTCCTTCCAAGTCCAATAACAGATATCTACATTAATCCCACCCAGCCTGGGTTGGGCCAGAAATGACAATCTCACATATTTCTTACTTGATAAGAAACAGAATCACTTGTTAGAAATTTTCGCCCAATCTAATGATCAAAAACATAGCCTCTAGACACAACCATTTCACAAGTGTATAAAATACTGGTACTCTGTATGAGGTACCAGAAATTAATGTCTTTTCATGATATAGCTAATATAGCAGATGACAAAAATTCCTGCTTATCCAGATATACAGAAGAACCATTGGGTCAAAATAATCATGTCACTGTAAAGATTTCAATTGAAAGCTAGAAAAACTGTTTAAAAACAAGGAAGGACAAGAAGATTTTTTTTGTGTGTTTGTGTAACAAGTTAAATTGACTTACAGAGAACTCTGCTCCATTTTCCTCTAGAGTTTTTTTGAATGACTCCAAGGTATCACTTTTGTCAGCCAGATCAATTATGAACTCAGCTGAAATAAAACAAAGGTATAATCAGACATGAATAATTAAAAGTGAATTGAACTGGGTAGGTACTATAGATTTTTTTTCAATATCTGTTATGGTTTACAAGATGGTTGACATTGAAGATTCTGAGGAAACAAGTTAATAATTAAAAATTGAACTTCTATGTGTGTTTTGAACAAATAAAGGATTATTTGTAGAATTAAAAGTACTGACTATTCCAGCTCAATATGTTATACTACAAATTGAACATATTACAAACAACATTACATATTAGCTGGCAATACACATACATATTCCACGAGATTTGCATCCTCTGGTAATATAGTGATACCTCACTGCCACAAGTCTAAGACAAGAGATTCACCAATATTGCCATCAGACTTTACAACTAAGTACCACCACAGAGTAGAAATTTTCCGAAAAAAGATTTTTTCAAGGAGGTTGAAGATTTACTCTTGGCAAATCTCCAAAGGTATATATCATCTTCAAGGAATTTTTCAATTAGGAATTGAAAAATGGCAAGCATAGTGTGAAATCCACTCAGTAATGGTGAAAAATTTATCAGAGGTGACTTTTATCTCTAACCAGTTGTGAAAGTTGTTGTTGAAACCACCCTTGCTTGAGAAAAGTTGGCTCTTTCTCAACCACATAATTATGTTTATGTGCAATCAACCATCATGAGAACTTGGATTTTTTTTCAAGCCATTAAACCTTTGGGAAACTGCAAACTAGCCTGGCTTGTTAGGGTTGGCTAGTCCATTCTCTGTTTATAGTCCTCTAGCAAGACAAGCCAGTTGTGAATGATCTTTGAGACCTAAATTTAAATGATTATCTTTTTTTGTTCTAGGTTTATTTTTTAATAGAGGTCCCTGTAATGAGTGTAATGAAAACTTATGAGTAAAGTAGGTACTTGTCTATTTATCCAGGATCCTTACCCAAGTCTTTGTCATCCAATCCCAAGTGATTCTCCAGTTCTGTACAGACCTTCGACACAAGGGAAAGGTGTTCCAACTTCTGAACTTCATCCATTATGAAGAATACGTGAAACTCAAGTGATTAATTGTCCTTTTTGTTAGTGAAACTTTAATTAATACTGAAATATTAGTTATTTTCGTTTCACATTGTCCTGAAACTGAAAATCCATTTTTTTCTTCTTTTCAAATTTTGCTAATTTTCTTGTTTATTAAAATTTGGATTAGATTTTGAAAAGCAATAGAAAACTGGATTTGTGTACATTTTCAAATCCAGGTGTGAAAAATCCCACTGAGTGGGATTTTTGTGTGCATGCAACATTTTGTTGCGCAACGGTTTGTCTCAAATGTTAAAGGGAAATGTTGCAAAGTCTGTGGTGTTCGATCTCATTAATTTGATCTAAAAGAGAGAATAGCTGTAAATATAAATCTAAATTATAGAGGAATTATTGAATGTTGACACCGAAATTTTATAGAAAAGCTTCTCTTGCACTTCTTGCAGGCATTGCAAGTCGATTTTCAAAAAGTGTCTGGATTAAGCATTTAAGGGATTAAAGAGCTAGGGATTTTGGAGGAATTTCCCTCGAATCTTGTCCCTCTGTGTCAGATGCTTGAAAATTTTATCAAGCGGGAAATTCAAAATTTGTTCAATTATTAGAAAGAAAGATAAGGAAAGGATTTCTCACTTTAGTAACTTTATAGTCAATATTGTAGGGCAGATAGATAGGTAAATTTGTGATTGCCTGGAAGCTTAGCTATTAGTAGTTTAGTAGAGCAGTAGTTTTATTAGATCTAGTTTTAAAGACAAATCCGTTGTGGATAAATATCAAAATATATCAAGCAGTTTGGCAAGGTATGCATTATTTCATTCTTCATAATATCAAATTACTAATTTTTCTTTCCCTTGTAATCTTAGATGAGAATGCACTAGCCAGGTCACTATAAAACCAACCATCACAATGCTGATGTAAGGAAAAATGTTTTTCAAAACATAAAACCCATTAGACGTAGGACAAATCAAACTTTCTTTTTGTAGATATCTATCACTTAGATGCAAATTAATTTGTTCTTGAATAACTCACCCATTTAGGGCGGAATTAATAGACAAAATCAACAACTTAAGTCGTTGGTAAGTGTCGGTTTTCCCTATCTTACACAGTACGCAATCCGTGACTTAGCGCCACAGAGGTATTACAAAAACGTCTATTAATTCCGCCCTTAATAATAATAAGAATTTCTTTATTTGTTTTTTGCTTTATAAATCACAACAAGTCATGATTAAGTGGGTAATCTCCATTTGATATTTTTCCAAATTTAAACCAATTATACTTCAAGTACCTATGTCCTACATAACCCATAAACACTCCTCCAGTGAGAGATTAAACTTTTGTCTAGTAATATCCTGGTGTTTTTAAAATATTTTAATTTTGTGTAATTAAAATACTATGATTTATAATTTTGATTTTCCTGGAGGGACTGTGGGTGGATTCACTGTTAATATGCCCATTGCCTAGTCCCTGATTTTATGTTTTCCCAGTTGCAACATATTGGATGTTCCTCTTCCATTACATTATTTTCTTTTAGTTGATTTTTTATAATCTAGGATTGTATTGTAATTAAAATTACCTTATATTTTCTTAAATCAATTAAAACTTGAACTAGAAGTCCTTCTATGCTAACAGATTATTTTTTTTTATCCTTTGTGACATCTGTTTTTTTGTTGTAAATACTCTGTTAATCCAATATTTGTATATCTTTAACATGTATTTATATTTTCTTTACTAGTCTGTGATATGTTTAATTACCACCTGTAATTTTTGTTATTTGTTCTTATTTTACATAGGACAATATTTATCCATCAATAAAATAATTAATCAAATTCCTTAAATTATTAGTTATGATGCCACTGAGGGTGAGATAAATAAAAAGTAACTTTCAAATTAAAATCGGAGCACCCATCTAAACATCAACATAAAAATGAGAAGTTGTAAGTAGACATAATATTGTATGATATCAGAACATACTTAAACATAGACAGCTGTTATAAGCTTATCTTTGCTCTCATCAGCAGGCAGTAGTTCCTGGCCCTTGTTCCAGAAAGCTCTCTCACTCTCATGATACCCAAATTTCCCTATCAACTATCACACAACACACTCTGATTGGTGATTTTGAATGAAATAACCAATTAGGGTCCATTATGTGAAAGGGAAAATTAGAGATTCTGAGAGTGAGATTGGTTTGTAGAATGAGGGCCTGAATATCCATGCCATGAAGTAGCCCCTTTTATTTAAATAAACCTATTCATTACTTTTAAACTAACATGTTGCTTCTTCCTACTTTTTTCAGTTCTACTTGTACCTGTTTGATCAGTCAGAAGTAGCTGAGAATTTGGTATTATGAGTTCTTCCCAACCATCACAAACATTGAAATTTGGAAGTGAAGAATACTATAAAGCAGTTAAAAATATCAATATCCTAAGACCCCTTAACCAAAACAAAAACCAAGAATTAGAACTCAGTAAGTGAAGAAATCATTTGGTAAGGTTACTGTGGTGATATTTTGAGTGGTTTAGTACCAGCCTTCTTCACGCAGTTCTTATTTAGTCATGAATACATAGAATAGTTTTAAACTTCTCCAACTTTTGCAATGTTTGTTTTTTTTCTCTCTCAAGTCTTACATTTACATATGTAGTGCTGATTTTCATTACTATTGTCTTACCATGAAAGCTATTTATTTGAAAAAAAAAACTAAACTAAATAAATAAAAAAAGGGATCTGTTATTTCTAATCTCTGGGCACTGTCATTTTTCATCCCTGCAAAATGACCTTTTTGCTTGATCCTGAAATGTTTCTTGATTGATCAATGATAATGATGTGATTTAAATTTTTAGGAAAAATTTCTAAACATATGACTAATTCCATTAGTCATTCAGATGACTAATGGAAGTCACCCTTCCATTAGTCATCTGTGTATTACATGTTTTGGAATTGTATCATTTTATTGCAAAGGAATCTTCCATCAAACTATTGTTTTTTTGCTGGATTTTGGACAGTAGGTATATTATTATAAGATAAAGTATAAAAATTCATATAAAACCAACAATCAGTCCCTCAATGTCTGCATCTCCTGAAAACCCTCATGCAAGTCTTAATCTTAAAAATAATTTACATTTGCAGAAATTGTTGAAAAAGAAAATGTCCAAAGTAAACTCACATCAAGATGCATATCTCCTATTGTGGATTTGCCCATTCAAGGAGAAGGCGGAAGTAACCTGTACTGCTCCTATTGTGAAGAGCTCTTTGAGAACACCGCTCAACAAAGAAAACATTACAAACAAGACTGGCATAGATATAACCTTAAACTTAGACTGGCTTGCAGACCTCCAATTACAGAGGAGAAATTTGATCAGTTAGCAGGTTTGTTTGACAATTTTAACATGTTATTTAACAAATAAGATTTTCAGAAAAATGGATACATTATGGGTACCTTTTAAGAAATAAATCTGTTTCAAGAAAGTTTGGACTGATGAACATTGGACATCCAAATTGTTTATTTTCTTATTCTTGCAACTAGTTCTCTCCACTAAATAAGAAAAAAAAAATCATAATATTGAATTCATTTTATTTGTTTATAAAACAAAAACAATAATTGAAACATATAAAAAAATCAGATTTAAAAAGACTTTCTATATTTCCAGATGATGTCTCCAGCATATCAGGATCTGACAATGAAGAGGAAGATGTTGAAACCTTGGGGTTCCAACTCCATCGACAGGCAAAGATATTATTTGAGAACTCTAAAGGACAAGTTATATCCTTATTTAGATGTTTACTTTACGATAAAAAGGTGATTATATTAATAATTTAGAGAATTAAAACAAAAGTAAAGGTATGCTGTTAGTTATATGCTTGAATTTTTTACTCAAAGTGTTGTAAGTTTAGTTTGAATTCATGTTAAGCCTCATCAATAATGAAACTAAATGCTCTTGTTTCTTCGCATTAGTGTGGTCGTGTTTCTTTGTGGCTTGCAGACATTGTGAACAATTGCTTTTTATGGGACAGCGTCCTGTAGGAAGTCATGATATCTTGGCTATTCAGTGGGTGTTATTTCATAACAAGCAATAGTTCATATTGACTGCCCAGCCTGTTGGGTTTAAGGTTTAGATTAATTAATCATTGGTTAATTATTAAAAGACTGTGAGAGTAAAGGGACACTTTAGTCTCATTCTTGCTGGATAAAAATAGTATTGTATTGTATAATTAGTGGTCTGTCTGTCTACCTCAAGTTGAGACGTTAAAACCAAATAGAATCAATGGACATGAAAGGAGCCTAGACATTGGATCTTGGCGTCCATATATAATCCTCTCACCACCGTGATTTAGGTATCTGTCCCTATCTTACGAACACGCAATTATTATTAGTGATATCATACACTCGAATTCCAGGAACAAAATCCCTCAGACGAGGAAATCATTCACCTTGCCCAGAAGCCCGCCGAAGATTCCCAATGGATGATTCTGATGTTGAGTGGGGGCCACTTCGCCGCTGCCATATTCAAAGGCTCTGAGCCCATCCTGCACAAGACGTTCCACTGCTACACTGTGCGAGCCAAGCAGGGAGGCAGCCAGAGCACCAAGGACAACAAGGGCAACCACCCGAAGAGTGCCGGGGCCAGCTTGAGGCGGTACAACGAGACAGCGCTGGTCCAGCACGTGCAGGAGTTGCTGTCCGCGTGGTGTTCAGACATAGAGAAGTGCTCGCTCCTTCTGTACAGAGCCGTGGGACCCACGAATCGACAAGTCCTCTTCGGAGGAAAAGAGCCGCCCATGAACAAGGCCGACCCGCGCCTGCGCAGCATCCCGTTCCCCACCCGGAGGCCCACCTTCACGCAGCTCAAGCACGTGCACGCCACGCTGTGCACGGTGCACGTGTACAGCTCAGCGGATGTGCTCACCACGGTCATAGAGCCCAAACCTAGACGAGATCCCGTGCAGAGCAAGAAAAGCAACATAGATAGAAGCAAGTCCAGACCGTCTCCCGACAGACAGCTGCCCACCCATGTGCAGGAACTCGTGGACCTGCAGACACCGTCCGGAAGTGAGTCGGAAATCATTCAACTCATTCAAGAAGTACAAGAGGTGTCTTTCCATGAGGATTTGAAAGAAATGGACAGCTCGTTCGAGATTGAGAACAAGGTGAAGCGAAGGAACAGAAGGAAGAAAAAGAAACAGTCGGATGAGCCCAAGCATTTGAGTAGCTTGTCCAGGAAGCTACTCAATGCGGTGGATGGGCCAAACAGTGACAAGCTTGAGACGATACTGGAGGAAGTGAAAGAGGAATGTACGGAAGAGGACTTTGCTCATCTTCTCAACAAATCCTATGATACTTCCAAAAACACACTACTTCATCTTGCGGCTAAGAATGGACACAAAAACAATATCAGGTGAGTGCACCATTAGCTCAGTGGTAAGATCCTAGCTCACCATGTGAGAGGGTCTGGGTTTGAATCTCTGAGCCAACAAAAACTTGTAGTCGTAATTCGATTACAATGGAATGGGCAAGCTATAACACAGACCACTGGTGTCGAAAGTAGCTGTTGTTTTATGACTATGAATTAAAAATAGCAGTAAAAAACTTACCTTTTTTATCTTTTTTAACAATCTCATAAATCATTATAAGTTTAGTGGTTATTACGAGCACAATTAGTACTTTAGAGAAGCACCTTCAATGAATAACCATAAAAAAAGTATGCTTATTCCTGGAAAGTTCTCAAATAGTAAAGCTTAAATCTGCTGTCGAATTAAACTCGCGTGGATATTCTAAGGCCTCAGAGGACCCTAGGTAACCACACAGGTATAGTCCACTGTGGGTACAATTGAAACAACGGTACAAAGAGGAAACGTGGCATCCGTTATGAGCACACTGAAGAAAGAAGACGTTTTTAATGAAATATATTATATCATTTGAATTTTTAAAAGAAGTAAGTAGGCAAGAAGGTAGATATTAAAAAAAAAGAAAAAAAAAAAAAAAAAAAAAAAAAGATAGTTTCATTGACTTTGAAAGTAGTCACCGTGGCAGAGTCAATCCCCAGTAAAAAAAAAAAAAAAAAAAAAAATTGAAACAACCCCCGCCTCCTTTTCCGTCTCATTCCAGGCTGCTCCTGTCCCAGGACGCGTCTCCCTGCAGCCGCGACTTCATGTCCCGCACAGCCTACGACCTCGCCCCGGACCGCGACAGTCGCAACACTTTCCGCCGCCACATGGCCGCGTTTCCGCTGCAGTTCGACTACTCCAAGTCGCACATCCCCTCGCCACTGACGGACGAGCTCGAGCAAGACAGCGTCGAAAAGAAACGAGCCCAAAGGAAAATCAAGCGAGAGAAGGACAAAGAGAAAAAGAAGGCCGAAGAAATAATATCGCGCGAAAGAAACGAGAAAGAGATGTTTCTGAAACTGAGTGACCGCGAGAAAGCAGCCTTGGCGGCCGAGAAAAGAATCCTGGCGGCCAACGCGGGGGTAGTACTTAGCCGGTGCTTCCAGTGCGCTGTCGATATGTCGGGCAAAGTGCCGTTCACGTATCAGACGTATCGGTTCTGCTCGATGCAATGTCTCAAGATGCATCGGCAGTCGCACCCCACGCTGGAAATCTAACGCGACATCAAGAAGCTATTTCCCAACTCAGACTTGTGTGGGTAACTTATTGGCAAGTTTTCAGTGAATGGAGGATAAAACCACCGTGTTGATAAAACCGTAGCTGTTGAAAGGAAATTTAAACCCCAATACATTATATAACAAGAAACGATTTTTACAGCCAGGTTTCCACTGAAGCAACACGTAGAAGTTGTTGTTGTTTGCTTAACCGAAGCATGCTTCAATATGATTTTCACCAAGAAAACTGTAGTATACTTCAGAAGACGTGCTCCAGGCATCTGATGTTATACATATGTCGTTTGCTTCAATTTTGCCTCTGGGCAATTCAGGCTTTAGTCTCCTGCGTTGCACGCACGTTTGAAATCGCGTGTTATGTTGAATGGAAAAACTGAGAATCCTGCTGATCCGAACTTATTATTGCTGTCATGGTGAGTTTTATTTTATATTTCCTTGTGTCTTTTACTGTTTAATTGATTTTAATCTATGACTATTTTTTTGGCTGGTGTATAAAAAAAAATAATTATACACCCAGAAAAAAAACTTTATTTTTGGTCGTGGTCAATTAATTTAGCGCATAAACTCAAAAGAGTGTAAACACTGTAAACAGTGTCAATTTAAAGCGGAATAAGAAAATGAAAAATCCTTTTGGTAGGTTACCTCTCAATTACATAGTCGCTTATAGAAAATTTTAATCAAGAACTTGATTGGCCACCTCCCAGTTGATCATGTGAAACTTTGTCCATCCGTTGAGGTTTTGATCAATTTCCTCCATTGCATGCAAGGGGGGTACATGCTTTGTCTTAGGTTCGCCCAACCAAAATTTGTCGCGGAAACGGCGATAAAATCGTCGGGTCAAAGAACAAGCGACTTTACAAGACAAAATAACCTCTCGCGTTTTTGCAGCGACTTTTTTTTTACAGGTCTGTAACTGAAAATATTCAATATTTCTACAAAGAATTTATAGACTTAATTTTAATTACTTATTCAAAATAAAGTATATTCTAAGTACAAAAAAAAACCTTTCTTCTACATTAATATTAAAAACATATTATTACGCCTTGTCAATCCGACAGAAGAGCAGAAGAAGAGAAGTCTAGTTAAAAGATTTGAGTAGAGGACACAACATTTTTCTTTGTGTAAAATCAAAACTGAAACATTGATCAGTACTTTAAATCAATTGGTTATTTGAAAGTCTTCATTCCTGAGAACTAATAATAATAATACCACTGCCTTATTTATATTTTATACTGGCCGATTAGGACGTATGATTTCCATTATTCCTGGAATAAGTCCAAGACGTATTATTATGTGATCAAACGGGAGGATAATTTGTCATGACTGGGCTAGGTTTCGAACCCGCGACCTCTGGATTACCAGACCGACGGCGACGCCGCGACCACTGAGCTATTGGGACCGACTAAAATTGAGGGCCTGTCAGAAGGATTTAAAAAGAAATCTTTTGAGATAAATAAGAAGCTGGAAAAGATTTTGAACAGAGACATATTAATTTAATAGTGTTAATTCTGTTAAACATAGATAACTATCAGTGCTTCCAAAGAACAAGTTAAAACTCCTGATCTTCATCGCTCTGAAGATTAGACCTGACAACTCAGGCTTTGTCAGCAGGAAGAGGAATGTGGAGGGCGTAGGAAGGGGGAGGGGAGGTTCTATGCCAGGGCGTACGCCCCCGAGTCCTCTGTACTGTCCTCACCAGGGGCGTAAACTTGTAGTAGTCGTACTGGCGAATAATTCGGGACAAGTTATACTCCCTGTAGAACAACACGGAGATTTTCAGCCCGAGCAAGAGAATCGATAGGAAAAATCCAATGATAGCCACTTCTAGAATTATGTCATAATCAGCATACATGCGACTCGTGAGACGTGCTTTGCCTGTTTTATTTCTGTGACTCTTACCAATGTTAGTTCCCAATATTTTGTTGTTCAATTCAGATCCACCGCCAAGTGTTTGTTTATCCTGGGTGATAAATTCTATTAGCTCATTTGCTAATGTATCGTCTTCAGGCTTTTTGACTGTGTTTTTGTCTTCTGTCCACTCACTCTCGTGATTGCCATAAATGCTTTTCTTGTGATCTCTCAAGATTTTTGGTTTTCCTGGTGATATCAGTCGGTACCACCAAGCGTCCTCGTTGATATTTTGGTCGTCTTTGATAACTTTGCTTTCTTCATTGTTGTTTCTATTAATCAGTGGTCCATCCATAAATCCTTCATCAGATTGCAACCAGTCAGAGTTACCAATATTATTATTATTATTTGAGGTTTGGTGAGTCTTTTCAATTCTTTTTGAGTTGTTCTCATTATTATAGAGTTTGAAGTTCTCAGATCTATTCATTCTATTTCCTTCGAATATCTTCCATAAGTCATTTTTATATTCCGGATTTTCCTCATTAAAAATAGAATCGTCAGCTCCACCTTCAGTGGGTAAATTATCTCCACTTTGATTTATTGTTCCGATGTCGTTTTTCATGGGTAGTGTAATGAGCTTGTCTTCTTTTTGTATCCAGGATTTCAAACTAGAGTCTTCATTAGATTTTAAGCTAGTGTCTTCCTTACTAACAATTGGTTCATTGAGAGGTTGAACAGATTTAGTATTGGAGTTTTGTTCGATTTTAAGTGGCAAATGCTTGTAAGGACGATTTAAGATAGGGGTCATGAGGTCATCCATTATTCTGTCTAGCATGCCGAACATGGGGTCAAGCGGCAGGAAAGGTGTCTGGCGATGATATGAACGATGTATTGTTGCAACTGGATTAAACTGATTGATGTTGGATGGAATATAGGGTGGGAATTTGCTCTGGTATTGTGGCTCAGGGAGATGCAGTTTGGAAATTATAATGCTTCTGTGAGGAATGTGGGCTGGAAATGTGGTTGCCACATCAGACATTTCTTTTTTAGTGGATATTTCTGTAAAAAAATCATAATTTTTTTATTATGTGCAATATTTTTTCATATTTTTTCCCCTATAATACCTGAAAATATAGGAATGTTTGTTTATTTTCCTAATATTTGTATAAGTATAGATATCCTAGTGATAAATATATAGATAGTTGGAAATATTGAAAGTGTTTTTTTTTTAAATGCTCCGTTTTTTTGTCATGTCAACTTTCTGAGCAACTTTGGTTTTGTGTCTATTGACAACATCAACAAAGGGCGAATCCCAAAAATTAAAGAACGTATTTTGTTAAGGAGACGTGATTAAGAAAGTGCCTTTTTAAAATCTTTAAACCTGCGGATTTTGGAGGTACAGTCCCTGCGTATTAAGGAGTGTGGTAGCGCTCCGCTCCGCCCAGTCAAAAAGTAAGAAGAACCTACCAAGGGATATTAAATATTGCAAGCATTGAGAAAAACCCAAGACAGCTGCATTAGCTTTGTGTGTATCACGCATCGATATACACTTAGTTCTTACCTTTGGGCTCTTCTTCTATTGTGTTGTTATCCATACTATTGAGAACTATTTCCAGGGACGCAGCAACTTTGAAGTTGTGAAAGATAAACACCAAGAAGATAAAATGAAAACAAAATGCTTTTGGATTCTTCATGTTGAGATGGACGAGAAATCGTCCAATATTGTTTATAAAAACTTTGGAATATCTAGAGAAAATTTTCAACTAGAAATTATGGAGCGCTGGACTAATCTGGGTGACGACTTTTAGGGTAAAATTTAGAGCGAGTGAAAAATTGTTGGTTGAAATCGAGGGGCCACTGAATGACCGCTGTAAAGATTTTATAGAGCCAGCCAGAGTCGAATTCGTCGATGACACATTGCATACACGTTCTTGTCGGGCCAATGAAGTTAAGCAACGAAGTCAGGTCTTGGTGGTTGACCGCTCATATTAGAACTCTCCTGAAGTTGGCTAATCTAGTCCTAACTAGACTGGGCGAGGTTAATGTGCGTAGCTGGTTTAAGGGTTACCCGTGAATGGAGGCTGAAACTCTCGCATTGAATGACCTAACCTAGATGCTAGAGAGGCGTTAAGCAAAAAAGAAAGAAATATTTTATAGTCAGCTTAGTACAACCAGAGTTGCCACCAATGGACACTGATGTAAAGAAACTTCTAGCTTGTTGAGGACTTGGATTGGTGACTGTCTTGCTTTCGAATCAATAAGCGTTTTTAACATAGCAATATATCCTCTGTTGGTACTAATAATAATAAAAATACTCTTTAGTGGAAGGTAACCACCAGGCGAGGTTAATGCTTAGATCATTTTCTACCACCTAACCCTGTTCTGCTCAATCTGTGTGATTGTAAATTGAGTAGGTAGGTAATTTGCCTGGATAATGTTTGAATGCAGGATGAGACCGAAGTTGAGAGATATAAAACATTTGAATTTTTTTTGTTAAACGCCAATAAATAAAACAAAGGACCTACCAACCTTGTTAGGAAAGAGAATAGCGCTACTGTAGATAAACTAAACATCCACCCCTGGTTCAATTTCCATCTTTTTTTTTTGAAGAGCGCAAAGCTCATGCCAAGTGTGAGACTCAGGCATGGACCACCCGGTATCCATGGCTCCCTACCCTAACTAAAACCTGCGGCTCCTCATCAATACTGAACTATACCGTTATGGGACTGTTAAATATTACTATGATTTCTGTCAGGGGTAAGACTGCAATTTGTTTCCAGATGATAAAAAAATCATATATAGATAGGCAAACAAAACTTTCTAAATAATCTTGTACATAAAAATAACACATTTATTTCGTCTTATATACAAATTTAGAATACTGTACATAGGATAATATTTACAGTAAATAATTTACAACATGATTTATTGTATCAATAGTTAATAATCCTAACAAAGTTATAGACAAAAGTTTGCAATGACTACTCATTCATTTTAAGAAGTTCAAGGAAATAAAAACAAGTGATATATTTAAGAAAACAACAGATAAATTCTCAATAAAGAATTTAGGGGGAAATTATCATACAAAATTAGATTTACAAATTTCTAAATTTTCACCATTTATAACAAATACACAAAATCAATCCTCAAATTCAATTTGCCTATTAAAAATATTTATCACCCTAAGAGATACATTTTTCAAGTAAATAATCTAATATATTCATATTTCAAGTAAATAATCCAACAGATTCATTTTCAAGTAAATAATTTCAGTTACATATTTCAAGTCACTGGAAGACTGGAGAATAGAAATTAGAACACAGGAAAATATTTACAAACAATGGATTTAAGAGTAGTACAAAATTAACAACAAATTCCGAACTTAAGTCTGAGTTTGTCAAAAGTCTTGACTTTATGTACTTTGAAAAACATCTAATAATTATCTAAACACACATAATGTGCACCAACAAAAACCTCTCTATAAAAAGTCAATTCTCTTACCAAATAAATCTATAAAAGTAAACAAAAAGCCTGAGCCTGTTTCCTGAAAAGTTTGGATAACATACTTTTCAAATTTTCAGCTCCATACGTTACCATTCAAGGGCAAAGAACTATTTTATATACTAAATTTTCCAACACATGTACAATTGTACATGCATATTTTGAAAGCATACCTATAGAACTTGCGTGGACCCATTCCTGGATATGAATGGGTGAGTGATACTGCGTCCCTTACCGACCATAAAAGGCAGTCATACTCTTGACTGAAAAAATTGCTCAATACAAAAGTGTCCAAAATGACTGGTGATTCTTTTTCATCTTTAGGTTGCGCTATTGTAAGCGATGGTATATAAAAAGAGACGACTCGTTACCTGGAGATCGTATATAAAAAGAGACGACTCGTTACCTGGAGATCGTTCGTTCGAATCTCAGGCACGGACGATTTCAGTAAGGAGGTATTGAGTAACTGTGACATTAGTGACATCATTCTTTTTACTGTGTACCCGTGTGGTCTCAGGGGAAAGAAAAGTACCACGGACTGTTCTCCCTGTCGTACGAGGTGACTAACAGGTCCAAACACTAAACCAGCCTAGCTAGCTGCCCAATTTCAAAAGGGTTTAGAGAGGCTTGAAACAGATAAGAAAGCCGAAAGTCCCCACGATGGTTGGTCTTGCATCAAATCACTCAGATAAATACTGTGGCCTAGGACGAGCTGGAAATAGTTGTGTTAGCAATTTTCTAAAATGTTTAAGGAGACACACACTGAAACTTTTATCTACTGACGCGGTTAGAGGCGAACAAAACAATGTTAGAAGCCAACAGAACAATTTGGCGTAGCTCACGTCACGTCACTACTAAAACTACAACAACAACAACAACAACAACAACACGTTAACTGAAGATCATTCGTTCGACTCTCAGGCACGGATAAATTTAGTAAGAAGGGTTTGAGAAACTGTGACATCCTTGCACAAATCATTATCATAGGGTGGCGTCATCGTGAACGATGGTAGCCAGACAGTGGAGTAATGACTCAGCACTTCTACCCCTGTCTATACAAGGAGGCTAATAATTGACAAGGGCCCCCAGAACCAAGCCAATGCTGGTATGCTCCCTGTTTATAGTCCCCCAGCCAGACTGCTGGTCTACTCCCTGTGCACAAATAGGACCACAAAAAATGTACCAATTCTACGCGGCGATGTTGTTGCTGTAGTTGTTCGACTTGGACACCACAACGCTGCTGGTCGCTATGCTGGTGCTGTCGTCGCTACCATTGTCCCTGTGGTGCTCCTCTAGCTCTCCCATGAGGGCGCGATACCGCTTGGCTATGGCCTCCCAGTCCGCGATGTTCTCTATGCGAGTGGCCGCGTTGGTGAAGCTCAGCTGAGAGCCTAGCGGAGACAAGTGCATCACGCTCAGCGTGACCGATTCTGAAATAGAAGCGCAGAAAAACCATCGCACGAAATTGATTAGTAAATTGTTGATGTGTCTTCAAATGTATCCCGATGATGATTTACGTTTCAAAGTAGACGAAAAGACATTAAATTATTAAGAAGAATGTAAAGAGAACGTGTTTCTTAATGTAAAAAAACGTATCTAAGACATGATACTGAGAAGTAAATTCTTATAAGTGCGGAAAGGAATAAGAAGAACATAAAATATGTATTTCGTAATAATAAAAATCTATTTCTTATTTTCTGCCCGTGATGCACATGGAGAAATAATGAATGAGCACCGACACTACCGACAGTTCCCTCTGTAATATAGGGCGACTAATATAGAAACAAAATCTCTAATTAGACAAGCTAAACGGTCGATTCTCTAGACCCAACTGTCCTCACGATGCCAATGTATTTTTTGGACCATAACAACTCAGGAAAAGTTGCATTATTTCCTAATTGAAAAATGACAAAGGAATCATAACACACAATAATTATTTTACCTATCAACCCGGTGAAAGACCATCAAATTTGATCAAAAATTCTTAGCTTACACCGCTACAATATCAACAACAACCAATTAACTCCAACAAGGCTTAGACTGCTTAACACATTGGGTGCCTCGCCGCTCATAGTGAGAAACAGCATAGTATTCTGAGAGGCCGTGTCTCTCATATTGAGCCACATTAGATTTTACTTTCAAGTACAGTCTCTCAATATTGAGCCACGCTACAATGCATTTAATATGGAGAGTTTGAAGGGTGGCCTCTGTGGATAATCCAGGTATGTTTGGTTTTCATCTATCATGATTATCTCTCATATTGAGACAATATTTTGTATTGTGGCCCCAGAGGATAATCATCATTTTTTGGGTTATCACACAATGTGTTAAGTTGGTATTAGTATTCACCTGACTCCAAGACATTAAGGGCGGAATGAATAGACAACATCAATAACTTAAGTCGTTGGTAAGTGTCGGTTTTCCCTATCTTACACAGAACGCAATCCGTGACTTAGCGCCACAGAGGTATTACAAAAACGTCTATCAATGTCGCCCTTAGAGTGCCATCTATTCAAATCTTGCACATTGCATACCTAAATAAATAAAAGGCGTACATACAAAAGTAAAATCTTTTCCCTACCAATCCAAATTTGTTTTACCTTTAGGAGCAACTTGTCCCTTTTTCACTTTCGACAACCATTTGGCACCCATTTTCGTCCTGGCACTTGAGCGGGACTTGGACTGTAACCCCATCAGTCGCACCAGACTAGGCCGCTTGTTTGATTGGTTCACTAAATCGGACAGAAATTAGTAGTTGTTAGTTACTTATCATACATGTGTTAATCACTTTCGCGATGTCACATCTACTCAAACTCGCTTTACTAAATCTTTGCTGAAACCGGGACTTGAACCACCGACCTCCAGGTTACAAGTCCGCCGCCTTATCGATCAAGCTACTGCGGTCGGTTGTTGTTAGGCGTCAAGTTGTCTTGTCGAGAAAATATGATAACAAAAGATCGATCAATAAGGCGGTGGACTCTTAACCAAAGGTCGGTGGTTCGAGTCCCAAGTTTAGAAAAGGTTTAGTGAAGCGAGTTTGAGTAATACGAGGTATGGCTATTAAGTTCGTAGACGCGAGCCGCTACGCAAAAGCTGTACATGCTAGGAAGATATGATAAACATATTTAGACAGCTTCAAGTCTTGTGTTTTGATTCATAGCTGACACATGCCTGTACTGTAATTAGTTCTGTTGTGATAGCCCGACGCGCAAGACACCTTTTTTAATTTTGCCGGAATTATAATTGATACAAGCGTTGAGCAACGAGTGATTATTGAATTTTACGTAAAACTTGCTGGTGAAACTTTTTCTTTGTTAAAGACAGTGTACCAGGAGTCATGTTTGTAAAGATCAACGCTTTAAAAGTGGTTTAAACGGTTTCAAGATGGTCAGGAAGATGTTGAGGAAGATCCACGTCCTGGTCGCCCCAAATCTCAAAAATTGACGAAAACATTGAAAACATTTTCTGACCGTAGGTTACCTCTTACACTAATGGCTGATACACTTAAAATTGATAAAGAATGTGTGAGACAAATTTTGCACGAAAATTTCAACATGACAAAAGTTTGCGCAAAAATGGTGCCATGCGCCAGCCCACAGTGCCTTATCCGTGAAGACGTTTCTGGCCAAGTACAACATCCCAGTGTTGGAACACCCTCCTTACTCACCCGACCTGGCCCCGTGCGACTTTTACTTATTCCCAAAAATCAAATCAGCCCTGAAAGGTACCAGATTTGACAGCGTACATAGATGCTGTTAAGAAAAAACCGGCAAAAGTCTTGGAAGGCCTCACACAAAATGACCTCCACCACTGTTTCGATCAATGGAAAATTTGCTTAGAACGTTATAGGGTTAGAGGAGGGGAGTACATTGAAGGGGATAACTGCTAAAGTTGGGTAAGTTAAACACACATCGTTTTATGGGAAGAGTCTACGAACTTAATAGCCAAACCTCGTAGTTACATATATTATAGCCAATCGTGATTATATGATTACTTGTTTTTTATTTTATTTATTTTTTATAACTTTTTGTAAATATAACTGACCTCAGTAGCTTGATCGATAAGGCAGCGGACCTGTAACCTGGTCGGTGGTTCAAAACCCTTGTTCAGCAACCATTTAGTAAAAGCTAGTTTGAGTAGTTGTGACATAACACAAATATGATAACTTTAATAAAATCTATTTAAAAAAATATAAAATGCGAAATGTCGTTTTTAAATCTCAAATTCAAAAGCCAGTTATAATAATAATAACACTCTTTACTAGAAGTCAACCACCAGGTGAGGTTAATGCTCAAAGCATTTTCCACCACCTAACCCTCAGGGTCTTATTATTATGTGGTCACAAACTCACATTAATGAGGAAAAATTCATACACTGAATCATCAGACCAGCGTGTTAATCACTTGACTAGGTTCATCTGGTTCATGCATAAATAGACTGAAACCTGATCCTTAAGACCGTGGTTGCCTGGAGATTATGGGTAGGAAATATCAAATGAGAGACTCAATTTTTGCATCAATTATTTCATTTTCAAAACTTGGAAACACTAGGATACTGAATATGTGAATTAATTATGTTTGAGGAGACCTACCCCTACAACTGTGCCAAAAATGGTTAGTAATTACTTCTTTTTTTAAATTTCTTCGCTGCTTAGACCTTTTTTTTTAATTTATTCTTTATTTATTAACTGGTCAAGCCCAATGCACAATAATAACATAAAGGAATAATAATAACGAAAAATGATATATTTAAGAGAATTAGGCCTAAAGTTTTCTCTTTTTTGACATGTCCGACAAATGAAATTAATTAAAACTACCGACCTCAGTAGCTTAACCTGGAGGTCGGTGGTTCGAGTCCCGATTATGATAAAAATTAAGTAGCCTGAGTTTCAGTAGTTGTTGCATCACGAAAGTATTTTTAATGAATGCATAGCGTGTAGATTTAAGGAGTGTGGAACCCCCCGCCGGCCTACATCGTGGCGTCCTCAGCGCTAGTATCGCAAAGAAGTCTCCTCTCCTCGTACCTCACCCGTATCAAATGTAAACACATAAACATAAATATATCAAATATAATCATAAATAGACCGCGAGAAATATTCTACTTCTTTGCGATGGTGTCGCTCTATGTGGCCTTTCCATGCAACTGGGGTTCGTTTCCACACTTCTTAAATCTACACGCTATGATGAATGAATGAAAACTCCGCCACTGGCCACTCACTCTTCTGCCGGCACAGCTGGATCAGGTACATGAGCCACGAGGTCACCAGATTCAGTGGCGACGGGGTGGTTGTGGTGCGGTGCATGTTGCGAATCAGTTTCGCCAGGCCATACTTCCACTCGATATCGGATTGGGCCTAGAACGGGGGAACTACGTCAGTTTTGGACACAGAGCGAGACAAGAGTTGTTCACTCTGGTTTGTCTTAACTTCAAATCATTTCAAGGTAGTAACTAGTAAACAAAACCCTAAAAATGGTAAAAACCCACTGAAAACCTGCAGAGGACTGGATTTTGTTCGTACTTTAAAATTCGAAGAAGCCAGTGTCGATGGTGCGTTGAATACACCAGTTCTCGTTTTGTCAGTGAAGTTAAGCAACGTTAGGACTTGGATGGGTGACCGACCATTCAAATTCGTGATGATGGCTACTCCCGGCCTCACTCAGGCTTGGTGAAGTTAATTTGAGTAGCTGGTTTATGAGTTCAATGCGAATGGAGCGTAAAACCTCCGTTGTGATATGACTATGCTATTGAAAGCGACGCGCGACGTGGAAAAAAAAAAAAAAAAAATCGTAAGATCAAAATTATTTTTTTTTTCGGTTACGTTAGTGCCATTTGTTAGTCTTTTTACTTTCCTTATCCTATAGAAAGGAAAGTAATGGAATCACGCAAAAAAATTATATTATGCTTGCGGATTTTTTTTTGGCATTGGTTATTCTCCTTATCATACGAATTTGCCATACAGCCAGGCTTGCGGATTTGTCTTTCATCTTTATTTCTATTTCATGGCTCAGATTAGAGTTAATAGTAGTATTGCTTCTTAATTCTTAGCACTGTGTCAATTATTGTAATACTATGGTTTCTACGAAGAGTCCAATTCGTGATACCAACCAACAAGAATGGTCAGATGAAAATTTTCATTTCCAACAAAACGCCACAACCTCAACTTTTAGCTAGAATTTTGTACTGCGCACTTAAGGCCATTTTTTTAAATTTCTTTACATAAATACAAACATTCCGTAACTTTAATAAAAAATGGTGAACAGCTACTTGAAGCCTTTGGTCGGAAAATGAACTATATTATGAATTTTTTGATTATGATCTGCATTTATTAGAATCACCTATTAGATCGTTTGTGACATCAATAATATTACGTACAGAGAAAAAAAACGGTGATTTACCTGGATTCGCTGATACGTGTCGCTCATCATAGCTATAAGTAAATTAATGAGTACCACTACAGACACTAACATATAAACTCCGAGCTCTATTTTATACAAGATAAGCGTCCACACAGGCTGGTCTAAGTTTGGCACAATTCGAAGATCTTCGGGAGTCGTTTGTCCAAACACGGCAAAAAAGAGTAATTCGAACGCCTCCATTGGATTTAGAACAACTGAAAAATACAAAGGAGGCACCGCACGGAATTTCAGACAGAAAGAATACCATTATAATATTTCAAATCTGCCTGGTAAAATGATGTTGAAACGTTTGTATCTGTCGAGAAAGCCATCAAAAAAGTAAAAATAATTATTTTTTTGTCAACTGTGATTGAGGTCACTAGTTAAATAAGAAGAGTTTATGGTCAGCACAGAAAATAGAGAACTTCAAGTTATTCTAACAGTTTCTAAGCATTTTTTTTAATACTAGGCCAACTATCACCTAAAAAGATTCATTTCATTTTTAAAAGATACATAAAGTTGTACTCAAAAATAATAATATTATAATCATAGTATAACCATGGTTGAGACTTTCACCACATGTAAGGCATAGTTTGTTTTTTTTTTTTTTTTTCTTAATTGCAAACAAATTTTAATGAGAATCAACCCTAACCAGTATTCGTTTCCTTGAAATTCTCTATGGTTAAAATTTCTATTTTTAATTCATGAGTAGAAATAGATTTTAGGCTGAAATCACACTTATTTTTCTTCGATCATTGAGAATTTTTTCCGATTTTGTTTTTATTATATGGAATTCGAATTACATCATTTTTGCTGGTGGACAGACGACTCAAAAGTTGGATCTAACTAGATCCTATTCATAGATATAGTGTTTGATGTTTAAAGCAAGAGTACTGGGATGCAAAAATGATAAGAAATCTGTAGTCGTAATATTGTGTGGCATGAGCTACCTATGTGAAACAACTAAGTTGCAAAGCTAAAAGTTCAAGATGCAAAAGTTTTATTACAACTCTCTTTTTGTTTTTGAATATTTATTATAGCTTATTGTTTTTCAGTATTATTATTTTAGAGGATTGAGATTGAATTCCTCGAATTGATTAATTGTTAAATATCTCTTTCATAAATTGGATAAATCAGTATCAACTTGTCGTCTGTCCAAAATACAATGTTATTAATTATTCGGAATCTATTTTCATGACATTAACTATACAAAATAACTAGGATAAGGTAAAGGTACTAGAGTAACTAAGCTACAATTTAAAACGCATCGCGTTTGCAAAAAATGTATGTACATTTTTCAGATTTGTTTTGTTTTTCGAAAAATGTACGTATTCGGTGAAAAATAAAAGTGATTTCAATGCGTTTAAAGTAGGTGTGCAATTCCATCTAGTAAAATCATTTTTTCAGGCAGAATTGAATCTAGAAGTTTTTTGTTAAAAAGTCAGAGTTTTGAAAAAGCAAAAAGTTCACAGTTTCATCATACTATCTAAACGAGTGTCATACTAAATCAAGCAATAGGTATTTTATTTTCTTCAAGAATGCTACATTCTAGTGATACAAATTTAAATTTAAATTGTTATAAAATGGGTTCTGAAAGTTTCAGTCAGATATATGTGAACAGTGTGTGAATTACTGTGACATTCCTATAATCACTATAAGTTATGTTCTGTGTGAGTACGTAGACAATATTGAAAGGTGAGACATGTTTACATTTTTTCTTCATGAGATTTTTTGATCAACACAACAGGAATTTGTACAAATTTTGTTTTTCCACATGTAGCAAACATGTCTCAAAATGTTCAAACCCATTATTAAACTGTATACTTATAAATGTCTCTCTTAGAACATGCCATCAACATAAAGTTAGTAAAATATTATTCTTAGTTGTTATGAAATAATTAAATTTTATCACGAAATTATTTTGTAGTAGGAATTTAGATTTTAGGTTTTTATTTCACGATGATAAAGTTTCAGGTGCTTGACAAATACATACCTGAGAAAGCATTTGAACAAGATAGGGAAGGTATTTTTGGACAGACGTAATTTTGAAGTTGATTTTCACCACAAAAAGAAAGTTGTAAAGACACAATACAATGAAATGGGTGTCTTTATTTCCAATGATAAAAAACCCATAAAAGGAATTAAAAGAAGTGACTTAAAAAAGTTCCAACACACAACATTAAAATGGTTCTGATCTATTGTAAAGATACAAAGTAATTTAAAAAAATCATGCAAACAAAAAGAGACAATGATTAGGTATAGTACGTCATACGTTACGTACATAAAAGTACGTATTTAATACATTACCTAAGGTATGTATTATTACATAAACATTTCAATTTACTGTAGAGAATATTTAACTGAATCGAATAACAATGAAGAATACAGCGTCTTTTTTTATTTATTAATAATGCTATTATAACCTATTCTTTGTTTTATATTGTTCACATAAGAATAGCCATAAATAATAAACCAAATAACATCTTTTACAATCAATCTACAAAATCGCATTCATCCGTTGGAACAATCGCCTTCCTTTTAATAAAAGTAGAAATTGAATGGCACTTTTCATCTCCATAACACAAACCATTTTTGTAGCAGGGGCATTAGTACCTACACATGAACAAAGATTATAAGTAACTGACACAACTGAAATATGGAAAGCAAAGGTTAAAGACAGACTGAGAAGAGAAAAAGTGAATCTGAAAGAAGAAAATAAACAGAAGGACAGGGATGAGCGGAAAATAATTAAAATGAAGGAAAAGTTTGACAGACATAACGGTTGAAAAATTTTGGCAGACTTAATTGAAACATGAATAGCATAATAGGAAAGACAGTCAGAGAAGAGAGAAAATGATTCTCAGAAAAGTAAGAAAATCGAAATGGCAGAGAAGAGAAAGTTTAAAGAGGTGAAATGCTGGAAAGCCAGAATGAGCAAAGAGTAAACAAAGTAATGACAGCGGCGGTGTACAAACCTGGATCCTCTGGTAGGTATCACTCATCATAGCAATGAGGAGGTTAATCAAAACAATTACAGCAACTATCTGATAGATACCGAAAGCAACCACAAACATTTTTTCCGTCCATTCTGGTTGACCAGGTTCAAAAATTGGGACAGGTGTGGTGGTCGTTGTCAGATTGGTGGTCACTTGTTTGAGGGAGCCTAGTGGAGCTAAGGCTGTGGTTGTCAGAAGGGGCACAGCTGCTATGACTGGACATCGCTCTTCTTGAACTGGTTTGTGTACTTGTAGAGAAGCGGTGTCGGTTTGACCAAAGATAGCAAAAAAGAGTAACTCAAAAGCCTTCCACGGCATCATGGTGACTGGAAAGCAACGGGTTTGATTATGTAGAAGTGCAAGGTAGATTAGATAGGCCATGAATTTTCTTGATTAATTGATAGAGTTTGAAAAAAGAAAGAAATGGTGTTGTCGTCGAAATTATGGTAAACATAATAAATAAAATACAGTGATTAAATTTAAAGAGATAGAGTTTGAGTTAAAATAAAAATTTGTTTAAAAAAAATGCAGTCTTTTCAACTAAAAAGATTGAACCGGAAGATCAGTGTTAGGTTAAAGAGCAATGTTAATCAAAAATAATATTAAAAAATATTTTTTCAGTAGGAAACAAGTTAGTAAAGAATATTTCAAGAAGAAGTGACTATCACCTGTCGAAGCACAAAAATCCTCAATGTGAAAAAGTTCCCTATAAGACTTCAACAGTTACCAAATGCCTTTGTTTTAACTAAAGCTGAATGTTGGTTCTTATTTAGAAACCTTGTATGATTAATATTAAATTTATGTTTTCTTAATTGTTAAATTTAAATGTAATTTTCCCATTAGGTCTGTACTTGTCTTCTTTTTCTTCTTCTGATTTCTCTTCTATCGAAGGTTAGAAATTATCAGGGCTTTTTGATCTTTGTTCCGAATAGTTGACTGGCGTTTCAATTGAACCACTCCCTCAAATTCTGCAATCAACAGATTCTTCTTCCCTAGCTTTTTTCTCCGATATTTTGTCTTCTAGAATTAATTGTAGTCTACATTTTTCTCCACGCATTCCGAGGTACTGCAGTTTTCTTGTTTTGATTGTCCCAATTTTTTCCCATTATTTTCAAAACATATAATTTTATTATTGTTTGTCCACTTATGATGCTCAATATTCTACGGTAACACCACATCTTGAACGCTTGAGTTTTAGGATAATATTCTGCTTTTTTCATGGTCCAGGCTTCCTTTCCACACAACAGGGTGTAGAATATATTATGTAATATCTTAGCATCCTGGTTCTCAACTTCGAAAGCAGATCTCTATTACAAAACCTTTTTTTCATTTTCAAAAAGTTGCAATCTCAACACGTCATCTGTACCACTAATATTTAAGTGACATTGTTTATGATTGTACGATGGATACATTCAAGGAGTGAACTATCATTGAAGCCAATCTGGTTCAACAGAAGACAAGATGTACTAACTAGTAGTACTGACATTGAATTTCACATTCCTTCACTGACTATAACTAATTTCAAACAGACAAAACGTATGCTAAATTAAAATCTGGGGTCTGCTATTTTTACAGTGATTCGCATATAAAACTTAAAAAATGTATAAGTACAAGTGGTGACTGTCAGCGAAAGATTATGACAACAGGTTTTGTATTCTGTGTAGTGTCCCAGTTGTAGTGAATTTTATATTAATAATTCATAATGTTGGAAAACTAGATATTCACATTTTTCATTACAATTAATTCTTGTTCAATTGGTTCATTACTTATTCAGTTAACATAAAAATGGAAAATTAAACAGGTATTGTTAAAAAAAATCTGTTATAAAAATAAGTAATAATGGAGGATCCTAGATGTAAAATTTGGACCCTCTTTTTTGTCGTTGATGTTTTTAAGAACGTCTCATTGATAAGTATTATATTATAAACAGCATGCCCAAGCCTAAGAGAGGTACTAGTCAACACCAATTTACAAGAAATGTTTAGTGAACACATATTTATAAACAATTTGGACAATGTATACGACGGAGTGATCTATAGTTTGCTTGTATTTTCAAGACTTTTTTTCAATTGTAGAAAATGTAGATGGACGAATATCATTATGTCATCCATGTAAATTTTGAACTATTTTAAACTCTTCTCTCAAAATGAGACTATCATTCTCTGAGACATCATGTATACATTGTTAACGTTTTCAACTAACATCCATCTAAGGTATTTCTATGAAACATCCATCTAGGTATTTCTATGAAACATCCATCTATTTATTTCTATGAAACATCCATCCAAACTATAAAACATCACAACAATATTTAGTAGGTTTTACCGATTGAATTTTTTGTTACATTTAATCGTCATATTTGATTAAATTTTGTGTCTTTCTAATGACATAACTGTGAGCATTACTTTGCCGATGTGTAAAATGTCATCGAGGACACATCAGTAGCGTGGTACAACATAGAACAGGGATGGGAGTGACAATTCTAAACACATCTAGTGACTAAAGTGTATGCCAGTCCTGCTTATGTCCGAGTGCACAATCCGATGCTTGCTTACCTCTTTAGTGTGACATTAATATGTAGACATTTTGAATTCTAGAAGTGTATAATATAGTGTACTCGTTTTGTGATATTATATCAGATATATTTATCAGTCATTACTACTGTAATCTTAGTTTCTTAGCTAATCTCTACTCTGATAAATTAAACCAGACTATATCACTGGTCTTTTAATTTGAGGACTTTTTAAACTAACTCTGTTTTTGTAGTAAGGATCGATAAATTTATCCTAACAACAAAAGGGTAAAGCTAGCATAGTGTTTGTGCACTCGAGACGATATCGGGGGTTGGGGATGCTGCTAGGTTTACCTGGATTCTCTGATACGTATCTGTCATCATAGCGATGAGCAAGTTTACCAGAACGATGTTGGATACGATAATGTAAATACCAAAGATAATTTTAAACAGGACCAAGGTCCACACTGGTTGAAGAGCTTTTCGAACGTCTCGATAATGTTCATCGAACACAAAGGTTGCAGCGAGACTTTCGTAGCGCGTTTGGCCAAAGATGGAAAAAAACAACAATTCAAATGCTTTCCCAGGCGTTAGCGTGACTGAAAATGAGAGGAAGGGGTTCCGTACACATAGGGGAAACGGGTCAAAAGACAAAACAATAGTGTTGGGTTTAAAAGGTTAAACAGGTGAACATTGAAAGACGGACAGAGGTTAATATGTGTCAACCACAAACATCAGTGTCAACAGAACAAAACAATCTGGAGAAAGTGGTAATAATGGTTTTTTTTTTACCATGAACTCATTTCATGTATTTAAACTCGAGTTTTTGCTATGAAATTAAAACCGTGTTTTATAGATCTTTTTATTTAGATATTTGTATATCTCATTAAGACCACTTGTAATGGGAATGAGCATATTTTCGTAATAATATGAAATACCAAAAATAATTAATCTGTCATAAAGGCAATTCAGTTTCTCGGAGTCTTTCTTACCTTCTGAAAAAAGTTCCGGATTGCCGTAGTTTTTCTCCGGGTACCAGTCTTGTTTGAAAGGTTGATTGAGGGCTACAATGTGCATGGAAAAGCCAAACACAAAGATGCCCAAGACAGCCAGAAACCTGGCCAAATCCTTCATCAAGTCACCAATAATGATGGCCCAGGGGCCAAACAAATGGTGAAAGGATAAAAAATCCAGAATTTGAACACAGGCTAACAAGAATGAAATGGCAAACATCTGGTTGCGAAGGTACATGAGGGTTCCCCAGTTGGACCTGTCTATTAGTCCACTTAATCCTGAAACGAGTAAAAGTTTTGAATTAACAGAGACGTTACTTCTTGAATCAATAAAACATCACAACAGCAAAAAACTAATGGAAATTCACTGTAAATCATCATCAAATCGTTAAAAGTATCTTCTAAAATAGAAACATCAGTTCTATCCTAAACCCCAGCTTCCGTGTTGTAATGGTTGTGACTATTATTATTATTATCCTAAACCAAGAACTTACCTAACAAGTGCAGTGCCACACCAAATATTCCAAACAGTAACACAGCCAGTTTGACCCAGCCCAGTCCTGACTTGTCACTGGGGTTGGTCAGTTCGAACAGTAGCAGCCCTGACAGCCACACCAGCAGGGTGTACTCGTACCAGTACGGTACGAGGTTGGGCCGCACCACGGGGTAGATGGGCGTGATGCCCACCAGCATGAGCAGGAACATGAGGTACATGTGAGAGGTCAGGTAGGACATGAACTTGATGATGGGAACCTGGAGACGAGAGGAGTTTATGTTAGACTACTCATTTACACAAAAGTAAAGTTATCATATTTGTGTTAATCACTTGTGTGATATCACAACTACTCAAACTCGCTTTACTAAATCTGCGCTGAAACCGGGACTTGAACCACCGACCTCCAGGTTACAAGTCCGCCGCCTTATCGATCAAGCTACTGAGGTCAGATGTATCATTTACACGAAAGTATTTAAGAATACAAGGGAAGAAAGTACGATGTACCACCATAGTTACGGGATCAAAAAGCAAGGAGGTTTTTAGCGGTCTCAGTCGTCAGACATGGTGCCACAGAAGGGAGAAACACCATACTTTGACAGGGACTTCCAAATACGCTTCAACAAAACATCTGCGAGGATCATCAAAAATATTTTCTCCTAAAAAGGGAAAGGAAACTCATTAAAGACCTGATACAAAAATGCCTTGGAGGCTTGGACACTATTATAAAAATCTTAAAGCTGTGAGATTTTTACAATATTTCTTCAAAATCTCCGTGTTTTGGATCTTATTTGTGAAGCAACCTTTAAGCTTTATTCTTGGCAAGTTATTATTATTATCAATAACAAAAATGTTTTAAAAAACTTGTGTAACTGTTAGGCTGCTTTTTTGAATACCGATTGCAAATTCTGTTAATAGAAAATACAACAGAAATAGAAAATTGAACTTACCTTGTTATACTTGTGTCCCAGGGAAAGGGTGAAACACACCCAAACCGGCGGACACAAGATAAACGTGAGAAAAAGGAGCATGGTTTTCCAGGCGGCCCAGTTCAGAGACCCTTGCCAAAGTTCCTGAAATTGTAAACAAGAGAGAAAAAATGAGACAAACAAGTATGTTAAAATAAACCCTGATATTTTTCAGGTATAACCTCACCAGATGTGAAATAGGATTTCCAGACGCACTAGAAAATTACCAATTCTGTCAGTTATTAAAATCACTACATAGTATGGAAAGGGTTTGTTCACATTGAATTACTATGCAATCGTTCGACCAAGACTCCATCGATCTTCCGAAGCGGTGCATCGTCGTCCAACTCTGTCAGATCATAGAAGACTTGGTCTATTTCAACTCATTTGGCCTATCCATTAATTTTATATATTAAGATTGGGAAAGTGGGATAGGGATCCCAACCCTTGGGAAAGTGAAAGCTAGTCTAGCATGTTAGGGTTGGCTGGTCCAATCTTTGTTCAATTGTTTATACCTAGTCCTCTAGCGAAACAAAAATTCTAGTGAGGTGCAACTCTTAGTAGATGATGATGATGATGATGAAAAGATCTCACGACCTCTTCAGCCTGGGCATACCTGCAAGTACCTCTGAACCACGGTGTGAGCTATCACCTCCTTCTGTTCATTCTCAATGAGCACGTCCAGAAACTCAATGTTCCTCCTATCCGTGGCGGTCAAGATTCGTCCGGCAGAGTCAGCCCCAGCCGCCAGGGCGAGCAACTCAGTGGCCATCGCCTCACAGTGCTTGCCGGCTGCGATCAGGTCTTTCGCTCTTTCTTTCTCCTGTGAAACAAAGGAATGGAATAACAAGCTTGTTAAAATGATGTATTCTAGGATGTTGATGCCATTTTTCTCTATATATACCCATACGTATAATTTACTTCATAGTAGAGGATATGATCAAGCTCGCCGGTAGGCGAGCGCTCGTCAAGTAGCGCCAGCCAACCGGCCTATATTAACACGAAACAGAGTTTATATGTATTTTGTTTTATTGTTTTCGGCCACTTCCCGCTAATTTTTATAAATTTTTATTTTCATATTCGTAATGAGACGCAAAAATAGATTGTGTTTCACGAAAGCGCGAGGTTCCTACGTACAGTTAAAGTCGTTTTCTGGCCACGCGTAAAATCTTGAATTTCATGAAATTATTCATACGGGTTTTTTTTTTTTTTTCAGACCAATTTTCTGTCAAGGGTACAGCGACGTGTGCTTATCGTGGAAAGACGTGAGCTACGTTTTTGGATAGGGAATTTTTATTTCTGCATACCTTTTATAGTTTCAAGTATTTATTTTTTATAGGATAGGAGATATAGCCTTCTAAAATAAAACCGGAAAGTTGCACAGAGCCGCCCCTGGTTATCTTGGAGCTGCGATTGTGTTATTTTTTGAAAGGCCTTATCGTAGGAAAAAATATAAAAATATAACCAAAGTATTACACTGAACCAGACTTGAGTTATAGCCTTTGAAAGGAATACTTATTATGGAGCCCAGGGCCGTCTATTGTTATCCTGGAGATGTATTTTTGGTATTTTTAGAAAGGTCTAGTCAAAGGGAATGAGATCACTTAATTTCAGATGGTTGAAACAAGTAGAAAAGTATTTAAAGCCCTCTAAAGGAATATCTATAATGAACCCTGGAGCCACGCCTAATTATCCACGTGGATGACTGAAGGTTCTTACTAAAGGTCTAATTACGCAAAATTATACTACGATGTAAATAAAATTTTAGAAAAATCAGCGACAGTGTGAGACATAAAAAGAAAAAAACTGATTTTATATTTATGAGAGTAACAAAAAAAACTTCGCCTCACATAGAACTTAAATTAAGGGCGTGTTTCAATCGTCTTTGCTTCATCCTAGCTGCCAACAGACCGGTTAATCAGAGCGGGAATAATAACGTTTTATAACTTCATTAAAAGATTTCTACATCAAGAGGTAAACTAGGTCTATATTATGAAAAGTGTATAAAATATTGGCTAGTAAGAGGCAAAAATATTGATTAATGTAGATCAAATGATAAATATAATAAAATATTGTGTATTGAGCAGTCTCTGTGGTCGTCGACTGGTGTAGGTAAAACACAAAGTTTGCAAGGTGACCTGGGTTCGAATCCCGGCTAGGTAGATTTTTTTTTTTACTCTGTACTTTGGATGTCCGGTATTCTCGTGAGAAAAAAAACAGTAGTTGCTTGTTTGAGTCAACCTCCTATGGCCGTTTAATTTCGAACGAAGTGAGTATGGTTTAACTCGATTAACATTGATTTGTCACAATCTAATTATCCATCTACCTTTGTATGTAACCTGATATACTCGTAAGTTGCATTTTTGTCCAATCAAGCTGAAATTTTCAGGGTATTTTCAGGATATATGCTTGCCTATTAATTTATAATTATTAAATGTAGGGGAAGGTCTGCCAAAACCGGGTACTTAGTTTTCTAGGCCATCTAGCGGAAAAGCCATTATCATCAGCTAAGCAAATTAAACTGAAAAACATTCACAACTTTGTTGGCTATCTAAATTTGAAAACGATACGTCACTATGTATTGCCATTTTTTGTTAAATTTATTTTTTTCAAAAAAAGTCAAAGTACCCGGTTCTGTCAACCCGGTCTTTCAGAACCGGGTACTGGGTATGACAGAACCGGGTACCCCTATATTTCCTATGAAAGACATTGATAAAAAGTTCAATGATGTTTATTGAAACGAACTTTAACATTTTTTTATTTTTATTTATGAGCACAAGTAATTTCAATGTAAAAAATAATTATTTTTCGAATGGCAAACAAATTTTGAACCTAAATTTTAGAAAAATAAAATAGGAAACACACTTCTAGGTATTCATAAAGGAAAACTTACAACTATTTTTCTTGACATTGTAAAAAATAACTAGAATAGGAATTGTACTAAAATATTAGAATATTTGTTTAAAAAAAACAATAGGTAGGTAATAAAAAAGGAGAAATAATAGTGATTTCACACACTTAAAGAATATTGATCATCTTGAGTTACATTAAAATATAAAAAATAATTGAATGACATTACAAAATAATATGTAGCAGGTCCCAACTTGCTCACCTACTTAACTTCAATACCTTCCCTGAAAAAATCTCCAGAGACATATCAAAGATAACTTAAAAAAATGTAAGTACTTAAAAAACACACAACAATAAGGAAAAAATAGGCTGCTCAAATCGGGTACCTGAAAATCTGTACTGATCTTTACCCGGTTTTATCAACCCCAAAGTACCCGGTATGAACAGACTCATGACTTTCTGTAAAAAATATTGAATAACCAAGACATGCAAAACGATATTAAAAAGATTTAATTATGATATGAAATAACACTTCTTAAGTAACAGCTTTACACACTTACCATGAATTTTCAGCACAAATAGCTGTTAAAAGTCACTCGATAACTGTGGGTTCGAAAATAAGGAAATAACACGAGCAAAACTTGAACCTCAAATCAGAGCGAAATGACTCGAAATGAAATTGGTTTGTTTACAAAAGTTACGCTCTGCTAGGAAGAGATTTTAGTTTCTGTAATCAGTTCATTGATGGCATTAACGGTATCGTCGGAAACAGTGGTACCCGGTATTAGCAGACTACCCGGTTTTAGCAAACCTTCCCCTATATCTAGCATTTCTCGCTTCTTCTGTTTTTTTTTTTTTTTTTTTTTTTTTTTTAAGTGGGGTTTAACGTCGCTTTCAACTGCCATGGTCATATCACGACGGGGGTTTTACCCTCCATTCGCAGGAAACTCACAAACCTGCTACTCACATTGACCTCACCCAGCCTGAGTGGGGCCGGGAAAAGCCAGCGTCACGAGAATTAGAATTTGAATGGTCACCCATCCAAGTCTTAACCTCGCTGGCTGTCGCTTAACTTCGGTGTACTGAAGGGAACCGGTGTATTCAACATGTCATCGACGCTGGCTCTTCTTCTGTTTATATCTACTTATTATGCTGAAATGACACCATGTTTAGCAACTCGAAGTTAGGCTAATATATGGGTCAACATTTCTTAGAGCCATAGTAAGAGGCAATTTCGGAACATACAATAATACTCGGTACTTTTATTTCCCTCTTTATTTTACCAAGATCGAATTTCCATCGTCCTGATTTGAACTAGTCAGGACGGAGGGTTTTACACTCCATTCGCTCGGAATCGTTCCAGCTACCTACATTTACCTCACCCAGCCTGGGTAGGGCTGTGATTCCAGACTCACGTGTTTAGAGGAAAAAAAAACAAATGCCTAAATAAATAAGTAAAAAGAAATAACACTAATGTCCTACCTAAAGGGCGGGGTTATTGCCTGTGGCAATCTCTTCCACCCAATCTCTTAAAAAAATATATGGATATTACGCAGGACGTCCGACCCTGTATCTCATGAACGGCAAGTTGTATAATTCACTGAAATTTATTGTAATGAAATTCTGCGACCTTTAAAACAATATGTCACAAGACATATCATTCTATTTAAGATTTTAAAGTTGGTCCATGTCCAGATTGTCCAGCCTGACAGGGGCCGTGTAGGCAAATTTTATTTTTGGCTGAAAATTAATCCTCTTAAAAATAAAGGAATACGGGTTGTTGCGTTTTTTGATATTTTGAGTCGTTTTCAAGAAACCCAGGCCTGGGTGAGACTTTATGGATGCCCTGTATATAAATATAAAAAAATAGCCCTCAGGCGAGAGTCGATCATTACCTAATGTACTTATTGATGTGGAGATGGGTACGAGTTTACTCAAAATTACTTTACTCAAAAAGTACCGGTTCTTGAGAGTAATTAGTATGTATTGTACTGGTTCTTATTTATAGAGTAATCAATTAGGTACATGAAAAAAATAATTGCATTTTCGAAAGCTTTGTTTTTCTTTAGTGCGTAGTGCGTGATTCGTATTATAATGGTACAATCACTTACATTATTACATATAAGAACCGATTATTATACTCGTGTATCGAGTACCGGAACCGAGTACCGATTCTATGAAATACTCAGTAGTCGGTATAATACACCGGATCCGCGTACCGTACTGGGTACCGGTTTTATGAAATACTCGGTATTACACACTGGGGCCGGGTGCGATACCGGGTACCGGTTCTATGAAATACTCGGTATTACAATTACAATATTACCCAAATACCCATCTCTAGAACTGGGTACAGCAGAGAGAGGTACTTAATTGTTTCCATATTATCTATGAATAATATTCAGGCTGTCGGTGTCCTAATATTTTTCTCTTTGTCTCGTACAAACAAGTCTTCTATTTGAAACTTCTTTGTCAAACAATCGGATGGTTTAAGGAAATGTACATTATGTAATTCAATTTATAAAATAGGAGGTGGAGCTTCTAATCTATTGAAACACTTGAAACTAAAACACCCAATAAATTTAGTGAACCGAGATTCATCTCCTTTAAACGTTCTGAATGCAAAATTGTGAGATTTAGTTAGTGTACTGAATAATGAAAAAACGGTGCTTTTGTACTTGGTTCTTGAGTGATCACTCAAATCCATTATTCCATTTACATCCTCTCTCATAACCTCAAAAACCAAGTACAAAAGTAATTGGATAAATACTCGGAACTTTTAAGTAATCGATTACTGAGGTACCAGTTCTGTGAAATACTCGATATCACCCATCTCTAATTATTGCCAAAAATAATGAAACGGGGTAGTTTTCTGTTAGTGAACCTCGGTAGTGGGTTTCAAAATTTGAAAAAATCAAAAAAATTGCTGAGCGCTATCTAGTGTCACTCAAATAAGGATCACATCTGTTATCTCAAGATTTCTCCTCTCTTCAGCAAGTACTGTGAAATTTTCTTTCGGCATCTTTTCAATGTTTTTTTTTTCTATCATTTTTTTTCTCTTTGCAATTGTAATTATTTACAGAACAGTACTTGGATCACAATATAATTTTCGAGCATGCAACTCATTATAACTTTTTTCCTTAAACAAAGTTGTGTCACCTCACTAGTTCAATATAAATTACCCAACATTTTATATGATCTTATAATATTACTGCGTATCGCAACATCCTTAAATTAAAAGTCTTTTTTCTTTTATCTATTGATTAGTTTTTCTTTCATCTACTAGAGGAAAATCAATTAAATCAAAAAGTAGTGATATCCCCCAAAAAACACTACGTGTAACAATAGTCGTCAAGTGTTGGAATGATTAAAAAGAAGTGATATCAAAAACGTCAATTTTCTATGTTTGAAGGAATTATTTTAATTCCTTGATAATTCAACCAAAATAATAGACTCACAACAACAATACACCTTTGAGCAAACTTCGATTTGGTATTTTGAGAATTTAACCAAAAAATAGCCACACAACAAAACAATGCTCTTGTAAGACTAATGTTGCATAATTACAGAACCATTGTTCTTACAAGAGCATTGTTTTGTTGTGTGGCTATTTTTTGGTTAAATTCTCAAAATACCAAATCGAAGTTTGCTCAAAGGTGTATTGTTGTTGTGAGTCTATTATTTTGGTTGAATTATCAAGGAATTAAAATAATTCCTTCAAACATAGAAAATTGACGTTTTTGATATCACTTCTTTTTAATCATTCCAACACTTGACGACTATTGTTACACGTAGTGTTTTTTGGGGGATTTACATATAAATAAAATGATGTACATATAAAGTTTAATAAACTTTCAAGCGAAACCGAGAAACTAACAACCGTATGTATAAACAGACAATTTCGTATTGAGAATGTCTTAAGCTCGAGTCTTGATATTACTATAATTTTCAAGACGTTGCTTATTTGTGACTTAAAATAGAATCTATTCATGATTACGGAGGTAAAGGTCCAAGTTTAAGATTTTATAGAAAATCAATTTTTAGGGCTTGATTCTTATCCATAGTAACACACGAGTTACACCAGTAGTTCGAAGACCATTATCTGTTTGGTTGAACACAGAAGTACCTTTTGTTGAACCAAACGATGAAATATAGGTGACAGTGAACTGTAGAGGCACCTACCTACATCAATAAGGAAATGTAGTAAATTAAGAAAGCAATGAAGAGAATGCCGAAGGCAATATCACCACCCTTGATCAGGCTTTGTATATATTTATTTCTCAACTTGTTACCATGTTCATTGTATATAAAAGATGTAAATAAAGCTTGATCCAATTGTTTATAAATAAAAGTTTATAAATTAACATTTCTTCTCACCTTGGTCGCAAGGATCATGTAAATACTGGACAGTTTGGCAGCAGTATCCACAGGAGCCGGGGACATCAACACAAACTCCTCCATGGGTTTGTTGTTGTGGTTCTTACTGCACACCATGAGATTGTATACAAACTGCAACAAGATGAAAACACAACGAGAATGTTACAATTAGGCGAGAACATGTTATTATTAAAATGTTTATTTCATACATAATTCGTGATATGACCATGCAGTTAAAAGCGACATTAAACATAAATTTAGCCAGCGTCGATGGCATGTTGAATACACCGGTTCCCTTCAGAACACCGAAGTTAAGCGACATCCAGCGAGGTTAAGACTTGGATGGGTGACCATTCAAATTCTAATTCTCGTGACGCTGGCTTTTCCCGGCCCCACTCAGGCTGGGTGAGGTCAATGTGAGTAGCAGGTTTGTGAGTTTCCTGCGAATGGAGGGTAAAACCCCCGTCGTGATATGACCATGGCAGTTGAAAGCGACGTTAAACCCCACTTAAAAAAAAAAAAAAAAAAAAAAAAAAAAAAAAAAAAAAAAACATAAATTTAAAAAAAAAAAAAAATCATACATAATACAAAATATATGAATGATACATTCGACTTCAGTAGCTTGAACGATGGGGCGGCGGACTTGTAACCTGGAGGTCGGTGGTTCAAGTCCCGGTTTCAGCGTAGATTTGGTAAGGTGAGTTTGAGTGGTTGTGATATCACGAAAGAAGATTAACACAAATATGATAACTTAACTTATATGAATGATACATTTTAACAATATTGACCAACACCAAATTTCTTTTATTTGTCCTACACAAAAAAGAGTCATGTTTTGTTCGAGTTGTCTATTCTTTCAGTTCTAGTAGAGACTTAACTTATGAAGTGTTTCGTGGCGTTCATTAAGGAAAGAAATTCTGCTTTCTCCTACCGCAAAAGCAAATTAAAACTCAAATTAATGCACTGCTATGAACTGTTCAAATTTGGTTAGTGGAAACACCAACTGGTCGTGTTGGCACTTTTGTGTGAGAGCGATGAAAATTCTCGTGTGATAAAGTCAAATATATTTGGTACTATAGCGCTAAAATATCTCTTCTGTATACTTTTTCTTTCACTTTGTCTTTTACCAAACCTACTTGGAGTGTGTAAAAAACAAGACAAAGTATTGGTGAACCTCTTCCTCATGCATGTGATTGGTAATTTCTGGCAGTCTTACTTCTTCATTTTACGGCTGGATGCCCTTACTAACACCAACTCTTTTAAGAGGGCCAACGATTTGTGATATTGTCTTTTGGCCTGACATGGCTGATATCTGTGTAAGTCCCCCAGCGAGACAACTTTCTATATATGAATCACAGTCAAACCTGGATATAAGAGAACTCAAGGGAACGGATTTTTTTCTATTACATTCAAGTCTCTCTTATTAAAATGTTATTTTTTTTTTTAGGTAAAATTGACTTTCATATTCTTCTCTTATATCTAGGTTTGACAGTACAGAACCGATTGTTCAAGAATCAAGTAGTGACCATGGGATGTTGATAGCTGATTTTAAAATCAATGGTGTTTGGGAGTCTGGGAAGTCTGCGTTTTTCGACAACCGCATCGTCAATGCCGACGAACCTTCCTATGAATCTCAAACATGGTCTTCTCTATCCAAATCACATGCCCAGGAGAAACACAGAAAATATGACAGAGCTGTGGAAAATATCAGAGGGTCATTTAGTCCATTAGTATGTTCATGTGATGGAGCTCTGCATACAGAATTTGACATGTTTGCAAAAAGATTGGCAAATACATTAGCAGTAAAGTGGAAAAAAGCATACTCGCAAGTTGTTGGTTGGATTAAAACAAAAATTCAATTCGCCATAATTCGAGCGGTATCTTTGAGGCTTCGTCGTGGATCAAGATACCACCCACGCAGTTATGGTTTAATCGAAGATGGAGCAGGAGTATCCTTTTAAAATATTGTTACATGTTTTATTAATTTTACTAATGTTTTAAAAATAAATGAAAACCTACCTATACCATGATGGTTGTGTCATGGTGGTGGAAGAAAAAAAAAAATTGACAGTACTGTTGCATCTCAAACTCACTCGTTTATCGTCCATCAGATTGTACGTGTCATGCTCCTTGGTGATGAGATACTGAAGCACATCATTGTGACCTTCCTGTGCCGCAAACCAAATGGGGGCGGCGCCATAGTTCGTTTCCGACTTGGGCGAGGCGCCTGATTCGACTAACAGTCGCACAACGTCGAACATGCCAGCGCGAGCCGCACAATGCAGCGGAGTCCACCCGTTCTGGAAAAGAAATGGGAATATTTTTTTTTTTTGTACAGATTATTGGGAAAATAGAATAGAATAGAATAGAAATGTTTTTATTGTAATATTAATGATTACAAATGGAGGACAATAGGACATTACAGTAACATTACATGAATAAAAGATTAATTACAAAATTACAGACCTATTTGAAATTATTGGGAAAAAGTAATAAAAAGTAATGAACATTGACAAAGTAATGAAAGTCATGTACCATTAAAAAAATCACCAACTTATGTAAATACACAAATTCTATCGAAAGCTTCATTTGTTTAAGAGTTAGAGAGACAACCTTGACAGCTCCTGTTATTATTATTATTATTATAGACTGGTTGGAGTTCCACAAGAAAAGCCCCACTTATCACACCGACCTCTTTTACATAGATCTATTGTGACCTTGACAGCTCATAGAAGCAAGCGGGTGCATTTTTCGGTATTTTCATGGAATGAACTACACCGAAATTGTACCCAGGAACATCCCTCTAAATTATCGTCCAATTCGTCCATACATTTATTACACTATACATTGATTGGCTTGACTGTCGAAACACTGGGACCATTTTCTCGGCCATTTTCAAGTCTTTGCTAGACGTAATTTCAGATAAGTTACAACGCACATGTGGTGATACCAGGGCCGGGGCATTCTTACGCCAACCACTGTCATTGGCAGTCCAGCGTGGAAATGCCTAGAGCCTGGCAGGTACCATGTGTCGGGAGAAGAACGATGACATGTTTGTTGTATGAAGATACAGTTTTTTTAGATTTTTTTTTATATAGATTTTAACAAATTACCGGGCATAGCCGCATAGCCCATGTTTATTTAACACATTGACTGCCATATCACACTATATGTGTGACACAATGTTAAACCTATATGCCACGTCACACAACATATTGTGTGACAGTCGATGCTACTTTGAATGAGTGTCAGTAACGTGGCGTACGGGTAAAGTGTCCAAAAATGACCTTGGCAGTCAACGTGTTAAATAAGTCATGATTTATTCTTCGATAAAAATAAAAGCTCACCTTATCCGTGGCGTTGATTTCGCCTCCCTGCCCCAGCAGCACCTCCACCATCTGGAGGTGTCCATGTGTGGCGGCGATGTGGAGGCAGGTCTTCCCGTTCTTGTCCGCGCTCTGGAGGAGATCCGCCGCCCTGGACAGCAGCAGACCCACCACTGTGACGTGGCCGCCGAAACAGGCCAGGTGCAGGGGGTTGTAACCCTGTGGGTGGGACATTGAAGTGGGAATAAAAAAGGGTGTTAGGTGGTGAAAAATGAGGGATAGAAGGTAGAAAATACTTTGAGCATGAACCTCACCTGGTATTAAATCCCGAATGTTTAAAAACCCAAAAAACAGTAATCTATAACTCGTTGTATCTCTTAGAAGTAAGACATAGAAGTGAGATTCATCATAGGGTGACGTCATCGTGAACGATGGTAGCCAGACAGTGGAGGAATGATTCAGCACTTCTACCACTGCCTTTACAAGGAGGCTAATAATTGACAAGGGCCCCCAGAACCAAGCCAATGCTGGTCTACTCCCTGTTTTATAGTCCCCCAGCCAGACTATTGTGTTAGGTGGTAGAAAATGAGAGATAGAAGGTAGAAAATACTTTGAGAATTAACCTCACATGGTATTAAAGCCCGAATGGGTAAAAACCCAAAAACAGTAATCTATCTCTCGTTGTATCCCTGAGAAGTAAGACATAGAAGTGAGATTATATATCTAAATTAATAACTAAATGGGTAAAAACCCAAAAACAGTATTCTATCACTCGTTGTATCCCTGAGAAGTAAAACATAGAAGTGAGATTAAATAAATAAATAATTAAATGGGTAAAAACTCAAGAACAGTATTCTATCACTTGTTGTATCCCTGATAAGACATAGAAGTGAGATTGAATAAATTAATAACTAAATGGGTAAAAACTCAAGAACAGTATTCTATCACTCGTTGTATCCCTGAGAAGTAAGACATAGAAGTGAGATTAAATAAATTAATAAGTAAATGGGTAAAAACTCAAGAACAGTATTCTATCACTCGTTGTATCTCTGAGAAGTAACACATAGAAGTGAGATTACATAAATTAATAACTAAATGGGTAAAAACTCAAGAACAGTTTTCTATCACTCGTGCGAGGGGGTTTTACGGGAGCTTTTTTTTAAATACAACAGCCAACACAATACTTCCAATATCTTCATAGAGATATACTCGGAAGTAATAATAATAATAATAATAATATCGCCTTATTTATACTGCCCGATTAGGACTATTAAAGTCCCATTGTTCCAGCAGTAAGCCCAAAACATATTATTATGTGGTAAAAATCTCATATGGGAGGATAACTTGTCATGTCCCGGCTGGGTTTCGAACCCGTGACCTCTCGTATCTCTGGATTCACAGAGTGCCGCCTTTGCCACTGAACTACCGGGACAGAGCTTACGTAATAAACTTACGTTCTCCTGTGTCTGGGCGTCCACTTGCACCCCGGCAGAGTTGAGCAAGAGCCGCACCACGTTCTCGTTGCCCGAGTAGGCGGCTAAGTGTAGGGGTGTCATTCCGGACTCGGACCCTAGCTCCCCCAGGAAACTGGCGCCCGTGGGCGGGTCAGACTTGACAGTGCCGGGGACGTAGGAGAGGAGCTCTCGAACCGTGTCTGAGGAATATTGAGACAATATTTTTTATCTTTTGAAGGTGGGTATACCCTCATTGTTTGTTGAAGATGTTAATGTAAAAAATAAATAAATGGAAACTTGAAAAAAAAAAAAAAAAAAATAATAAGTTAAGGGTTCTGTGAAAGGGATTTCCTTGACAAAAGCCTTTTTCTGTCTCTCGAACCGTGTCTGAGGAATATTGAGACAATTAAGTTAAGGGTTCTCTGTGAAAGGGATTTCCTTGAAAAAGCCCTTTTCTGTCTGTATGGACTGGTTTTTTATTTAGTTACATTTATTTATTGAAAATATGTATACGATGTACGTTGTATACATTCGTAAAATATAGATAGTTTTTATTTATTTATTTACACTTTTTTTTTTACAAAACAATCAACAACAAATTAATATCAATAAATTAAAAAAAAAAAACTTAGTAATATGTACAAAAAATAACAAAGAACAATATTAATTTTAATTTACAATTGTTTTGTAATCCGGGGCGAAGTTAATGCCTTAGGCGAAATTAAAGTTTGATTATTATATATTGTCAAGTAATGTACCTACCAGCCTGACCAAAATAAGCTGCCACGTGAAGGGCCGTCACTCCCAACTTCTTGCTGTATACGTTCAGTGCTTTGGAAGATCGCATTTCTTCTAGAACCTGAGGATCGGATTGTGAAAATTCATTTAAATAGTAACAGTAATACAGTACCTGGTATATTTATATCCAACCTCAGTAGCTCGATTGACAAGGTGGACTTGTAACCTGAGGGTTTTTTGACTTGTAACCAAGTTCATCAAATATTTGGTAACGAGTTTAAGTAATTGTGATATCATAATTGTGATTAACAAAAATATGATAAAAATATTTACAACAGGTCGAGCTCTATTGGTATGTTTGGACGCCAAGATTGACTAAAAGATAAATCCATATCACGTTCTCTTTCTTCTTGAAAATTTTAAAACAAGACAAAGCCAAGTATTTAAAGAAGACGAGAACAGTTATTTAAGATAAGACAGAACAAAATCACATGGATGTTGTTGTTGTTGTAGCCAGCTTGGCTACAGCTGGAGGGGTAAGTGAAGGTCTCCAGCCAGCTTTATTTCAAAGTTGGCTCGTCCTGAACCACATATTTCTATGTGCGATCAATCATCATGAGGACTTGGACTTTTCTTTATAAGTCATTAAACCCTTAGGAAACTGCAAGCTAGCCTGGTTTGTAAGGGTTGGCTAATCTGTTCTCTGTTTATAGTCCTGTAGCGGGACACTGGTCTTCTCCCTGTTTAACGTCCCCCAGCCAGACTATCGCATGGATGTGATCTCACCTGGTTATGTCCATTCTGAGCTGCCAGATGCACGGCCGTGAACCCCGTCTTGTTTTCATCCGTGCACGAAGCTCCGGCCTTCACCAGCACCCTCACCACATTGGCGTGGCCGCCCTCGGCCGCTAGCTGCAGGGGTGTGGCCTCAGTGACTCGGTTGCGGGCGGAAATCACGCCGGAGCGGTCGAACTTCATCAGCTCCTCTATGACTCCGACGGAACCTTTCATGGCGGCGATGTGAGCGCAGGTGTTGCCGTCCTGGGGAGTAAAAGCGAGGAGATATAGAAACACTGGTCGTTCCCTTTGATCTTCTGGTTCAGGAAAGACCTGTGATTTTATATCTACTGAAGTACTTACTTACTCCTGAGTCTTCACAGACCACGAGGGTCCTTGACTTCCCACACCAGCCTTCTCCATTCTTGTCTATCTTGTGCTAATGTTTTATAGTCTGTTTGAACATTGATCTCTTGTAGTATTTCTTTTACACCACCCTCCCATGTGTTTTTCTTGGGCGTCCTCTAGGTCTGATCTACTGAAGTGGTTGAATGAGAAGCTCAAACGTGAAAACTTTAAAAAAAAAAGCCACCGGCGTGAACGACAGGCCTACCGTCTTGTTAAAGCGCCGTTAAACCGGGGGAAAAAAAGCCAAATAAATCAAAAAAATTGTTATATTCTGCAAATTTGTTATAGTCTGCAAGCTAGCCTTGCTCGTGAGGGTTGGCTAGTCTGATATCTGTTTAAGTCTTCTAGCGAGAACCTGTTCTTCTCCCTGTTTAATGTCCCCCAGCTAGACATGTGCCAGTCATAAATTACCTTAGTCGTGGCCGAAACCAGGGAAGGATGGGCTCGCAGGAATATCTGCGCCACCTCGGGGAAATTGTTCTGCGCAGCCACATGGATGGGTTTCTGGCCCTGGTCGTCCGTGGCATCTATAGACGCGCCCATGTCCAGGAGCAGCTTACACACCTGCAGCTGGCCTGCCGCGGCGGCAAGATGCAGGGGGGTTTGCTTTCGCAGCGTGAGGATGTCGATAACTGCAGCGTGATCGTGCACTAGAAACCTGGAAAGGATTTTCAATTACTTTGAAGAGATACTCCACACATCACCTTCAGCACAAGATTTTTTATCTTTTGAAGGTGGGTATACCCTCATTGTTTGTTGAAGATATTAATGTAAAAAATAAATAAATGGAAACTTAAAAAGAAGTAATCTGGCGCTGATCATAAGATTAAGCTAAGAATTTTCCTCCTCGAATTTCAGCTTCAGCCTGTGGATTTCTACTTACCGGCCTTTTGATTTTTACTTACCGCTGCTCTATCTATGTACTATTGTACTACTCTTATCGTGTAGTAGAAAAATGGATGTAAATGGGAGACAAGATCTAGTGCTCTAGTGAATTCAAAACAACTCGTGTCTTTAAGGTTATTATTAAATTCAAGCAGTTTATTTTTAATAATAATATTAATTCACAGTATATCTATCCATCGTTGCACCATACGATTGTAGAGCGTAAAATTTTCCTGCTTTAACTGACCTGCAAAGTTCTGCATAGCCTTTCATAGCCGCCAAATGCAGGGCAGTTTGTCCCACCCGAGATTTGCTGTTGATGAAGGCTTTATGGGTCAGGAGAGCATCACAAACCTACGGGGAGAAACAAAATAGTCATGCATTATTCTTCAACAGATCTGATAAGTCCAAGATAAGTATAGAGAACCAAATATCGTACTAATAATGAGAAAAAAAAGAAGAATGAACTGGCCATTTATTTTATTTTTAATGAAATTTAACTGTAAACTTACAGAGGATTGTATCTCTATAAATTTAAGAAAAATATGGGCGGACTTTGTTTTTTGTATGTTTGTGTGTCCGAATCGTTTCCACGAAATGGAGATAGTAAAATTGTCGTACAATTCCAGGAGAACTTGCAAAAGTCCCAAATTTCGAACCGTCCAACTCGTAATAGCATTCCTGATGTTTTGCCTTGTATAATTGTATAAATATACAGTCGAACATGGATATAAGAGAAAAAAAGCTGGTCAATTTTACCTCTCTATAGGGAAAACAACCTCTTTTTAAGATAAACCTGGATGAAGAAAAAAAATTCCGATCACTCCGAGTTATATGTATCTAGAGCCGTATTTTTATTTCCAACCAAAGTGGATGCAACTGGAATAAAATGAACAAAGGGGAAGCAAGTCATTTTTCTTTTGGAAGAAGAAAATTCTTGCTTCTAGTTCTTTTTGAGTCCATCGTTTATCTTTAAAAGTACCGAAATGCATTCTTCTTTCACGAATAGTGGGGAAGCTAAACTGGAAATATTTGGAAATACTGTACCTGGAATTTTTTTTTATCCAAAAGAAAAATACCCCTTAGGTTTGACTGTCATATACATAGAATTAATTGATTCTGGCTGGGTACTATAAACAGGGAGGAGACCAGCAGTCTGGCTGGGGGACTATAAACAGGGAGTAGACCAGCATTGGCTTGGTTCTGGGGGCCCTTGTCAATTATAAGCCTCCTTGTAAAGACAGTGGTAGAAGTGCTGAGTCATTCCTCCGCTGTCTGGCTACCATCGTTCACGATGACGCCACCCTATGATGATGATAATATATGATGATTCATTGATTGACTCACCTCCAGGTACCCATGTTCGGCCGCCAGATGGAGCGCGGATCTTCCCTCCTGGTCAAACACATCCACCCTGGCATGGTTATTCAGCATCGTGTTCACCAGAGTCATGTGGCCGCTGTTGCAGGCGATGAGCAGGGGTGTCCAACCGATGGACGTCTGCTTGTTGAGAGCTTTGCTGATGTCCGTCGCCTGCATCTCACCCAGCATTCCCGTCAGGACATCGTTGTTACCCGCGACGGCACAGTAGTGGAATGCCGTCTCGTGTTCCTGAAACAGTTGTTGTGCCGGCATAAACTGTGATTTTTCAACTTCCTCTTGTGTCTAAACAGGTTAGTAAGCTATAGTTTATTGTGTTAGGATCAAATTGTAAAATAGAATTACAACAAAGATAAGCTATACCCTCAAGTCTGACAATAGTGCGCTGGGATTGGTTGTAACTCTGACTGGACGGTCTTGCTTTTTTCGGATGCAATACAAACAATTTTTTTCCTACAGGTACCATACGGGTTCCTGAAACTGTTTTTGCCTTTACTTGTGCTAAAGTGTAGGTAGTCGAGTTGCTTAAGTCGCTAGAATTGTAATGGAACCAAGCTAGTGCGTGAATCGAACTCAACCCAATGGATTATTCCATATTTGTTTAAGTATGTGACCACATAATAGCACTTTGAGGGTCAGGTATTAAAAATGTTTTAACCTTTCACTAAAGAATCTAATATTTAAAGTCTTTACAAATGTAAAATAAAATCATTAGTTTTTGTCAATATAGGTATAAATAATTGTGTACTTGGAAGTTAAATTCAGACACGCCCCTTGTCGTATTCATAAAATAATTTCAAAAAGACTTTGAAAGACTTCAAAGGACAAAAAAACAATTTAAACAAAGATGTAGGGAGGGCCTGGATATAAGTCTTTAGTCTGAATGCAGTGTCCCTCAAACCTGTTTAGGTAATTGCAGCATTATTGTTGCGTGTTAACAGAGATGAAAAAAAAAAAAAAAAAAAAATATACCTGCTTGGTCTGCAACGATACATCTGCGCCCGCTTCCAGCAAAAGCTTGACGGTCTTCTGATCTTCCTTGCTGGTCACCGGGTCCAATTCAGCCTTGGTCACCTGACAGCCATAATGCAACGCGGAGGCTCCGTCCTCATTCACGCTGTTGACATACTCGTTCACCTTCTCCGGGGAGATGTTCTTAACGAACTGGATGAGTAGATCCACGACTTCCGCCTTGCAGTTGCGAGAGGCGAGGTGGAGGGGAGTTTCGCCGATCTGAAACATGGGCGACAGACCTTTGTTGATTGGAAGCTAACCTTTTTTTTATGAAGGATTTATATTTATTTATTGACATATTGTATAGTCTACTTCTGCTCCATCTTCAATAATTGCTGATTTAAACCGCTGTCTCGTTCCTCTCAACCTTAGGGACACTGCTCTTACAATTGCCAATTGGATCTTGGCTTTCAACCAACTGAAAATTTGAGAATAACTTCTCTTCCATTGAAATATTGAAGCTAACCACATAGAAATATTGAACGCTAGCCTCTTACTTTCTACTGCAGAGTCTCAAGCTTTTCATGGATCTGAATCACGACTGAACAACAGATCTTTGTTGATCGAAAGCTAACCTCTTTAAAAGCTTAAAATGTTGTGAGCTAGCCTTTTACTTTCTACTGCATTCTCATTTTTTGAAGCTGTCTGTATTAATGTCATATAGCTAAGTCTTCTCATAGGTTTAGGTCGCCTATAATACACCTCGGCCCCATTAACCCTGTATTCACTGTGAGGCAATCTGCAGAGGTTTCCGGCCTGTTTAAAGTTATTTATTAGCTAATAATGAATAATGATTTTTTGCTGTCGGTTGCCAAGCCTGTAGTCTTATTCAATTACTGTGCGTCAAGTTTCATAACCCAACTTTGGATTTATAAAATTAAATGAATGTGTAAAAATGAATAGATAATTAATTTTTATAGGTCAATAATAAGAGCAGTTGGGTTGAGAATAAGAGGAGCAAGGAGGCTCAGAAGAAGCTTACCCTACGAAGATGGAGCGGGGATGCCTCATTTTTATATATAATTATTATTTTTATTTTATGATGATTGAGTATGTTAAATATTAATAAAAAGGATTTGTTACCAAAAAAAATTTATAGGTAGGAGCAATCTATGATTAGGTATCAATAGTAACAGGAGAAATATTTCATTTTTATTATTTTGATTTTAATTCAATCGCAAACAACAATTTTCATTTCCTGAACTTACCTTATTCTTGAACATGGGGTCTCCCCCATCCTCGAGCAGTAACTGCAAAGTGACGATATTCCCGTACTTTGCGGCTGCATGCACGGGTGTCTGCCCGTCGTCCGTGGTCAGATTAGGCCCCGCCCCCGACTTGAGCAGCATGAGGGCGCACCTGTCGCCATCCTTCACACGGGCCGCTATATGCAGGGGTGTTTCACGCAGCTTACCTCCTAGGGAGAGGGTTGTGTAATTGTATAGTTTTTTTATAATAATTTTCATGATACAAATGTTTTATATGCTTTTAAGCTAGTTATTGTTGAGAAAATCTGGAATTAAGTTAAAGTTATCATGTATGTGTTAATCACTTTCGTGATATCACAATTACTCAACCGGGACTTGAACCACCAACCTTCAGGTTACAAGTCCGTCGCCTTATTGATCGAGCTACTGAGGTCGGTTGAAAATCTGGAATTAGAAACACCAGAACCAACCAATCTCAACTATGAAGAAGAATTTAAACAATGTCAAACCCAAATAGGTTTTGGAAAGGACAAAGATTGTTGAGAAGATGTAGGACAGCGAGAAGTAAAAACCTGCTCTACTGGGACATTAACGCCTGGAAAGCTAGCTTGCATATTCCAAGTTTAATAAGCTTTGAATAACAGACAATAAAGCCGAACATCCTCACGATGCGATGGTTGGTCCTAAATTAAATCACGAAGAAAAAGAATATTATCTATGTGGTCAAGTAGGTACATAAATTGGCCAAGGAGACATAAAAAACAGAAACTTCAATCCAGTCAGAGACGATCTGACCATCTAAACAATCTGACGTGCTCACTCCTCTACTACAACAACATCGTCAAGATAACAAATGTCGTATTTTTCTTTCTAATCAAAAAAAAAATCCAGGTTAGGTTTTTTACAAATATTTCCATTTTATTCCAAGGTCATTCGTGAAAGTAAAATGCGTTTCGGTACTTCTAAAGATAAACAATTGACTTAACCTATAAAAAAACTGGAAGCAAGAATTTTCTACTTCCATTTTGGTTAACTTTGGAAGAGGAAATTTTTCCTCTTCCAAAAGAAAAATGACTTGCTTCCAGTTTGGTTCATTTTATTCCCGTTTGTTTAACTTTGGTTAGAAAGAAAAATACAGCTAAAGTTTTTCTCTTCTGAAGTATGGTTTTCTAGACAATACCAAGTAGAGATTTTTTCTTGTTATAGTTGTAATGTTTGTTATGAGACAGATCTCACCTCTGACGTGCACCTCAGCTCCGTAGCCCAGGAGGTTTCCACCACAGCAGGCTTACAGGATTCCACTGCTATGTGAAGAGCCGTGTAGTTGTCCTGAGGAATAGGAAATAGTTATTGGTTGTTTTGCTTGAAATTAATACACGCCACTGTAATTTCTCTGCAGGAATATTTTATGATTGGATTTTGGGTATTGTTTTGAATGGAGAAAGTAAAAGCAGAAAGTCACCTACTTAGTCCCTTAAAACAATAAGCAATAACAATAACAAATTAAAAAAAAAATGATGTGACAACACCTGTCTGATCTGTATACTGTCTTTAAGCAACTTGTTGATTTATTATGAGCAGTTCGAAAAAAAAAAAATGAAGAAAAAAAAATTGATAGGTAAAATTGAAATTATCGTTGATGGGTAAATTGCAAAAGCATTAATTACGAAATTCTAAAATCAAACAATCCATCAAATGATACACAATTACACATCAAAATGAGCAAGTGGTTATAATCGGCTTCAGATTATAATAATATTTATGTGCTCGCAAGATAGGGTCAGATATATTTCTTCTCACGATAGTGAAAGAACTGTAGGGACAGGAAGATCCAAGAAGCTGACTTCCAAAAGGGTCCATAACCCCCATCAGTTCAAAGAAAAGCGAACGAACATAGAGTTTTGATTTTACACTCACATTGGTTGTGACGTCCGACCTTCTCTCCCTTCTGCAGCAAGGTGTTGATGATGCCCACATGTCCATACCTGGCGGCTGTGTGGATGCTGCGAGCACCACCCTGAAATCCAATCCCACCAACACAGAATCAGATACAAGAACATTGTAATGAACAAACTCACAATAGTGAAAGCTCACACAAAGGTTTTTCAAAACACATGATAAGTTGTACCACGTACCTCTACGTTGAGAGATTCAGGCGATCCAATGTGGCAACAAGGGGGATAAATTGCTCGTATTGGACTATTATTCATCAGGTGAACAACGTCTCCAGTCACACATTTGTCATACGATTAAGAAATAGAAAGATAATATTTGTTGCCTTGATGTCTTCTTTGAAAATATCCATTTTTTTACTATCACAAGAGTGATAGCACAGTTACTCAATTCTCTGTGATTAGGACTCGAACCATTGACATACATTTACGTATCCACTGCATTAAGAATAGATCTGCTAATGTTGGTAATTCCGACAAGTATGGAAGCTACCCATTTTCTACCCACCTTATTCGGCATATGCAAATAGACTCCCTTCTTGAACAGCATCATAGCACATTCCGCATGGCCATTCAGTGAAGCGATGTGCATCAGCGTGCTCCCATCTTTTGTTCTCTCAAATATGGAAGCACGGAATTTGTCAGCCAAGAGTTCTATGATGGAAGCGTGTCCATTCTCTGCTGCCAAGTGCATCGGGGTTCTGTCTAGAATGTGGAAAATAGATTACTGTTAGGAGACTAATTTCTTTTACAAAGTTTAAACTCTGTCTCGGGCCGGCATCGACAGTCTAAATAAAATACTAGGTACTCAAATAAAACACTCCTTTTGTTTTGAGCTATAAAAATTGAAATTCCAATTATTATAAATAAAAATATTTTTTTTTTATCTTTCTCTCGAATAAATTTGGCCCAGCCGTTTCGTTTCGGAACTGCATTGAGTCATTGAGTGTAAATCGATTTCATAAGTTAAAATATTTTTTTTTTTTTTCATCTTTCACAACAATAGGTGTCTGGTGTTTCAGCTATAGAAAAGAGAATGATGCACACATGCAACATGTATAGATGCAACATGTATAGTTTGTGTATAAGATGAATCGTATATAAAGTTACTTTTTATAAAGTATATAAAGGTACTTGAAAATAGATCTCAAGTTATTGTGTGAGAGGTCAAAAATAATGGACATTTTCAAATGCATTTATGGAACTTTTTATGGCTTGATTTTACGTATTGTTTAAATAGGTGTGAATGACTCTAATTTGTAATTCGGATCTGGTCTTTACTGATTTGTTGTTTTCATACCTTGATGGTCAGTGATAGACGCATTGGCTTTGGCACCGTAGAAATATTTCACAAGAGCTTCATCTCCCTCGGCGGAGGCAATATGGAGGGCTGTTTGGCCTTCTCCCTGGAAATAACGTTGAGATCATCATACGTCAGGGATATTTATAATATTCTGAGAACTGCTCTCCGTAGACACGATGAATACATTCTATTTTCTGCATCACTAAAACTTATCAGAGCATTGGTATTACCTGCGAGTCAGGAAATACTGTAATCATTGCGTTTATTCAAAGGAAAAAAATCCGTCGAAACGTACCTTTTCACCGGTTTTTAAACTGACAACTTTCGGACAACTATCCTCTGCCACTCATTCTCAAATGGTACGGCTGACTGAATAACTGCATATAATTAAATTTGAAATATTTACAAAAACCTTTAGGTAACCCGGAAAACGGTCGGGTCGTCGCTTTAAACAGTTTAAAAACAATATAAAATCAAATATTGGAAAAATTAACCAAACCAGTGGAAAAACGTTTCTCATACAAAGGATTGCGCTTTCAATTAAGTGTGGAAATGCTATTAGTATGTGGGGAACTCTGCCTGAAGGAAAAGAGTTGAATGAGATTTTTTTCAATGAAAATAAATATAATTATATTTCATTTAGATATTAAAAAAAAAAAAACAGGACCAACTCACATTCTGTATGTCCACGCTTGTCCCATAGTCCACCAGAATGCGCACCATGTCCAAGTCTCTCTTCCTGGCCGCTAGATGGAGCGCTGTGTCTCCACTGATTGTGGTCGCCTTGAGCTGCTCTGCCGTCTGACTAGAGAGCAACTCTCTCACCATGGACTGGTTGCCTGCTTCCACCGCTAGGAGAAGCGGTATTTTGCCTTTCTATGGAATCAGAGCGAAACCAGAAATACCGTTAGCCCTTTAGTAGAAAAATTGACTAAATGTAACACTTTTAAATACATCCATCTATGAAAAAAAGGTGTTTACAAGTTTACGAGTAAAAAGGCGTACAATCAAGCAAAAACCTGCCCTGCATAAAAGATGGCTCAAAACTCAAAACACGATAAAATTTATGAAGCACATTACATTGTGACAGGAGATAGCAAATAATTATCAACACACCTGCATAGTTTTCATAGCACCAATTAGCGACTTCCAGTTGGTCGGATTTGCCTCAGCAATCTTGGCGACAGTGATGCGATTGTTCAATGCTGCTTTGGCCACCCCAGTAATGTTTTTTGAGATGAAATTCTGGTTACTGTCTTGCTTGGCAAGGTTGCTGATCTTCTTGTTTCTCTCAATACTAGCGTTGCTGCCTTCACTCCTAATATTCAGCTTGTTGTTGATCATGTTGGGAGCAAACAGCTGTTTGTTGACTTTGGTTTTTTTATTTTCGTCATCCATTTCGTTTAAGTTCTTGTTGACATCGGCTATTTCATCGCTGTTGTTCTTCTTCATGTCTAGTGTGGGCTCATCCTAAAACCCAATTTTCATGGAGCAGCTTTCTCTGCTAGAGGTATGCTTTCTGTTTTAAGTTTAATGAGCAATCAATGCTTGTTAATTCGCTAAGAAGATATCCATTTGTAAAATTATCTCTTTAGCTTTGTCCATTAGATGTCAGGCGAAGTTTTACTTTTTTCACTGATTGATTTATCTTTTCTCGGTGTTAAAAAGTACATTGCACAAGTGCACACCTACTATGTAACTTATTACTATTGAGAAAACCAAAGGTTTTAAACCGACGCTACGTGACGAACTGTTTCTTAACTTGAACTCCTCAGTAGACTGTTTGAAAAATTATAGAGAGCAATTTTCTGGGACTGATGATGAATGAGAATCACACAAATTATAAGAAAAATATTAGTTTGTTGAAAATGTTGGAATCATTAGGCATGAAATTCTGAGTCACAAGAAATGACGAGCTTTTTAAAAGAAACTTAGCTCATTTATTTTTTTACGGAACTAAGAAGTAGCATAGCTGATATAGGTGAGTTACCATTACCACTTAGAATGTTTTGAATCAGAGTTCTTCATTAGATATTTATTATAATGGGTAAATATTTTCCAAGTTCCTTAATCGTTTTAGTTTTTACGCAGTTTGTTTTCAAGCCCTTAACAGTAGGTATCAAGTAAAAAATTATGTAACTTAAATCTTCTAAACTTTGACATATATTTTTTACAGCCAATCACGCAAACAGGTGATTTACGTCTTAGAGAAAACGTTATGGAGTAAAAATGACATGAAAAATTGGAGGGAAATTAAATAGACAGAAGGAGAGTAGGGTTTAGTACGGAAAGTGTTTTCTCTACAACTGATGATTCCAATGTTGCTTACACATTTACTCAAAGTGAGAAGAGAAGTGGGTATGACGAGAATGCAAACCTGCTCATTTCTTCACTTCTACTGCCTCTTCTCCAAGGGTGTAGAGAGCAGACGATGTAGAAGTGAAAAAAATAGCTGGTGGGTAAATTGTTCAATATTCATATTCTCTTATGCTCACATCACTGAACATTTTGGCTAAATACAATCTCACAGGGAGGAAAATGAGAGTAAAGTAGAAATATAATTCCGAAACTACAGCACTGAATTTACGGTACTTAAAACAAGGAGTAGATTCACAAAAATATGTAAGTATTAGAGTTCCATCATTCTAGGACACCATGCGCTTGAAAAAATCTGGGCTGGTAAGAATGATAGAATAAATATAGGTTTCCAACATTCAGTCAAATTGTGTTCCTAACCAAGAACCAAATAAATATGGATAAGTAAGTGCATTTATGTCATCCTCATTGTAGAAAAGAGACCTTGAGTTTGGTTCAAAAAAGTGAAGCACCGTTCTTAATACACTACACTCGTTGGTAATTCAAAAAGTTTGCTACACTATTATTATCTCAGAGCTCTCTGATTTTTGTTTTTGATGGAACAGCGCAAGACATGTTAATTCAATTGTTTATAAAACGTCGAACAAACAGATGCACTTCAGCTGATTTTAATGTCACCACAAGAACAGTTGGAACGAACAGACGAACACTGAATGAGCGACTAAACAGACTAAAAATTCAATTTTTACTTTCTGAAAAATAGCAATGCTTTTTCATTTTCCTCAAAACTATCTCTTTCGCCGTATTTGTCAGCGAGTTCACGATATACTGAAATTTTCAGAACAATATCTCCCTCAGCTTTAACAATAAATGCATGGGAAATATGTTTTCTATCTATTTCCAGTGTTTAGTTGTGATAATAATACCTGGAGTTGTGATAGTTTATACCAGGTTGACTTGAAACTTCTAGCTTCTAATAGATTCCAACACGCATTGGTTGAATATGACATTTCTCGCCTGTTAGATTTACCTCCTACTGGCTTATACAGGTTTTGACTTGCATATTATCTGATATCTACTGCGACAAAAAAGTAAATCCAAAAGTTAAACAAGCTCTCTATGCAGTTTAAGTTTGTGATAATATTATGTATTATTTCTTTTATTGCATTTATTTTTTAAATTCAAGGTCAATTGACTTTTCAGTTCACACAGTAGTATGATATGAAATGAATTTTTCTTTCACTCATACTTGTGCCCTGGGGAATCCGTGATACTTCGTATTTTCCTATCTATTCAGGGTTCTGTGAAAATGCGTTATAAATATAAGTTTTCCCTCAGTTAATTATTCAAACATTCATTTCGAATCAGTTACTTGCTCATCACTTAAGACCAATTTAGAAATAGGCAAATCAGTCTTGAAGTTTTAATCAAGTCCTCCTCGAGGCAATTTCATGTGGTACCTTTCTTTCTAATCATAAATTCTTCAATGATTAAGATGATTAAATTATTCCCCATGTTATGTAAAACATACCTGAAAAAGAATTGTCTATGGATAGAATTTTTGGTGTTTCTTTTCGACTCAATCTGAAATTCTTCTGAGGACTTCACGTAAAACTGCAGTTCTTGTTTCTTTGCTTGTAATTTTTACAGATGTTCTTGATAAATTTTTCTCAGAAAATTAAACTGTGCTCATATTGTCTTTACACTCTTTACTATGTAAACATTGTAAACCCTGTACAAGTGAAGTTTGACTTTAGCACACAGAACATTTACAAGTCAGGAAGGTAATGGAAAGAGAGGGTTGAGTGACAGAAGATGGAGGGAGGAAGTAGGAAAAGAATGGAGGAATAGAAAGAAGAGAAGAGATTCAGGAAGAAGAAGTGAAGGACTAGAGGATAAATGCAGGAGATACAATGGAGACAGAGGAAGGGATACTCGTATACTTAATAAAAAGAAAACTTAATACTTAATAACAAAGGGAGCTTTGTTTACATGAGAAGCGAACTCTTGAAATTAAGTCGGAGCTTTGCAAATTGACATGTCAGTCATATTAATACCTAAAGAAAATACTCAATTGTAAATAGGTACATTTCCTACTTCCGTTGACAGAAATGTGTGAGTGTAAGAATAAATAAAATTAGGTGCGTTAGAAAAGAAGAAATAAATAATAATAGATGTCTACCAACCAAAATAGAAGTCTAATCTATAGTAAAGTTCATATAGAAGAAACTATGTACCTATACCAAATACTCCTTCTTGGAATCTTTTTCATGGAATTCCTAGGGCCGAATTATAAAAACCGGATTAGATTTAATCTAAGTGAACACCATCACAGAGCAATATAGCCCATGTTACAGGATTGTGTCCACTGAGATTAAATCTTATTCTGTTTTATAATTTGGTCCTTAAAATGTCACTACGCAAGTACTCACCCCATCCACAGTCATCCGGATCTCCTTCCCTGCCGTAGCGAGTAGCGCCCTCAGGATACTAGTGGCGGTGCCTGTTTGTCTGGAGCATACCAGATGCACTGCCGTCTGCTGCTTCGGCTGGAAAAGAATAAAGTTCAAATCATTTGAGAAGCCATCATAAATAGCTCTATTTACTGGAGATGCAAGTACAATATGAAACTGTGGGGATATGAAGAAAATGATAAATGTGAATGTGGGGAAGTCCAAACACATGAACACCTTCTAGTATGTCGTCAACTAGAAAACCCCCGCACACTGTATGATCTATTTCAGGCAAACTAAAAAGCCCTAAGTTTTTCAGAGTATTGGAAGAACAAAATTTGACCGAGGAACGAAGAGGACACGGAAAGTAAGTAAGTACTAGAGATGATCCTCCCAACTGCCAATGTAGTGAGCGCCTCACAGTCAGGCATAGCTTTACCCATACCCGTCATCAATGGATTCGCTCTTCCTTATTAGTATCTCCATAACTTTTAGATGATAAGGAGATTGAATATCTTAAAAACATGAATATGCACCACCTAGTTTAAAACATAAATGGGAATTGCACGAATGACGACTACGTCGTTAGAGTAAAATATTGAAGAAAAAAAATAGCTCTATTAGTCAAATGGCTCTTTCAATATACGTAAATGAATTCTCAAATTCCCTACTCCAGGGTGTTAGAGATTTATAATATTCATAGGTTGGTAGAGTGGTAGTTTGTAAATTATTATTTTTCTTAATTTCCATGTGTAAAATACACTATTCAAACTGAAACCTACTCCTCCCAACGCTGCCACATTGACGCCTTTCTTATTGAGCAGCAACTTGACAACATCTTCTCTGGAAAACATGGCGGCCAGATGAAGAGCATTGTAATTTTCCTGGAACATAAAAATTTGAAAAGTATTATTACAAATAGTATCTGTTTGCAAGAAACACTCTAGCCTTTGTCTAGCCAAACTTGTTATGTAGTTCCTTGAATATGGTGCATTATGGTGCAATCTTATTATCATGTTAGAATTTACCCAAGTGAGACGTAGAATGTTAGTACTTGACAGTTTTTTTTACCTTTATACATTTTAATATAAGTAACTGAGGAATAATTAAAATTCATGAGTGTATAACTCAATGAAAGTACATGTGAACAAATATTACAAATTCTGTACAGATTTGAATACTCCAAGATATTTTTTGTGGATACAACTAATTTTACTTTTGTCTGATAATACATACGTACAAAAGGTAAAACTTATGAAGAAAGTATAATCAGGTAAAAACAAAACACAGTAAACGTAGGCACAAGAGGTATGGTTGTATTGTTATTCATCACAGAAAGAAAAGAAGTGCGAGAATCACCAGCACATAGATGAGCGTGAAGCAGAACTTAAGTAGTTTAATGAAAACCAACATAGAGGTTTCATCTAGTTCAGTATTTGTCGTAGAAGCCCTACTGATATCTTCAGAAAAGAACGTAATGTCATCTATGGGCAAAATGACGCCTACAAACTCTTCCACATTACGCACAGATGAAGTGTTACTTATGCTGTTGAGTAGCTCTGGAGGCATAGTGTTGTGTTCCCTTAATGGATTATTTAAATTATTATGGTTCTGAATAGCAATTTGACCAATGTTCATTACATGCTGACTGGGAGCTTCAGTGATAGCAGACTCAAAACATTCAGACTGGCTGTATCCAAAAATACATGAAATGTTATGAATACTTATTTTGTTACCGTTCTTGTCCTCAACAATGTTCACCAATTTGTGAGAATTTTCTAGAATATTTTGATTTAAGTTAGATGTATTTTGATGTTGGTGAATTTCCTTACTACTTTCACGAAAGTCTGATTCGTTGTACTTATTCGTTGAACAAAGTGTGATTTTACTTTCACTAGAGTCATTCTTTATTTCATGAGCAGTTGAAGTAATGCTAACATCGTTCATATATAATTTGACTCTTTGAAACTCTCCAAGTGATTTTGTTTTTGTTGTCATGATTCTCTGAATCGAATATGCCGACGTCTTCTGCTGTATTGGATCATGAATTTTACTCTTTCCACCGCTGTTATCTTCCATTATGCAGACCTTCACTTGGTTTGAAATGTGTTAGTGAGGATAAAAGAGTTATGTGATCATTGTGTTAGTGTGTATGGTTTGGTAGTGTTGTTAATGTGTGTAGAATGTAAATGTTTGTACTTTAATGGTATACAAACATGGGTCCATCAAATATTAACTGACCGGCTGAAAAATGGAACGGTTTCTCTAAAACCTAGTGCACAATTGCACATCCAATAATATTCGACGAATTCATTTCTCAAATTTAGCAAATGATGTGAGTTGAGCATTTAAAAAAGCATTATAGTAATATTTTTAAAATTCAGCTCTACCAATGACATGTTCTACAATAACGTTTAACACTAGACGCAGACATGCACATCGGAAATTTAATGTTCTCAATTCTTTGTCAAATGTTTCTCAATTCTTTGTCAAAGATCCAAATTGTCTAGAGGAGCCTAAATAACAATATTATTGAATCAATATAGTATTGATCAATAAAAAAGTCGTATGAATATGCTTCGATATAGCTTCAATGCGGTACCCATCAATATCTTTTTTTTTTAAAAAAAGGCCCTCCTTCAGAACTTTCTTCATTACTCCCTAATCCTTATTGAATGTACCTATTAGATATAAAGAGAGATTGCCACAGGCAATAACCCCGCCCTTTAGGTAGGACATTATTGTTATTTTCTTTTTCTTTTTTACTTATTTATTTTGTTTGTTTTTTTTTTCCTTTCTTTTCTTAATTTTATACTGTTGCCTGTTTGTCCTCCTAATAAAGCTTAAAAAAAAAAAAAAAAAAAAAAATGAATCTACTTCAAAAATGCCTCGAACTTCCACCCTCAACATGTTTTTCAACATTACACCCATGTTCAAGTATTGTATTAAATAATGCCAAGAAGAAGAAAAAATATTACAAGTTCCCTTGTCTTCATTACTTATCTTGATTCGAAGCAAGGTTCGCATCACGCAAACTTTTCCTTTGCCTCTTCGGGTCAGATTGGACAGGTAGTTCAAAATGTCGGATGTAAAATTCTTCGCATTCGTTTCTAACTAATCATAACACAACAGTCTTCAGTATTCCTTTGATCAACGAGTTCAAAGTATAGAAAACCACCACCAAAAAGGACATCTCCTTTTTATCAATCAAATCAGTTATTTGCCCAGGGCATTTTATGTTCGATTGGTATGATCATCATTAATCTATTTTACGTTTAAATTTGAAAACAAATTATTTTTTACTGAGCCAAGGAGGTCGCCTTACTTAATAGGAGCATGTACCTATTAGATATAAAGAGTATCTATTAGATATTAGATATTAGATATAAGAGGTAAGTTTTTTTAAAATTTACAGATAGAACATGGAAGTCAATTTTTCTGATGGTAATGCTCCCAATACGTTGGCAGCATTACCTCTCTGGATTGTCATGCTTATTTTTTGCTGTTAGGTGACTCATTGATTGTGTGCTCCCTGTCTTTTCAATCATCTTTTTTCAGATCTCCTGAATCCATTTATTTCCCTCGTCACACCACATTTCCAGTGTCTTTATTGTCATTGTCACACAATTTATCAATTGACTACTCTCATCGAATTTTACACAACCTGAGAAGTGCAATGGATAAATTAATTAGTCCAAGAACAATTTTTAGTGGATATGATCTTTCAGAATGATAACTGTTGTAGTAGGAATATTGAAGGATGTGTATTTATTTATAGTATTGCTGTGATTATTGTAATATGTTCTAATTTTTATTTTATTGTTGTTGTTGTATATTTTATTGTTGTTATAGCATACATATTGTATTGGAATTTTGTACATAGGACTTGCTCCGTTAATAGACACCCGTTTACCGGACAAATTATGATTATTATTTACAAATCATCATTATGTACCAGTACTTTCAAAAATATTTTCTAATGAACTTGTAAACACTAGGTCTTGAGAGGTAGAAAAAAATCCATACCGATATGAAAGAAATGGGACAAGTACAATGACTGAGAGAGTATTCTCATTCGAAAGCTCATGTCTGAGTCATGTCAGAAGGTGCATAAGAACCAAGCAGATGGAACAACAGAAACCTGGTCCTGAGAATTGTTTTATCATCGAGAAATCTCTGCGTTGTTGAACTAGTTTGCTAAATGTCTGTTCTATATCGAAGAAACTATCAGCACGTGTGTTTGGACAAAACCACAAAACACGCCATTGTAGTAACGTTTTCAAGGTCACCTCAGGAAGAAATAAAAGCAAACGACATTTTGAATAGTTCTAATTAGACGGCGGAGATTTCAAGATTACGAAGCTCTTGCATTGCGTTGTGAAATAGGAACCCCTCTAGCTTCAGGTTGCATGAGATGTGCCAATATTGCTACTAGTACGCCTGACACTCTGACCTACGTCGGTGGGCAAAGATGGCGAAAGGTTGCGGGATAGATGACGCTGTCTAAACTAAACTAGCCAACCGCCTCATTCTGAAGAAAACGGCTGAAAACCAGACTGTTCAATACTACTGCTGTACCAGAAAGTGAACAACAAAGAAAGGATATTTTGAAAAATACTGGATTTTACTGATTATCCATCTCTTCTTATCGGTGTATTTGTACGGTTGGAACGTGGGCAATCATGGTGACTATTTTGACTATCACTGCCACTCAAGTCCAAAATTGTTATTATTAATGGTGGGTCGGTTAGTGTCTGACTGTACGTCTAAAGTCACGTTCAAATTACTTTCGTGAGTTCAAGCTTATCAGGAGCTTTTCCACTGTATCAATCGTCTTGTGCATGACTATTCATCAGAAAACCGACTCTCGTCCTCTCAAATGTCCTCTGTGGTGATGCTTTCTCTGAGAGCACACCACTGTTGTCTATTAGCACTAATATGACTATTTCACCGTAACAATAAATTTAAGTTAAAGCTCTGAAATGAACAACAATGAGGGATTCCATTTATTTCAAATCAGCTGTGTCCTATGCAAACACAATTATAAAATCAGGATGTATTTGCGTGACTTTGACTGCATGTGCTTGCAATTTTGAAACCTCATTTATTTTATATTCATAAAGTTACTATTAAGTTGAAAAAGTTTTTAAATTCTTTCATATTTTCCAAGAAGTGATAGAATGATGAAAGCATTAAAAGCTGCTGTTAGAATACCAACTTCTTATTTTAATTTGACACAAACTTCTTATTATGACAACCTATTAAAAAACACACTGCCAATTAAGGACACATCACTTCCTCGGAATTAAAGTCACTATTAAAAACAATATTGATGAACAGCGTAAAATCATTTGGATGAACAAGTGTAGACTTTTGTAGAATGTGGAAAAAATGCAACAGAACATCAAGTCTAATTTAAAGAATATTAGGCTACTTTAGGAGTAGATGACGCCATTATGATGGTGATAGGGATTATGCAGATGATGATAGGGATATGATCAGTTAATGGTTAGCGAGGTTTGCAGGGAACCTCTGTGACAAGTATGAAATCTACAGGGCAACAAATATGTGAATGGTAGGGCAGCTCCCATTTAGAGATGTATACATAGAAGGCTCTTCTGAAATGAGATCCAAGGGGTGATGCTGTTGAGACGAATGCCTTATGAAGTCATAAGAGAAATATTTCTTCAAATCAATTGTTCTGTGTAAAATATGATGATTTAAAATCAGAAGTCTACAGTAAGCTCAAGAGACTAATTTCTTGGAAATGTGGACAGAGTACCATTTGAACAAAATACAAAAAAATCGACATTATTTTATTTTCTCTCTATATGAAACTCAAATCTGTACGTGTCTGACTGACGATGTCCTCTTAGGGGTTGTCTGTTTACAATACCACAGCCCAAACGGTAACAGATATTGAAATATTGAAAAAACATATGAAAGTTGACCCACCCTAAACCACCGTCAAACTACCTAGAAAATTATCAAAATTAAATTATCTATTACCATTTTCAAGTAGAACACCAGCCACGGGAAAAAACCTTAACGGCGACAAAGTGCCAGGTTATAGCTAGTTATCTAACATAGGAGACTCAAGAGAATCCTTGTTCACAAATGATCTGATTAAGAGGTTTGAATGCTCAATCATAAAATGAAAGCAGGCATTTTTAAAGTATAAAACTGTACACAAAATCACATCCGAGAAACAAGCATACCTACATCAACCATCTAGGTCTGTATTTTCTCTAGTCAAATACATGCATAAGATAGTTACATATTTACCTATGCATATTTGACTAGGGGAAAAAAAGATGCTCGTAAAATATATTAAACGGTGAAGTTGAAGAAACGAAATCCAGGCTAGTAGTTGAAGTTCTGCATATTATTATTAACATATTTGGAGTTTTTATTTCCCCGAGATGCTAGAAAGGAAAAGAACAGAAAACCTTCCCCTTGAGAACAACTAGAAAAGAAAAACAAATCAATAGTTTACGCCTGAGGTTTCGTGACACCAACATAATAAAATTCCAGTATTTTTTCCTTCATATTTTCGAAATTCGATAGCAGCCCGCCAAGGAACTTGAGTCCTATGATGTACATCTGGCTTTGACAGGCATGGCTCTGGGAAGCTTCTAGAACTTTTTTTTTAAAAAAAAAAAGTTCTAGAATGGGTGTTTCACAGCCTTTTTTATTTCGTAGCCATGAGACAGGAGCTACTGTAGACGCTTGTAGTCTGTGTTGTAGCCTGCCCATCCCGTAGTATGCCTCCCCTCTGATGGGCGAGAAGTGACACAATACTTCCCATTTAGGTGCTGGATCAACACGAGCGCACCGGAAGGTATCCCTTACAAACAATTGTAACCAAATGAAGAATACAATTTTTTTGCGGCACGGGGGATCGAACCCGGGACCTTCCGCATGGCAAGCGAGTGCTTAACCACTGAGCTAATCGTGCGCTAATTCTATTTATTTTATATAAAGTCTGTTTTTGGCGGAAATCGAAAGTGGGACCATGGGAAACACAAAAGAAACTTAGTCAAATTGATTTGTAAGGAATGCAAGATCTTTCCCAAGTTACTACAGAAATCGTTTCATTCATTGTTAAAAAAATTAGTAGATTTGAACCTGTAGATCATGTTTTAGAAATTAGGTATTATGTTGGCATCAGCTCAAAATACACCACAATCACATGTGTATCAGTATACCTATTATTCTATCCATATCAGTTGTTGTATATTTTACAATATGCATCATTATAGCTCTATCTCAAAGTGAACGAAAAGTCATGTCCAGCCTAAAAACCCGACTCTTCCCACTAGTAAATTTCCAACAAAGTACAACTTCCAAGTCCGTCGCTTTGAACTGTATCTCATAAAACAAATGAGCAAAAGGGAAAAAACGTATAATTACTTGTTAAATAAATGCTGTTAAAAGTGAAATTTACTAGCAACTTTCACGCCACTATTATTTGCATGCAAGTTTGAATCATCCCTGCAGATTTGTTAATCAGCAGTAAAACGACGCAACCTATCAGGCAAGTCGCTGGTCGAAAGAAGCTTTCCAGGAAATTTCATAAGGGTGTGGCTGAATTTGGCGAACACATTAATATTGTAATACACGTTAGTAAGATGATGTGGATTTGATGGATTACAAAGATCCATCAAATCCAAGGTGTGGTCAGTTTCAGGAAGTGTGTCTTATGTCTTATTTAATGAATAAAAAGACAGGCATAAATTCTAGTCATATTTCAAAATAAATTAGCTTAGTAATCTTAATTTTCTTTAAGTAATGAGATTCTTTCAAAAAAATATACATGATTTTGATATTAGTTGAATTTTCTTTGATGATCCATTCAACTAAATTAATATTTGGGTGTGGTCATGATTATGAAAGCACTTTTGATCATGGAATCACGAAATATCTTGTCCAAATTGGTTAATGTAATAGAGGAACTTACTGACGTTGCAATGGAAATAAGGGAGTACATTAACAAATTGATGCAAATGCTTAATAACAAAATCATTGTTTATTCATTTATTCTGTTGTGATGGGCTCTACTTGTTATTATTTAGGATTTACACATACATTGTTTACAATGTATGTTATGTATGTGTAAATAACACAATACATTACATTGTTTACAATTACTATTAAATTTACTGGTGTTTCCACTAGCAACTATCACAGAGTTATGCTGTTCTTGTCCTTTCGCATTTGAAACCACTTGAGCATCTTTCTTTGGGGCTTTGAAAGATCAAACATGATGCTTTTTTTCCTTTCAAATCCTGATGATGTCAAAATTATTTCTCTATTTTCCATGACCTAAAAATGAAGATGAAATTAACCCTGTTCATCAACAACATCTTTTGGATCAAAAAGTTCTTTGAAAATCTCCACGAAGATATTGACAGTCATTCTTTCAGGACTTGTTGCTACTGATGGACACAACTCTTGCAAAAATCTCAAAGAAACAAAATCTGCGCATCTCCGAAATTTGTTGCTGTACCACCTCGATTTTTTCATTTAATGATGCTAATGGAAGCATCTGAAGCATTGACGGATGCTATTTAACTCCCAGTTTCCAAAAGAAATGTTCTGGGCTCCTCTTGTGTACTTTATATATTTGCATACTTAACCATAGATACTTTGGATTATTTTATGTTATCTAATACAAACATTTGATTCTGTAACATTAAGTCACTGAACTCACTAATCTTATCTAAATTAGGACCAAATTCTTTCATAGTTATTACCCACTTTTCTCTGAAGAGAGAGAACAAAAATAAAAAGATAGAAGAAAACATGAAGTAATGAAAAAAAAAAAACGGAAATCAAGAATAAAAACTCCACGGAATAATAAATAAAAAGAAATCTGGTCAAACTAAAACTCATTTACATTGCGTGCCGCTCAAATGTATACCAAGAGCTTAAAAAAAAACCTTTCTAGAGTGTACCATCTTAGCTCCCTATCGGAGCGTGTTACACGAAACGTTTCCCATGGGCATTTCGAGGTCCGCCCCATCCTCCTACAACTTTCTTTCTCCAATGTGGTGTGTGAGGGCTTCCTGGGTATTCTGACGAGGATTGAAAATGAGCTGTCTAAGCCACGTCATCCGGTGATGAGGTTTAGCTTGAACAGAAAACGCTTGAAAATTCAAATCCTCTTTAACAAGATTGACCCAGTTAACCCTATGAGTCTTCTTTTTAGTTATTATTTCAAATCAGTCTATGTCTTTCTGTAGTTTTGGGTGAGACACACATCTTGAAAAACTTAGCAACCTTACAGTAATATGTATTCACCTAATATAGTTGCACACAATTAGATTGGTACATATTTTCTTCAAGATTTGGAAATTTTTCCTCATTTTAATCTCTTTTGGATTCTTCAACAATTTTCTTCAAGATTTGGAAATTTTTTCCTCATCTTAATCTCTTTTGGATTCTTCAACAATACTTTCTGCCAAATAGAGGTGAAATGTAAGTATATCTGTTGTATACGAGATATCTGTTGTAACTGATTTTTTTTTTTCTCGCTAATCACAAATTACTTCCGGGCGCTTACACTACTGAAATGTATCGTGACAGAGGGCTGAGTGTTGGGGCGACATTCGCCTAGGGGAACGCTTAACTTTAAGTCATTAATATTCATGAGCTAACCTTTAACCTGATTTCGACGGCAAAAAGTTAAGCGATAGTTTGGCCTACATAAGGGCACAAAGTGATTGAAATGAATTACACGCCGTGAAGAGATTTAAGTTTCAGATAAAGCGTTCGAGTTTTGTTTCTCATTGAGAGAGCTTTATTAAATAAAATGTGCGCCATGTTGGATTAGACTGAAATGCAATACTTCACAACAGGGTTGCATGTTGCAAGTGGTTGTAGAAGTTCACTATGTTTTGACGGCTGAGACAGATTTAAGTGTAGTTCTTCTTGACCTAAGCAAGCGTCCATGGGTGGATTTAATTAATGACAAGTTTATTTTTAACTCTCCGTTAATTCAAAGGTGCTTTAGAAGTTGCCCTGGCATGAGATGCAATTAATTTTGATTTAAATACATAGGTATCCTTCACAGATTTTTTTTAAACCAAACGAAGTTTTGTGTTCTCTCAGGTCCCAGCTAAAGTAACTTTTATTGAAAAGAATTGACGTCGTTTTCTGGCCCTCGTTCCAGAAGCACTCTCAAAATCCCCAAATCTCCCTTTCAAACGTCGCACAACGCACTCTGATTGTTTAAGTTGAACGACATAACAAATCAGAGTGCGTTGTTTGATGGTTGAAAGGGAGATTCTGAGAGTCAGAGTGCTTTCAGGAATGATGTCCTGTTGTTCCATTGAAGAACCATGCACATGCACATCCAACAACGCTTTTTAAAATGATTTCCTTTTCTTTTAATTTTTCAAAAAGCCTTATAAATGTTCTCCAGAACATTATCTACCAATTCATTATCTTTCTGTTAACAAAAAATCTTAAAATCAAACGTAATAAAAACTTTTAATTCTCAATTGAAAGTCTCAAGTGATAAACTTCTTTTTAGAAAAGTAGAAAACCCCACTTTTATGTAAAGTGGATATATTTTTAGAAAGGTGATTCAATGTGGGCTGAGGTTCCTAAGGTAGTATAATCTTTGCGTGTTCTGTTCAACAATTTTTTCGTCCTAGAACGAGTAGCTTTTCGTTATCTGCACCTTACAATCTGAGGGCTACCCGGTCGTTTTATCCACTGAAGAATGACAATAAAATTGTAGAAATTTTGATGACGTCATAAAATAACACAGGTAAATTTATGTGTAGACTGTAGAGTCTCGTCTGTGTCGATGGTCAAATGGTTTTCTTCGTTTCCGTGAACCATTTTACAAAAGCAATTTCCATAACGATATTTTCAACCTTTAGGATGTCTGAAATTCTGAATGTTAGAAAATGGCTTAAAGAAATTAATACAGTCTTTGATGGATCGTAAAAAGGTCGTTTATTAGGTTTTTAAAAGGGTAAGCTCGTAAGTCTTTATCACATATTTGGTTTTTAATGGATGGTAGGAACATAGAAGGTAAGTTTTATGGATAGAGATCAGCACAAGATTGAGTTTTATTGAGATAGAGTAGAAATAAATTAGGGAAGGAGTGAGTAAAAAAATTTCATTGTAATTATTATTATGAAATGGCATTCTTTTCTCCAAAATATTAGTAGAATAATGAGCCTATTACGTCGAATATTAAATATACATATTTCTATGAATAAGTAGTGCTTTATTTAGACTGTCAGCGCAAGACAGGTAGTCCCATCATGCCAGCAGTATGTACATTGTACATATATGCCCTAATTTTATTGTAAATCTTTCTACAGGAAAGTTTCGATAGGCACAAAATAATGAGAATATTATATTTTAAATTTGTTCGAAAACGTATTTTTGTACCTAACAGCAAAATTGGAGGCCAAAACTTCGCCTGTACTCTTAAGTAACTCATATCAAGACATTCAAACATAAATTGAATCATTTGATAATGGATATGGCCTTTTTTGTCCACAAATTGGTTATGGGGGTCCTTGAAATCCTTTCACCACAGTGATAATATCTGTTTCTATCTTCGATCACGAAAGTATTAAATTTCATCATAGTTGCCAGAATTGATCCTTTTTTTCCAAAGTCAAAACAAGATGGCAGTCCCAATTTACGAAATACAGACTTTCAGCGAAATTGAGAGACAAACAAAAGCAGACACTGAAGTCCGATTGAGACTGGAGTCAAAACATTCCCTTTGAACTTCTCTACGTAACTTCAGAACTTGTGAAGCACAGGAGACTCATTCTACAGACTCGGAAGTCAATGAAATCCAACTTAATTTTACTAAACAGAGTTCTGTACCTATGGTAGCCATACCTATTAAAATATCAAAACATTAATTATTAGACTTACGTTGTTCCGGGCGCTGACATCACAACCAAGGTCCACGATTCTATCTACAAATGAAGTTCTGTTTTCCTTGACGGCATACATCAGGGGGGTCATCCCGGTGATCTGGAAGATATGAACAGAATGGATAGAGAGAATGATACATGATTGCTCTAAGGCTTGTTTAGTAGAGAATACTAGTTTCTACAAGTAATCATTGATTAAAAATAAATATATTTACGTAGCAATTGATTGATTGGAATACTTTCTAGTACTCATATTAGGCATAGGATATATGTACAACTAGCGGGCTGTCGCCCGCTTTGCGGGCCGAGGCTTGGCCGTGAAAGCAAAAAATCCTTTTTTGCCAATGGCAGGTGTTGTAGTGGGAATTTCGAAAAATCCCGTCTTATTGCACATCTAGACTATAAGACAAAGCTACCTACCAAATTTCAGCTTCCTAGGACTTATGGTTTGGGCTGTAGAGCGATGATCAGTCAGTGGTCAGTCAGTGACTTTGACATTTATATATTAAGATTAGAAGTAAAACATTTGGAAGCATGAGAATCAAAAAAGGGTTAAAATTAATAAATAAAACCATCAATTTTGACCTATTTTTATATGCCCATTAGATTTCATAATTATAACTTGCATAAATGGGTAATTATGTGTTCAATACACAATGCTTGCGTTTTTCCTGCCCCCTTACCCAACTTTCAACCTAGTTAAAATATGGAGAAAAAAAAATAACTTTGAGGTATTTTGATACCTTCGGGGTATGTTATAAGTTATAACAGATTATAATATGCAAGTTTCAAATAAACATTATTTTCACTATTTAAAAAGTCCACGCAATATGTTTATGATACACATAGGAATTTTTAAATGACCGTTTCGCATGATGGAAGTATTGTCCATGAGGTTAGATTTTATGGCCGAAAGAATACTTCCCACTTTTATGGCCATTAATACGCATATCCACGAGTAGGTATATCACTGACAGAGGTAGAGACACAACAAAAGTTTCATCACGAAATGTCCCAGTGGTGCCGTAAAAAAAATTGGTGTCATTGACTTCAGACCGCAGTTGATTGACGAAAATAACAATATATTCAAATATTTGAAAATAAAAACATATATCTCCTAAATCCTTAGATAATTCTAACTTAGATGTTTCAGATGATCTATATATTATAGTTTGAACATTAAAATGTGATTATCAAGATGACATCAGGTTTCTTTTATGCCATCTTCTACATACCTACATATTTCTTAATTATAATAATACACAACATTTATGATCGTACATGGTGACTGCATCGTGTACGTACCATACCACACAAAACATACTGCTAACTCTACCAGGAACTGGGTTTTGAAAGGTTCCGTCCCTCATACCACTACCACCATCACCACCACAACTATAACACATCATTACCACATAGCATCATCATCAGTCATCACTTACCAGATCTGTCACTCCGCCAGGGTCTGTGTGTTGAAAGTATCCACACCTGACACAACCACCAGTATCTTCATGACCACTCCCATCACTATCAAAGCCACACACACCATACATGCCATCATCTTCATTTACAGGATATGAGAGCTTCACCAGGGACTTTGTGTTGATGTCCTCCACCCATGATAACACCACCAGTATTGCCACCCATCAACTACAACACACCATTACCGCATACCATCATCACCATTTACAGGGCCTGAGAGCTCCGCTAGGGATTTTCTGTTGATGACCTCTATCAGACCATCAACACCAACAGTATCGCCACCCCATCACTACAACAACTACCCACAATATACCATCATCACTTATCGGGTCTGACACTCCCGCTAGGGACTGTGTGTTGATGACCTTCATCAGACCATCAACACCAATAGTATCGCCACCCCATCACTGCAAAACCTCCCCACCCCCACAACAAGGTAGAACTATCTTAGGAGGTGTCATATAATGTAATTCAAAATTGTATTAAATAAAGAATAAAATCAAATCAAATCATCATCACTTACCGGGTCTGACACCCCCGCCAGGGGCTGTGTGTTGATGTCCTCCGCCCCTGACACCACCAGCTTCTCCAGGCCCTTGAGCACTTGGTCCACCGGAGGCCACTCGTTCTTCTGGCATTGCTGCAGGAGCCGGGCTGCCCCCTCTCTGGTCGACGAGCCTGCACTGCCTGGCTTGGATGGAGGAGCACCTCCGGAACCATTGTCTGTACCTGCAAACACGGAAATGCAATGAGAGGGATGTGTAATTACAAGTCGAGCTTTAACCAGGCCAAAGTTGACAAAAACCATCTTTTGATATCACATTGGTAATTTCAAAACAGAATTTCCACGACTATAATTAAATAGTTAATCAGCAAAGAAGACGCCTTGTTATTAAAAGGCCTCCAATACTTTGCAAATTGACCGATGTATCTTTACAGTATTATTTTTCATCTCTGATTATTTTAAAACAAAATGAAATCTTGCTTTTTACACCTTTAGTTTAATAGAAAGCAAATGGAAGAACACATAATATCTATCAATACATAAAAATAGGTTGTAAATTTATAGAAAAACCAGATGTAAGCGCAGTAGCTAATGTTACTTTAATTAAAGGAAACAAGCAAACTGAATTTCAGCAGAAATCTAAAATTATTTTAAAAAAATTGAATTTACACGATTGTTGGTAAAAATGAGTAGGCACACTAGCTTGGTTAGGACCATCTTTTACTAGACATACTTTTTCAAGAAGATGCGGTTAATGAGTTACAACTTCTCTTTTTCATGCATCCCTATTCCCTAGGCTATAGGAATGCATAAAAAAGCATTTTTGAGGCTTATATCTTGCCCGTGTTCGAGTAAGCTAAATAATTGAATAGAACAAAACTCTGAATAATTTTCATAATAATGAAATCTGAACCAAAAATCAAATCTGATGTTCGAAATTAATAAGACTCACCAATATTTTATACTAGTAACTCCATAACACTGTTAACAAAACAATATAGAATTTGAGAAAAGCTCCAAATTTTTCCAAGGACTTTGAGGTACAAAGCTTAGAAATCACAAACATGAGAACTAGGTAGGTATGTGAAACTAGAACAGCAAAACTGTTTTCAATGGCAAGACCATTTAAATAAACAGCATGTGACAAGTTTGTTGAACTGAAAAGTTATTCACTTTTTCATATATGTACAATGTACATACAATATACGTACAGATGTATCTAAATAATTATGTAGGTAGGGTCAACATATTAAGTATGGTCGACTTTCAAATTTTGCTTAAATGTTAGTCAGCTATAGTCATATCGGCAAATTTGAAGCATTCAATGAAATTCTGAAGTTTTAGCTTGGGATCATGTTCTAATAAATCTAATATATCAGTATAGTCTGATTTGGATCTATATCGAGGGTTGATAAGTAATCTATCTGAAGAGTAATATTTTCAAATAGGAAATCATGTACCAATAGAAAGAAGCCAATAGAAGTCTAGCTGACAATGAGGTATTCGGGTTTGCTCAAACACCAGACAAAATAATGTAAAGCAAACAATGGTGAAACATGTACCCTATAAAAATTAACTATGTACCTATCGAATTAATATGTTTTGTTCTCCAGACTTTGCTACCACATCTCCAACATGAGGGCGATTGTCTCGTGCCCCTTCGAACGCACTTCATAAAAATCCACTAATTCTACTTCACAGACTAGGGAGTCGAAGGACCCTCCATATATTCCCCACATTCAGCCTTAATTATGCGCTCCACTGTTCTATATGTCTTGATAGTGTGATTTATTCTGTTTGTGTAAACCACTTCAGCTGGATAGGGCTATACGACTTCTATCCAGTATTCATCGCGATCGTTTAACAAGAGCATCCTGTTGTTGGAGTTCGTTTTGAAGGGATTATAATTTACATTCATATGTTCAGCGGTGTACGCTAAGTTGTAATGTTTTGTAATTTTGAAGTAATTTCAGTTTATTTATAAAACAAAAGTGAGTATTTTAATGGGGGTTTTTGAAATGAAAACACGACCAAAGCTTTGTAAATTCAAGAAATAATAAGCATTTCCTTTTTTTAATAACCAAAACAATACTGTCAAAAGTCATGGAGAGAAACATTTTTTTAACATTGTGTAAAACAACATCTTTCATTGTGCAAAACAACAACAAAAATCTTTCCAATGTTTTTGTAAAGGATAAAAAGACAAACTCTGATTGACATGATTCTGGGCGCCCTTGTTAATTATCAGCCCCCTAGTAAAAATTCAATAATGGAGCACTCCACAATGCTGCACTAAAAGAATTTGGCAACTGTCGAAATCGACGAAGCTACAAAATGACGATGATGATGTAAAACAACAGACTCTTCCGATGGTTAATCCATGCTAAATCATAGGTACTGCAACTGTCATTAAGTGCATTTCAAAGCAGATCTACTGATTTAAAGTATTCAAGTACACCACCTGTATACTTGAGAACTTCTCTGAGTTTAGTGACGTTGAAATGTAATAGACTATCAAGGATTAAAAATCTATTATAACAGTGTAATAATGAGCTTTTTTAATCTCCATTGTAGACAGTTTCTAACTCTCCGAACTATTCACTTTTGATTATTCTGGTAGTAAATCCGATAGCCTTTGCAGTTTGTAGATCAAAGCTCAATTTCCTTATCAATCTGTGACGCCTTGAGTACAGGGCCTAATTTATACGTCATACATTGTCCAAGTTATAACCCAACTCATTCCGTTAGTACAAACCTATCAATTATATCAGTTCCTATGTATACATTGTTCAAGTTAACCTAACGCATTATGACAGTTCTAAGTACCCATGATTTCCAATAGGAGTCGTCCTTATCAATTTCAAAGTAGACTCTTTACTCAGCTCTCTGAGGTATAATAATCATACTAATTCATAAAACACATACACAAGTCAGAAATAAACTATACAGTTGCAGCTATTGTAGCTAATACTACGGAAACTCCACATGTTCTGTGTTCACTTGCTGAGTGTTGCGTTTAACTCAGCTGTTTTCTAATGATCATAATGTGAAGCAAGTGTTTTTATGGTGAATTTCACATGAAAAATTAATACTTAATAATACGACACATCATCTAATATCTCTGAAAACTAGTGATTAGACAATTATTGCAGAATGGTTACGTATTTATAAAAATTAACAAAATATAATTTGAAGATTCCTATCTAAACATAAATATTTTTGACATTCCAAACTAGCAGTATTTAGAAAATAGGACTTTTGTGGCCATCATTTTTTTCTACTTGGTGTTTTCGTTAAGTGATGAACATTAATTTTGTAGGTTTATTATTTAGTAACCTTAAATTCATTTAATTATAACTATTCAGGCTCTTTGCAGGGTTAGTTTAGTTCCTTGACCTATTCCATTATTAGTTTATTAATTAATCTCTTTCTCGATATTGATTCTAATTATGATACTAAAAACACTGTCCGGACACATTTGGATTTTCGTCTCCAGTGTCATCTTCGTCTTCTGTGAAGGGGTGCTGGGTTCTAATGATCGGACGAAAGAAATCACCTTGACTGCAATTGTTCAACCAGGATACAGTGACTGTTTCTATGAAGACTTCAAGCAAGGTTCCACAGTGTTGATCGACTACCAAGTTGTTTCGATGGGAAACGACGACAACAACGATATATCTTTCAAGCTCAATTCACCATCAGGGCGAGAAATTTTAAATGAGTATAAACAAACGGAGAGAAGTCATAACCATCTTGTAAATGAAGAGGGCATACATGAGCTGTGTTTCGACAACACTTTCAGTACATTCAGTGCAAAGGTGGTTTTCTTTGAAATCTATGTCGAGCGAGACATAAATGACGTAAGTTGAATAATTAGTTTTCTAGGCTTAGTAGGTATAAGAAACATCAATTTTTTTTTTTTTTTTTTTTTTATCAAACTTCGGAATAACTATTCCAAACCAGCTGATATCGAGGCACACCTTGATTCACTTGCGTTTTTGTGGATTTGTCGGCCTCTTCAATTTTCTATTGATGAATCAGATACTCTGGACCGACATTTTCGACTCTTATAAGTTGTACGAATAATTCATAACGCTTTCCTTTTGTATTAATCTTTCTCCTATCTTAATCATCTACAGCTTTACTATATCATCGTTTATAATGTCTGTAACATAGAACATTACACGCCAAATTTATTATATTTCTTACTCTGGTAAAAACAAGGAAAAGATGTGTCTATGGTTAATAAGTATCCATAATTTGCTGTTAATCCATATTTCTAGTCCCTCACACATACTACACTACACTGGGTTCTGTGTCTCATTCTAGAAAACACTCTCACTCTAAAAATCCCCAATTCTCCCCCTCAACCGTCAAATTTTGTTCAAATAAGCCATTCAGAGTGTGTTGTTTACACACAACGCAATCGGAGTACGGTTGAAACAGATTTGGGGATTCTGAGAGTGAGAAAGCCTTCGGGATTGAGGCCATTATCAATCCATTATCAATTTGAGGCCATTATCAATTCATCTTGTATTTCAGATACCAGAGCCTCACGAGTCAAACAGAAGTGAGGAGCAAGGCCTCAACCTCGGCAACTTCCACCGGTCCATTCACACGATCCAGAACAGCCTGATCCGGGTGCGTCATATGCAGGAGCTGAGCCGTGCCAGCGAGACCAGGGACTACAAATCCCTCCAGGCCAAGTCGTCCAGAGTCACCAACTGGTCCCTGCTGCAGATGAGCGTCATGGTTGTGGTGGCCATTGTCCAGGTGGTCCTCGTGAGAAGTCTCATTGATGAGAGGTCCAAGTTTCGAGTCTTCTGGACCTATGTGTTCAGCCGACATGCTTGACGTGGTGATTTTATGGCGCTTCAATTCCGAAGCCTTTAAAAACTTGGTGATTACAGAGGAATTTTATGAACTTGATGTTTCTGGACGTAAGTGTTCAGCTGACTAGACCGAGGACTAGATTTTATGGCACTTCAACTTCAAAGCTTTGTTAATTATAGAAGTATCTTATAACTCGATGTTTCCGGATGTACAATTGTACATATGTGCTCAGCTGACATGCTTAGACTAATGACGTGATGATTTTGTGGTACTTCAAAAAACGAAGCCTTTTAATAAAACTTGGTAATTACAGAGGTATTTTTTAAGTTTTAAGTCACAGAGCTGCTAATTTTGGGTGCAGAACGAATGCGAAATAATGAAGATATTTTAAATAAACTTAGCCAGAAACGCATAACTGTGCCTTATTTTTCTTCCAAAAGTGGACAAGGTGTCACTTTAGTTTTTGCGTCACCCTGTACATTTCTCTGTGAGAAAGCACCTGTAATCCCTGTATTCTCCTACGGGAATGAAAGTGTAGTAGAGATAAGAAAATTATACACGGAAAATGTCTGTTGATAAGTAAAAATAACGGAAAATGTCTTTTGATAAGTAAAAATTACTTAATTTTTTAACAATACAATAAGTAAAAAACAAACTTAATAAAAGTTTCTGCGTTTCCCCCCTCACACAATTTGCAAAATGAGCAAAAAGGTCCCATCTGTCCAACTAGCAGTAAGATTTTAAAAGTGATTATGTTGATAACTGATACGGTACATTTTTTTATAGGGGGAAATAAAAACGGTACATACTTTGATAAATTTGATTGTTTTTAGAGGTATCTAAATAGGTATTGAGAAGATTTAAAACCACAATATTATTTCAAAGTTATGATAATTTATTATCTATGCAAGTATGTTAAAATATTACAATGGTTACATTAAGAATTCAACTGTTACATTTAAGAATGAAACTACTAAACCCTACGCAATATGTTGAATAAATGAAGTATTTCTTCAGAAACATCCTTTGTTTGCTCATAACGCATACCGATTAAAAAAAATTCCCCAATAAATTGATCTCAATAATTTTAAGTGTTCAAATAATTATTGGTTTTAATTTCTAACTATGATTTTTTTCTCTCAATAACCCTCCCTTGTAGTCATAGACAGAATTTGAACATTTGACTAATGTGTGAAGGCACAAACTCTGTGTGGTGCCTTCTACTTAAGTATGTGGTTTAAGGGTACAATAACTACTTAAGGGTACAATAGTTCTAAATAATGGACGTAGAACATTGGGGTTTTTTTTTTTAAAGTATCGTTAGTATGGTTTTTTTTTAAAGTGGTGAGATACAAATAATTGTGAAGGAGAAAATTCAGGATACAATACCAAAGAAATTATCTGACCAATATTTCAAAAGGGTTCAAAAAGTCTTGAAACAGATAAACAAAAAGTCCCCACGTTGGTAGGTTCCGCATCAAATCTCTTAGATTAATAATTATCTACTGACCCGGCTAGAGACCATCAGAACAATTCAGCGTAGCTCACACTACAACAAAGTCAACAAACACAACCAGATGAGTAACCTAAGCTAGAAGTAGGAGATAAGATGGACAGGCCATGTGTTGAGAAAAGATGATAACCAACTAAATAAAGTAATAGATCGAACTAAATATTATGATAACCAACTAAATAAAGTAACAAAGTAAGAGATGATAACCAAGTGTCCAGATGTAGCTAGACCAAGAGGAAAACCGAGGCTCAGATGGTTTGATCAAGTTCGTACAGATGTCACTGTCAGAAGTTTTGGAACCACCACGGAAGAAGCACAAGATAGAGCAATATACATGTACTTTGTTGACGGGCTAAAAAAAAATAGATTTCGAATGGCCATGGAGGTAAGTTAAGGTAACATTGAAACGTTTGCAATGACACATATTCAAGTGTCAAAAGAAACTTTATAATACTATGTATAAGTAGTGCTTTATTTAGACTGTCAGCACAAGACAGGTAGTCCCATTATGCCAACAGTTTAACAAAGCACCTCTAATTAAATAATTTGATACAGTAAATTGTAACAAAATTAAGTACGACAAATAGGTAGTGAAATAAGTTTAAAAAAAACACATTGGATCATAAATTCTCACCGAATACAGTAGCATAGGCGGGTCATTAAAGAAAGAAAAGGATAATAAGGATTAATTGAGCATTGTTTCTTTGCTAAAAGCTTCAATGAGGGAAGATCTGAGACCAAAGTTGGAGTTGAGGATAGGAGGTGTTGAATGGAATAAAATTTCAGATGACAATAATTTTACTATTGAAGATGGCAGGAATGTGATCTACAAAATATGATACGTATATCGTGTTTTTAATTTTTTTTACAGTGTATAAAATCTAACTTTTTATTATTATTATTACAAGTAAAACACCTCATCCATATTGATACTTGATGGCAAAGAGTCCAATACGCTATTTTTTTTTTTAAATATTTTAAATTGAAGGATCATAAGTAGCTCTAAAGACTATGGTTCGGACTATTGTTCTGCAAGCACCTAGTTTACTTTATAATCATTTCAGTTCTTTGGAATCACCTTTCTTATCCCCATTTCCTTCCGTGGTTCCAGAGCTGGCGTTGGAGATTTTGTCCTCCGCCCCTGGGGTAGCGGCGACGGCTGCGGGGGTTGTCGTTTTAGGCACATTTGACTTCTTAGGATTAGTTGACATTACAGTTTGTCTCTTACATTACTTGCTATCTGACGCACCGGATTCAGCGAAATCGTAGTTGATGTTAACTGTTAATAGCAACTCGTAGAGTGAAATTAAGGCTATTTAAAATTATAGAGTGAAATTGGGGTTAACAAAAGTAACACGAAAAACACTTTTCCTTTAAATTTGTAGTTAAGTAACACTGTTGTATTTTAATGTCATCTTGAATAAAAAACGTAAAACACTATTACATTGTATAGTTAAATTGAAGAAAATCAACACGAACCAAAAAAAAACAAACACAGATAATTCTGAACAAGTTTATTCCTATTATTAAAATTTAATTTAGAAAATGGAACCACTAAAAATGATGTATTTTTATGTTTGCAAACTATTAGTTGACAATTTTAAGAAAACTTCAGTTTGAAATCACATGCTGCATGTCTTGTGTAAACCATGTGCTCATTTGCTGTCTATGTTTCATTTACACAGTTCCGAATAATGTTGATCAACATACTTTCAAATTAAGCACAAATTTCATGAAATAAGACTCAAGTGTTTGATAAGTTTTCATTAAAAAATCTCTATATTACCTATACAACAATTTCAAGGTTTTTGAAATAAATATGTTAAGCTATCTCATTTAAGTAAACAATTTTACATGTACTTAATATTATTTCAATAATTAATATTAGAAAATTTGATTAAATCAAACTCTTAAAATTAATTAGAAAACTCATAAAAATTAAAGACGATCTCTCTGCTAGGACCTCAAAATTGTTTTAGTAAAAAAAAATAGCTCAACCTTTGTCTTACAATTTGAAAGCACACCCGAATAAGAAGTGGTTACCTCGATAAAACGCTTACTTATAATAGCGGCAGATTAATAACCAAAGTTAGGAGAAACTCCAAAGAGAAAATAATTCGAGGGGAAATTTTCTTTTATGGAAGAAAATAAAAATATTATATGGAAAGCTAAATAACATAGCGGGGAGGTTGGGCAGCCCGATGGAAATTTGCATGTTTCCCTTTTGAAAAAAAAATAGATGCCTTGCACGAAACATGGTTTATTTCCACCACGCGTCCTGCCTGCCGTGTTCCCCTGCAGGTGACTCTGCTGTACGGGTAGTAAAACTAAACTATAGTAGGGAAAAAATAAAGAAATGGAAAAATATACGTTTAAAAAAATTAAATTATGATGCTATTGCCAATTCATTGAAGAAGAGATATGAAAAATTAGTACTTTGGATTCCCTTCAAACATACTTAAGACCGGTTTCAAAGAAGTCACAAACACAACATCAGTAATCTAATATACCAACCTACAGTAATATTATGGAAACATATACAGGGTGAGCATAAAGTCTCACCCCACCCCCCGTATCTCGAGAATGGCTGAAAATAGAAGAAAACGCAAAAACCCGTATTCCTTAATTTTTAGAGGGATTCATTTTCAGCCCAAAAAAAATTGCCTACACGGCCCCAGTCAGGCTGGGCATGGACTAACTTTAGAATCTTAAATAGAATGGTATGCCTTGTGGCATATTGTTTTAAAGGTCTCATTGAGAGAAATTCATTACAAAAAATTTCAGTGAGCTACAACTTACCGTTCTCGAGATACAGGGTCGGACGCCCTGCGTAATATCCATATATTTTGACCTATAACTCGTTAACCGTAAATTATAGAAAAATGAAATTTGTTGATAATAACTCCTTATGACAAGCACTTTCGAAAAAATTATAACTCGACATACTCTGGTGATATTATTTTTTGGTCGGTTTCGTCAGCCACCCGGACGAAAAGTCCGAAAAAATTTAGCGAAAAAACAAATCCAGTTTTAACTTGTTCGAAAGTTCTTGCGATAAGGAGTTATTATCAACAAATTTCATTTTTCTGGAATTTACGGTCAACGAGTTATAGGTCAAAATATATGGATATTACGCAGGACGTCCGACCCTGTATCTCGAGAACGGTAAGTTGTAGCTCTCTAAAATTTGTTGTAATAAACTTCTCTCTATGAGACCTTTAAAACAATATGCCACAAGACATACCATTCTATTTAAGATTTTAAAATTGGTCCATGCCCAGCCTGACTGGGGGCGTGTAGGCAATTTTTTTTGGGCTGAAAATGAATCCCTCTAAAAATTAAGGAATACGGGTTTTTGCGTTTTCTTCTATTTTCAGCCATTCTCGAGATACGGGGGGTGGGGTGAGACTTTATGCTCACCCTGTATAATATTGAATTTAGGTACGTAGGTACTTTATGTCTAAATTAGATGTGTTGTTTTTTTTTAGTCATGGGAAGTTGCGTATCTTGATACATTCCCATTTTTTGTTTGTTTGTTTTTTTTTTTTTTTTTTTGTCAAGTGACTAGCTTTTTTTGTTCTGTTAATAAATCAAATTTTCAAAGAATACTTACATTCATCGTCGCTAAGTTCATCAAAAGAAATCATAGAATTTTGAAACAGATCCTGAAGAAGGGTCATGAAGCCATCACTCACACATAGAATTAAGTAAGACGTACTTGATAACAACTTTACATTTGAACACGTTGAAAGAAAACTTATTGTACGTATAGAATATTTTTTTTAGGTTGCCCGGTGGTTTTGTGATAAGTTTTAAGGAATCAGAATTGCTATTCAAACAGTGTTTGATACAATAAATTCTAAAGTTAATTTTGCAATTTAGTCTTACGATGACATTGGCTCAGAATCAAAAGGCTTTCTTCATGTAGCAACATCTGCGATTTGTGCCAAAAATGTAACAATATCTTGGATTTTTAATTTGAATTTAAAAATGAAAAGTTCAACAAATGTACACAAATGTTTCAATTATAGGTTAATGAAATAAACACGATGTTCAAGATAAAACATGTGACGCAGTAAAACTACGATTGAAATCCAATAAACACATTGTATCCATGGGTATATTACCGAGGGAAACACATTTATGATATGAAAATAAGAAGACTTATACTACAAATTTAGTGAGGAAATTGTTCATACGACAACTAAAGTAGCAGTTGGTTGAAAAGTTCAAAAAAGTAAATAAAGAATCGGTCGAAGAACTGTCGAAGCAAATCACAAGTGTTGAAAATATCAAAACACGTCTGAAAGAGAGTATTAGTTGCAGGAGTAACTCTTGATTGATTAGACTGATAACATTAGTGTGATTGTTCACACTGATAAAATTGAAAATGGAAAACAAATGATTGGACATCTCGGTAAAAACTGGATCAATGCTATGAAGGTGTGAAGGAAACAAAAATGAACTACATCAAGGAGGATTTCAGGATCAAAATTGACTCTGAATGAAGAAAAGAAAAAAATGCTAAGACCTCATTTTTTGCGATATTTCGGGATTCTAGGAGAAAAATTAACCATTTATTTTGTTCTGATCTTTTAACTTTCACTATCTAAATCGCTCATAATATTCTAATAAAGTTTACTTGGAAATATAGAATGGACATTTCTTTATAAATAAAATTAGGCAGTTCATTACGCTAAGGTCATATTCAATTTGAAAAATGATTTCCGAATTATGAAATAGGATTACAACAAAGATACCTAAACCAGATCCTCTCTCGAGCAGAAATTCAACCAATCACAGAGCCGTCTTGATGGACGGTCTGGCTTATATTTGTAGTTGTAATCCTATTTTATAATTCGGCCCTAAAAAAATGTAAATAAAAAAGAAAAGATTCCCTTTCTAAACGATTTTACTAAATGTATTGTGCAGCGTGCTCTGGAAGATACTATAGGTACTGTGAACTAGTTCAACTAATTGTGTTCATAACTTCATATTTAAATTATTTTGTTAGATTTAATTGAATGCTTTCAAGATTTTCATATTTCTACATGTATGTACGTTGATCTAGTACAGCTTCTCACTTTTCTGTTTTAACTAACAGAAAAGTTAACAGAATAATAGAAAAATTGAGCAACTTTGCTGTTATAATATATAGTTTCTCACATGAAACTTTGCTGTAATTTATATTATTTGAATTCTATTGCCAGCAATATTATATTTTTTCTATACATATTTTTTATCACTATGTAATTTGATTCCGTGCCTGAAGAAAACCTACGAGAAAATAAGAAAGTCAAAGAAAGGAATAATCATCTAGTTTTCACGATATTATTGTTATTATTATTTTGGTATATGTTTGTCGTTTTCATCACAAGCTCTTGCATTTGTTTTATTGTATCTGAATCAAGTTCAGTCATTAATTTACCCATCTTATGCACCGTCTTTTCATCTAGTTTTTGCAACATATCTTGAGGCTTTATGTCTCCCATTATAGATTTCAAGCGTTCCGTATCCGCATTCTTGATTATGCTACTCATAAAGTCTTTGTCTTTCATTGTACTTGCCACTCTATCAAAAACTCTCTCATCTTTAACTTTTTCAATGATTTGATCTAATTTATCAAGCTTTTTTGTTGTTGTTTCTGCACTCAAATCATCAAGCCTGGTATTAGTTGGCTTGTAATCTGGACCAAGCACCCTCGTCTGGTATGTTCTCTCCGTGTTTGGATCATCAGTGACAAGTACAGGTTCATTATGATAATGTTTTGGTTCAGTTTGCGGTTCCTCAGTTGTAGTGGTGGTCAATATAGCAGCCGTTTTCACGGAAGGTTTTACAGGAGCAGTTTTTTTCTCTATTTGTCTACTTGAAGAAGGTTGCACAGTCGTCATTTCCACAAAAGCAGTTCTCTTAATTTCTTTGAAATGTCTTTCAGGGTTTACAGAAGCAGTTGGTTTTTCTGTTTCCCTAGGTGGACTTCTACTTGGAGAATGTCTCACAGTCTTAATAGTTTCTTCTACATTTTCAGATCTTCTAGCAGTTTCGTGTTTCACGCTAGTTTTGTGTATACCATGGAAATTAGACAAATCAGGTGTAATATAATCTTCTGCATTTTTCACATACTGTTTTGGATCATCGACTATTTTGGTTTCAGGTGTTGTACCTCCTTTTTCCCCCTTTTCAGTTACAGGCATAAAGATCTTTAGCATATCCCAAATTAAGGTGAGAAATTCCTTTTTATCTTTAAAATCTTGTTTCATTCTATCAGGTACTTCTTTGAGTTCCTGAAAGAAAAATTTACCATCTAAATACATTTCTTTGGCAATGTACCGAGCACGTCTTGGCATATCGACGAAAGATTCTTTTTTCTCTTTCACAAATGAAAGAATATTGTTTTTTGATCGTTTAAAATGATCTTTCAACTTACCGAAATGACCAAGATTACTTTTTTCTCCCAAATCTTCAATTTTTTTCTTTTCGTCTTCATCATTTGCATTTCTCTTCCTTATCATGTGCATATTCTCATGAATAAAACACAAAAACGTAGGTAACACTTCCATGACTAGATCTTGTGATGCTGCATCTACACTTCTGACCTTTCTATTTTTTGTCTTACCTTTACTTAGAGTGTCCGGTTCTGCTAGTGAATTTTCCAATGAATTAGTAACATTTATAACTGTTGTAGTCTTTCTTTTTGCCCTAGTTTTCTTAGTGGTATCACTAGAATTTTCAGTTTTATCAGAAATCTTCTTTTTTCTCGTTCTTTTTTGTTTTGTTGTCTCATGTACTACCGTTTCCGTAATATTATCTTCACCTTCACTTTTGGATTCTTTATTCAAATCTTTTGATTTTGGTCTTTGTGGTTCAAGGTCTAGGTTAGGTATATCAACGTCTGCCGGATGCACTTTCTGTTCACGTTTGCCTGCATTTTTTTCATCTTCGAAAATATTGGCTCCCAACACTTGTGTTGCTCCCAATTCAAAGGTAACCGTTTTTGCTTTAGTAGGTGTCGTTGATGCTTTTGTAGTTAGTAAATCTGGTGGTACAGATCCAAAATATCCTACACCATTGAAAACGTAGTAAAGAGTACTTAAATTGTTTCTAGCACATTCATCCCAAACGCGTTTCATCTGATGAAATATAGGAACTATTGTTATATTTGATTGCATACGTGTTAGCATATTGGCTAGTCTTGAATCGTGCAGGTACCTTTTTATCGACTGTGACTTGAATTTCCGGGACAAGTGTGGTCGTCTCGTGGATCTCCTTACTATTTTCCCAAGATCTCGCCTTACAATGAAGTGATCTTCATTGGGTACATGTTTCTTCCTGCGAACATAATGTGATTTGCCATACTTTAGTTCATTTATTTCTCTCTTGAATCTATTCAGTTTTGTTTCTCCTTCTTTCATTAATTTCTGACTTGGTTCTTTCAACATGTTGAAACTTTGTCTATTTAATAAATTATTTACTTTATACTCATCACGTTTTGATCTGATCCATAGCTTATTGCTTTGCTTCCCAGTTAGATCACCGTCTGAATTTTGCTTCATAGAGTTCTGATTGTTCTCATTAAATGAACTTACTTTACTCTCACGAATATTGATGTATTTATTTTCTGGTGCATTTCTTCTTAATCGCTTGATGTCTTTCAAGGGCCAGTTTTGGTCAAATATATAATCAGGATCGAAGGAAGAGTATACTGTTCTTGGTCCTGTAAATGGTTCTGTGGTTGGTTCAGGAGTTGTAGAGGGGGGCGTAGTTGTGAGACCCAATCTTTCTTCAAGTCTCTGGATCTTTTCTTTGATCAGTTTTAACTTTCCTAGTTTTATTTTATCTTTTTTCAATAGTTTCTTTGTACTAGGAGGTGTCGATGTAAAGAATAACGATTGTACATACTTCCCTGAAAAAGAAGAAGAATAGAGTTACTAGCTTTTTACTGGAAGAAAAAAACATTATTTTCGAATTCAATTTTGTGTGGTTATTAATATTGTACATGCATTTGGCCCTGGAGTTATGTTCACCCGAAAAAATTATATTTTGCAGTTTTTGGCTGCTACTTATTATTCGCAGAGGTTTCCGGTAATCCGGTGGTAGCAAATTTTAATTCTTACCACAGGCACTGGTAGTGGTCCTAAGAACATAATTATCAAAATTGAGACACTACCTAATATTTTGCTCCAGGGTATGTTCTATTCTCTTGTGCTAAATGAGAGCTTCCTCGTTGACTTGTAGATTTTCTTACTTCTATTTGACATTTTCTTTTTGTTGTTGTGCATTTTTTTTTTAAAATAATTCTTGATTATAAAAAGAAAGTATATCACGTTTTGAGACGTTTTTACTTTCTAGTGTGGAAAATTTTGAGTTTCGCTTGACTTCTTTTCCAGAGTACCTATCTTACATATTAATTTTTTGGACTATCACTTACCCAAAGAGGTATCCGTTGTATTGTCAGGCCATTCCCCGATGTACTTATCCTGGATTATATGTCTGTACTGTTTGAATATTTTTGTGAACTCTTGATTTCCATACGGTGCAAGTCGCCAGTTATTGTCCTCTAACCATTTTGACAGTGGAATCATTCTCGTTGTCCATTTTGGCGTTGAAATGCCTTTCAAATATGTAATTCCTTCGGTTGGAAGAATTAAATTGACTAGGTGTAAGTATACGCATGCTTCTATTGAGTGCCACATTTAAAAGTGAGTGTGAGTCAATGCTGAACAAATCATAGCATGTTCAAGAGCAGTCTGAAATAAACAAAAATATTCTAATAATTTTACAAGATTGCCAAGAATGAACTTTATTATTAAACTTTTATTTATTACAAATGATAAACAACAATTGAAACAATAGGATTACTGCTCTCTCTTTGGTATCATTAGATACCTGTGTAAGAGATATTTGAAATAATCAAGGGACATTAATTATTTTGTAACTTTCATGCATGCATTTTTGCACAAAAGGACCACATCAACTTGCCATTTCATATATACAAAAAAAGTTTCATAAAAGAAATAAAGTACTTAAAAAAATAATAATGTATTAGTACTTTCAAGTATTAACTATTTAGGAAATGTACTATGTACTTTATACTAATGATAATGATTAACCAAACATTATGGGACGGACGAACAAACCTCGCCTGTCAACACTACCTACCCATATATTACATTATGTTATTACTGATATTGTGTGTGACTTACGTGTATTTAAAGTATTTGTCCAAGACTTCATCGAGTATAGCTTACTACTTTCTAGGACCACCACACAAGCCCAGGTGGTTTACACGTACATGCTGGAATGGTACTGGCAAGAGTGGCAAGGCAGTTGGTTATCAAAGAGTTCAATCATACCTCTATTGTCACAGTCAGAGGCGTAGGAAATGAAAGTGTCAATAAAAGGATCAAAATTTTCTATTTATCGAGTGTTTTTCCATGCTATTTTTCCATTCAAAACGCAAAGAACTAAAAAATAAATAAAAGAACTTGTTTTTCAAACTCTTTAATAATTAAGAACATAACAATCCATGATTGATTGGTTTTACTACAGACATACACAAAATTACAAAAGTGGACTAATTCACGAAATAAGTCCTAAACTAAGGGCTAAGTTTGAAATATATCAATCTTTCTCTATCACATTGGCAAAGAAGTGTTTACCGTGACTTTTACCATAAGAAGATAACGGACTCATTTCAGAAACACACACACGTTCAAACCCGGAAAGTCCCGGGTTCAAACCCCCGAGCCGACAAATATTTGTATTCATAATTTGGTTACAGTTGTTTGTAAGGGATACCTTCCGGTGTGCTCGTGTTGACCCAGCACCTAAATGGGAAGTATTGTGTCACTTCTCGCCCATCAGAGGGGCAGGCTGCAACACAGACCACAAGCGTCTACAGTAGCTTCTGTTTCATGGCTACGAAATAAAAAAGGCTGTGAAACACTCATCTTTTTTTTTAATTTTTTCAACTCTCAAAATCCTCAAATCTCATTTCAGCCGTCAAATTTTGTTCAAATAAACCCATCAGAGTGTGTTGTTTAGCAGTAGATTTGGGGATTATGAGAGTGAGAAAGCTTTCTGGAACGAGACCCAGATGCTTCAGTTGTTTCGCCACTTGGAACAACATTCTCTCTTGCTTTTGCCATGTTGTTTAAAAACTATCAATAGTGCAACCAACCAATTAATCAATTTCTTTCTCACGTGCTTTGATTAGTCACTTTCCAGGGTTCTGAGATTTTATTTAAGTGCTTTTAGAATTTTTGTTAAATTTATTGAAAGTTTTCGAATAATAAAACAAATAAGGAATCACTTCTTTGAATGTAAAAAATAAATAAATGTGCATTAAAAAGTGAAGGTAAAAAGTATTAATTTGCTAACTCTTATATCCTACGCAAATTAAAACACTCGTTTCTAAAAATGAATACAACGCTGTTCCTACTTTTGCCCCTTCTTAATTTGTGACAATCTTTAGTTCTTACAAATGTGATTGAAGCTTTCGTGATTATCATACTAAATTATACTTATTTTTAATACAAATTTGCAGAATAAATTAAAATTATTGAATGAGATAGATATTCAAAAAAAGAAATGTTGATGGAAACAATTAGAAACAATTAGTTATAAACTGGAAATATTATTCGTGAACGTCAAATTCTATTTCACAATTGATTTTTTTGTTTTCAATAAGATTCTTTTAACAAGTTTTTTTTTCAAAAGATTTTGGCCTACATGGAGATACCAAGTGTAAAAAAAATGAGAAAAAAACCACAGTTGCAACATAAAGTAAAAGTTCTAGTCATAACCCAAGTTCAAAGACCCTTTTTAGTTTATAATTTATGAATACTAACATTGCAAATATCTTCCAATGATTGTTTTCTTTAATTCTGATAACTAATCGATGTCCCTCATGATATATTACCAGCATGCCCCAACGATCATCCTATTTCAAATGTCCTTACACTTGACGTGTCCAAAGAGGTTTGATAGACATTACCTATTTCGCCTCTACAGAGAAGAAATCAGAGTCCTGGAAAATGGCACCTTCCCAAAAGGCGACGTTAAAAAGTTGCAGCGGTACAAAGAGGAAATTGAAGAAGACGAGGAACTATTGCGTTTCAAGGCGTTTGTTACAATGGCTGAGGATAGTCGCCTGTTTCACGAAATCCCTACGAAGAGCTACAAGCGACACAAATCGGGGAAAAGAAGAAAGAAGGGAATTGTAAGTTTTGAATTTTTTTGTTGTTATTGTGACTTTTGCATTTTTTGTAACTTTTGCATCTCCGTGGTGCTACACAAAGTTCCTAAGTCATTCATTACAATGAGATAATGAATTGCTTTAATAAGTTTACTATTTGGTACATATTTCGTTCCGAAATAAAGAAATATATGTCGGTACATATTTCGTTCCGAATGTGATCAAAAATGTTCAATTATTCATACTCTAACTTATTTCACACTTAGCGTATTTTTATTAGTAAGGTACCTATCATATGGAAATCACAATATTGAAAATTTGGCCTAATTGGCTAGAAGGGCCTTGTTTTTAAATTTTTTAGTCGATAATTACGATACTCTCTAAGAACAAACATAATCCCAAAAAATTGAACAATCTCACCACATTAATAACAATGCTTTGTGATTAGAATGTGGTTTGGTTAGGATATTTGAAAGGTTTCCTCAGGTTATAGTAACAGGATCTTAAAAATGATAAAGGTCTAAAGTGGTTTAAATGTTTCAAATGTATGTTATTATGTATTCTGTTTCAGTCCAGTGATGAAAAATGGCAAAAACGTGTTCGATTCCATTTACTACAAAATTTTCTCCTCCAAAAGGGCTACTTCTTAAGACAGAGAAATCAACACACCACGATAGCTACCACCACTCTTCTCATGCTACCTTACAGCAGCAACAAAATCATTCCAAACTTCATGAAGAAGATTCTACCAAGCTTCATGTTCTACAAATACTACTTACCTTTACACAGTATTATCAAACAAGTCCCTACTCATATTCAATCCCTAGCCAAAGCCTGTGTTGATACTCTGAAAGGAAACGTCCGAGCCCCTTGGAACAAAACCAGACACAATGGAAACAAGACCCTACACAGGTACTTGAGAAAGATCGAGTGGAGTTTGAGAAAACTTGAGAAAGACCTGAAAATAAACATCAACACAACTCGAAAGCCATCTAAAAGCAAGATCAAGTTAAAAGAGCAAGTGAGACGTCTAAAAAGAAAAAAGAAATTCAAGAAACTCTTGAAAGAGATCAACAAGCTGTACCCACCGCCTACAAAAACAACAATGGACCCCTTTTTCCTAGGCTTCAACAGTCCAACTTATCGCACAACTGCTCTTGTGACTTGGACTAAAAAGTGGAAGAGATTGAAGACAACGCGACGAAAGAGGAACATATCGCGAACCACGGCTGTGATGAGTAAGAGGAAGATGAAGAAAATGGTGAAGGGGAAGAAGAAGGAACAGAGACAGGCGATGGCTGATTTGAAATAGAAATCACAGTTGAAAGTAGCGTACTCAGTAGCTTCATCGATAAGGCGGCGGACTTGTAACCTGGAGGTTGGTGGTTCAAGTCCTGCTTTCAGCATAGATTTAGTAAAGCGAGTTTGAGTAGTTATCATGGAAGTGATTAACACAAATATGATAACTTTTTTTTTAACTTTTTAAAAACATAGTTGAATGTAAAGCTAGAGCACTGGACATGTAAGTACAAAAAACAATGTACCTAGGTACACCTACTTGATTTTTTTTCAAACAGTCGGCTCACACTTTATCACTTGGCTGATGACCATTAAGCTACAGTGGTAGACCCCGACAAGCCCAGAGAACTTACTTCCATGCATTAGTGATATTTACCACAGAAAATAATGGCTTCCTTACTGTCCACTGTTATTTATAACCTACTTCAATGCGCCTTTGCTCTCATTTTGTGCGCTTTTGGACACAAGATTTTTTGGCAACTATGTCAGAAATTTACGTAAATGGGCACAAGGTATGGGTTAATTTACGCTTATAGGTGGCAACTCTTCAAACAATTATACCTATTAAGGTTTAATGTGATAAATACTGGGGTTCAGGTTCATACTTGTTAATGAGGTTCATTATTATACACCTAGGATTACTCCCTCGCAATTTCAAATGCCACAATGCTTTCTCTGAAAATCTCAGCAAATATTAGTTTTCTTATCAAGGTATTGATTATTTATTATGTCTGTAAACATTATGAAGCTCTATAGATAAGAGATAACTCATTGAGAGGTATGTCACAGTGGCCAATAGTAGAAAGAGTTTTAGGGACAGTACAAGTGCCATATTTACGAGTAGGAATAGAATAGATTTTAGGGAGAATATTGATGCCATTTTTAGGTATGAAAGCGTATTAAGGATAATTTAAATATTAATTAACTATGCCATATTTATAGAATAAGTTTAAAGAGTTTTGCTACCAATTTAGGTATTATAGCTTTTTCTTGTGTATATTTGTAAATACGAGTACTATTGTAACTTTGAAATCTTATGTTGGATTTATTTTATAAATGAAGTCGTTTAAAAAAACTCAAACAATTTTTTAATAAATCTATTTAACGGCCATAATGTTGATCCACTCTATTGTTTTTTTCAATTTATTCATGGTGTGTCTAACAACTTACTTTCTTAAAATTTAAAATTCTACACAACTCACATAGAAATAGAAATAAGGTTTTGCGAAGAGAACCAGAATATCGGGATTTCTTGCTGAAAGGATGGAGTACTATTTGCATATAAAAATCAAGTCTGTTAGCTCAATAACGCCACTTTGCCATAGCAAAGGGGTTTTTCTGCACCTTCATTAGAATTTGAATTAACATGCTTTATTATAAAACATCTATTTCATGTCTTGGAGTTGTAACGTCCCTTTCAACTGCTAAGGTAATATCAAGATAGTAGTTTTACCCTCCATTCGCTGAAAACTTACCAACCAGCTACCTACCTTAACCTCACCCAGCTGGGAACTGCCAGCACTACGAGGGATTGAATTTGAATGGTCATCCATCCATGTCCTAACCTGGCTGGACTGGAAAAGTTTAGATAAACCAAGAGAAACTGAAAACGTTCGATTCCATAGGTTTGCCTTTACTATATGGGAGATACTCTCATAAAATAACTCTCCTGTGATTGATTTTGAACTCTACCACTTAATAAGGTAGCCTTAATGAACGTTGCACCTATTATTATTCAGATACTTGGAGTTCATATCAGTTTTCTTATCCTACTGTCTTTTTTCGGGTAAACTTTTCCTGACTTTAATCTCGCCAGCGGCATAGAGTCGATCTCAATAGCCGCCACTAAAATTGATAATAGACTTAGCTCGACTAATACTACTTCAAAAATGTGCTTAGAAATCAAACCCAAAATTAAATAGACTATTGGGAGCTGAGAATTTACCGTTTTGTAAATTTAATCTGAATTAGAGATAACAAATTGGAGGCGGTGATAGTGAGAGCTATCACTAAAGATTTCTCTTTTTGAAAATTCAGTGTACATTTTTGAAGGGTAGGAATAGCTTCCTAAAAAATTTAACCCAAAATTTACACCATTGTACTAGAACAAGGGAGAACATCTCTTCAAAATTAACTCTGAAATTATTTTAATTCTTGTTTTCTTCTCGTACCTTACCTACCAAATAATTATTTACGAAGTTGTAGATTTTTTTAGGAATTATTGTTAATAAATTGGTTTTTTTCTTTGCTAGTGTTTCATAGTGTTATAATATATTAGCAACATGGCAGCTCTACGTGGAATAAAACTAGTGCTCTTTGTATTTCGTCGCCGAAATCGGTCAGTTCTGGCCTCGTCAGGGATTCTACATCGGAAAAGGTAAGACTGATGAGATTCCTTAAAATCCAAACCAGTAATCAGGATTCATACCTACGGTAGAGATTACTGCTGTTGTGGTGTGTTTATCAATTACATTTTGATCAACTACATTTGATATTGGATAGATACATTATTTGAAAATTAACCATTGACTAAAATTAACAGTTAACTGTTGATTACATTATCAACAGATAACTGTTGATAAACGAACCCTTAGTTATACACTTGAAGCAAACGATACTATTGCACAAGTAGCACAAACAAAAGTAGTGTCACAATTACTCTACTCGACCATTTAATATTTCTGAGGCTTGGGACTCAAACCACCGATTTCCAGGTCACAAATAAAGGCTCTATTAGTCGAGCTACTGAATGGTCTGTTAAAGAAGAACAAGTGTGAAGGCCAAATTATGAAACAGGATTAAATATCTCTGATTTCTTAATCCAAGCCACTAGGTATAACACTTAATAGGTGATATTGTAAAGCTCTGTGATTGGTTGAAATTCTCACCACAGGACGTGGAGATAGTGTAGGACTAGTTTATCTAATCCTGTTTCACAATTCGGGCGTATACAGGGTGTCCCACCAATGGTGGACACCTCAAATTTCTCGGCCCCTCAAAATAAAAAATCCAAGGGTACATGTCCTAATTATGCGCTTACAGTCATGATTTTTTTTTATATATACAGAGTGGTTTAAAAGTCAGAAATTGAGGTGTCAAGTAGGGTATTTAATATACTATTCCTTTTAAAATGCAGTAAACTGTAATTTTATTATTTTTCTTATACAAATGAACAAATTCATCCAATTGAATTTCCAGTTCAAGCCTGAGCTACTTTCATCAAACGAGCAAAGAACCGCTGAGATGTGAAACTATCGGTGAGATGGTGACATCATCGGTGGCTAAATACCCTTCTCGTATCGCACTGGTAGACTGCACGCAGGACACAAGACTTACCTTCGAGGAGTTGGATAGGAGAGTAAGTGAGAGATGGTTGGGTGGAAGAGCTCACTCCAGTGAGAATCCTGCCATAAAAAAGAAAGCCCACATAAAAAAGAGATTATCCCTGGAACGCATATTGAGTGCCAAATTAAGAAACCATATTCGTAAGCATATTCGTAGTTACCTTTTCCTAACAGTCTCTATCTCGTATTTTTAAAAGTGTTGAAAGAATACCATTAAATTGCAAACCGATTCAATGTCTTTGAGTCTGCTGGGAAAGAGTATCAACAGAATTTCTTTACTTCAAGTATTGAAAATCAACTTATCCCTAAAAGTACAACAGTACTTAAAGGGATTTTCATCACTAAAACAGACGATTTAAGAAATGTAGAAATAAATCTTAAATATGACCAAGTTGAGGAAAAACCTTGGTCAGGAGGAAAAACCTTGGTCTTGAAATTTGCTATCGACAAGAGCCAATATTAAGTACCTAGGTACATTATAAAATTTATCTCTCCTTCTATTTGACAGACGGAAAATTTCGCCCTTGGATTACTGGAGTTGGGGTTCAAGCCTGGAGATCGGATAGGTGTGTGGGGTCCCAATTCAGTCCAGTGGTACATTGCCAGTTTGGCCGTTGCCAAGGCTGGTCTGATCGTCGTAAGTATGAAAGCTCGTTGGCCTAGGAAAAACTAGTTTATCTGAACACCCTTAAAATGAACTAGTTTTGAAGGATTCTCATGTTGTTTTAGTCAGGACAAACTAATTTTATGCAAAGTATAATAGGTTAGGTTTGTTGGACTTCTAGTTTAAAATAGTAGTGCTTTATTTAGACTGTTGGCTCAAGATAGGGAGAGTCCCATTACGCTTTAGGTTAGGTTGGACCTAAACCAGACTGCAGGGTAGATCTAACCTAACGAAATGTAATCCAACTAAACCACATCTACTTTGTCATCATAAACTATGATGTCAACTATGAATCATGTCAACTATGAATCAATCTAGATCATTTTGTCGTTTGGTTATTAAAAATTTGTTAGATTAAACACTGAAACTAGCTCCCCGAATTTCCAACTTTGTAAGAAAATGTAAATATAAATTTAAATGTTTTCTTCAAGTTAGGGGTTTGACCCACACTAGTAAAATCATACATATTTTGGAACCAGACAGCAGCCTTCTAAATTTAAAGTAACACAAAACAAGAACCATCAACACACTTACCAAACATGAAGATCGTTGAAAAAGACAAGAAGGAGGAATCAAGACGCCCCGGAGAGAGTAAAGAAGCAACTGAATGAGCGAAGTAGATGTATTGAAGGGAAAAGCTATTTTCTGGAGGTCATGGGCACTCGCGGCCTGCTAGTACCGATATACAGATACAATATTAAACACAATTCCAGGTTGACATCAACCCGGCCTACCAAAGCTCAGAGCTCCTCTATTGCATCCAAGCAGTCAAACTCAAGGGCATCATTATGGACGAAGCCTTCAAAACGCAAGACTACCGAAACATTTTGAAGGAAGCGGTGAGGGATCTAAAATCGCAAGGACCAAATGCACCGGTGAAATCTGCAACTCTTCCCTATTTCACACATGTCATTGTCAACTCGGAGAAACAATTTGAGTAAGTGTAACTATAAGTTTCCATTCCTTTTGTAACAAAACAATCTTTTTTTGGTATCATGATAGGGTATATTTATTTTCATCAATCTAATCCTCCCTGTTCCAGCCCGTCTCTATCAAATAATACGAAATTAAGAGAATATTTTAGAGGATATTTAAACATTTCAATTTGTGAAAAGTCTAAGGGACTACCAAAAATAATATTGTAAATTTGAGCAATATCCGAATCAGCATTCAACATGTTTTATGGACTACTAGAGAAACTAAATCTTTTTAGTAAAACTTGAATTATTTATTGAAATATGTTCTTATAGGTACCTATAAATATACTTTAACAAGCTATTGACAGTATTTTTCAGAAAGAAAACAGCACCTTCAAGTTTCCACACACAATATTAGATATGGTTTATAAAATAGATCATTTCTACTTTCTAATCATTTCCAACAAAATCATTTTATCCAATCTTGTAAAACAGATACTAGAAAAGCGGAAATGTGTCTATTAAAAAATAAAATCATAGGTACCCAGGTACTTCCTGTTTGATCAATATATCAAAAAAATGGATGTGACTAAAGAAAATAACAGGGGTTGAAAAATAACTAGGGTAAGTTAGGTAAATCTTTGTACAAAAATACTAAAATAGACAGGGACTACCTAGCATCACCAACAGTTTCATCAAGAGAAACAATGAAAAATTATGTAATGCATATCTGTAAAATTAGGGCATACCAGTCGACAGACTAAATCCTACCCTGTATATGTAAGCTATGAACTTACACGATGATAGTACACGTGAGGCAATAAGATTTCTTCCACGTGGTGTTCCTGAAGAATTTCCCAGATGATAGATGTGCTGAACTATGGAACTATAACATCGCGTGTCATATAGTTTTTAAAGGGGTGAATCAGCCCTTTCCATACTAAGTTCTAATCACTGAACCTAAACTTGTGGATTGCGTTTTCGAGTCGAGTCGAGCCCAGTCGTGGCGGCCATCTTGACGACGCGATGGTCGACACAATTTTTCTGCACTTTCTATAAGGAGATCCGTTATTTTGGATATTGGAAAAAATCGCCTCTCTACTAACTACTGATATGTTGAATATAAGAAGTACCCTTGCAACTACACTCGCCGGATGAATTAACCGGACACTTGATGTTTTTGCATTTGACTCCATGTATTTCCTGATGGACTTAATTTGAAATAACTTTTTTGTGATAATTTTTTTCTAGGTTTCTTTGTTTTGATAGAAAAGGAACAGTATGGAGATTAATACTAAACAGAAGAAACTTTTTTTACTTATTCAGTCATTTTTTTCTTGATAGAAAACAAAGCGTGTGATTTAAAAAAAGAAAGAAAAACATTTTAATACTTAGGTACTGGAAAAGTTAAAAATGTGCCTCCTGTTCAGTATTAATATCCATATTGTTCGTTAACGGTATGGAGATCAATACTAAACAGAAGAAACCTTTTTAACTTATTCGTTCTATTTTTATTCATAGAAAAATAAGCGTAGGTATGATTTAAAAAAAAAAAATTAATTACAAAAAAAGTTGCCAAATTTAGTCCATCAGGAAATACATGGAGTCAAATGAAAAAACAACAAGTGTCCGGTTAGTGGTCAGAACTGACCAAAGCAACTTGAAACAAATACAATGGCTGTCGAAAATGTAACCATTTCAAACATGGCTGAGCCTGGGTGACGTTGCGGTAAGTTAGTAGCAGGGATGCTTTTCCGGCCAATGAGCATGAAACTTCCTTGATTTCACTAAAGTGTACCGTTGTATGTTCTTAGTAAAAAAATAAAATCATCTGGTTTAAGAATCATTAAAACAACCCTGAAAATTTCTGTAGGGTCACGAGTAAACATTATGTGACTAAATATGTATAGACATAAATGTTATTGATAATAGAATGTTATTGAGGGTCATGCTGAAAAAAAAAAGATATCTACAATTATTTTTTCGGTTTCTGGTTTCTTGGTCACAAAATATACGCTGCGTCATTGTTGAAGAGCCACTGTCACTCCGATAGTTATAAGTGTACAAAAACGGACTAGATAGCTTCACAAAGTGACGACTTTTTCGATTCCCCAACTATTTAAAAAAAAATGCAGATTGCAGATAGCTCGTTTTTTGAGCGAGGCCTTCATTTGTTATAATGTTAGCAACTACTAGTAGCTGATTATATAAGTATAAGTAATAATGTAAATATTGATATGCTTGTTTTTGGATCAAATTAATTCTAACATTAATTTGTGATGTAAGCATGTAAGTACGTATAATTATGTACCTACTAGCGGGCTGTCGCCCGCTTTGCGGGCCGAGGCATGGCCGTAGTGTATTGAGGCATGACCGTAGTGTATTGAGGCATGACCGTTCTGTATTGAGGCATGACCGACTGACCGTGGTGTATTGAGGCATGGCTGTAGTGTATTGAGGCATGAACGTTGTGTATTGAGGCATGAACGTAGTGTACTGAGGCATGAACGTAGTGTATTGAGGCATGACCGTAGTGTATTGAGGCATGAACGTAGTGTATTGAGGCATGACCGTAGTGTATTGAGGCATGACCGTAGTGTATTAAAGTCCGTCTAATTGAAAATGTAGAGCGTAAAAAAAACCTACACACCAAATTTGAACATTTTTGGACTTACCAATACGGAGTAACAGGCAGTTGTTGTAGTGGGAATTTCGAAAAAATTCTGTCTAATTTCTCATATAGACCGTAAAACGAACCTACACACCAAATTTGAACTTTTTAGGGCTTACCAATATAAAGTAATAGGCAGGTGTTGTAGTGGGAGTTTAAAAAAAATCCCATCCAAATGCACATCTAGACTGTAAAAATCTACATACCAAATTTGGACTTCTTCGGACTTACCAGTGCGGAGAAAAGTAGTGGAAGTAAATTTTCCTTTTTCACCAATGGCAGATGTTGTAGTGGGAGTTTCGAAAAGCCCAATTTTGCAGATTCAGACAATAAGACAAACATAAATACCAAATTTGAACTTTCTCGGATTTATCAATGCGGAGAAATAGCGGTGAAAGTAAAAAGTCCTTTCTCGCTAATAATAGGTGTTGTAGTAGGAGTTTCGAAAAATTCCGTCTAATTGCACATCTTAACTATAAGACAAAGCTACCTACCGAATTTGAACTTTCTCGGATTTATCAATGCGGAGAAATAGCGGTGAAAGTAAAAAGTCCTTTTTCCCTAATGAGAGGTGTTGTAGTGGGAATTTCGAAAAATCCCGTCTAATCGCACATCTAAACTATAAGACTAAGCTACCTACTAAATTTGAACTTTCTCGGATTTATCAATGCGGAGAAATAGCGGTGAAAGTAAAATGTCTTTTTTCGCTAATGAGAGGTGTTGTAGTGGGAATTTTGAAAAATCCCGTATAATCGCACATTTAAACTATAAGACTAAGCTACCTACCAAATTTGAACTTTCTCGGATTTATCAATGCGGAGAAATAGCGGTGAAAGTAAAAAGTCCTTTTTCCCTAATGAGAGGTGTTGTAGTGGGAATTTCGAAAAATCCCGTCTAATCGCACATCTAAACTATAAGACTAAGCTACCTACTAAATTTGAACTTTCTCGGATTTATCAATGCGGAGAAATAGCGGTGAAAGTAAAATGTCTTTTTTCGCTAATGAGAGGTGTTGTAGTGGGAATTTTGAAAAATCCCGTCTAATCGCACATTTAAACTATAAGACTAAGCTACCTACCAAATTTGAACTTTCTCGGATATATCAATGCGGAGAAATAGCGGTGAAAACAAAAAAACCTTTTTCGCTAATGAGAGGTGTTATAGTGGGAGTTTCGAAAAATCCCGTCTAATTGCACATTTAAACTATAAGACAAACCTACCTACCGATTTTGAACTTTCTCGGATTTATCAATGCGGAGAAATAGCGGTGAAAGTAAAAAGTCCTTTTTCGCTAATGAGAGGTGTTGTAGTGGGAATTTCAAAAAATCCCGTCTAATCGCACATCTAAACTATAAGACTAATACCTACAAAATTTGAAATTTCTCGGATTTATCAATGCGGAGAAATAGCGGTGAAAGTAAAAAGTCCTTTTTCGCTAATGAGAGGTGTTGTAGTGGGAATTTTGAAAAATCCCGTCTAATCGCACATCTAAACTATAAGACCAAGCTACCTACCAAATTTGAACTTTCTCGGATTTATCAATGCGAAGAAATAGCGGTGAAAGTAAAAAGTCCTTTTTCGCTAATGAGAGGTGTTGTAGTGGGAATTTCGAAAAATCCCGTCTAATCGCACATCTAAACTATAAGACTAAGGTACCTACAAAATTTGAACTTTCTCGGATTTATCAATGCGGAGAAATAGCGGTGAAAGTAAAAAGTCCTTTTTCGCTAATGAGAGGTGTTGTAGTGGGAATTTTGAAAAATCCCGTCTAATCACACATTTAAACTATAAGACTAAGCTACCTACCAAATTTGAACTTTCTCGGATTTATCAAGGCGGAGAAATAGCGGTGAAAGTAAAAAGTCCTTCTTCGCCAATGGCAGGTGTTGTAGTGGGAATTTCGAAAAATCCCGTCTTATTGCACATCTAGACTGTAAGACAAAGCTACCCACCAAATTTCAGCTTCCTAGGACTTACCAATTCGGAGAAACAGTGATGAATCAGTGAGTCAGTCAGTCAGTCAGTCAGTGAGTCAGTCAGTGAGTGAAACTCTCTTTTATAAGTATAGATATCTATTTGAATCAGACATAGGATGTAGTAGGGCTGTAGGCTAGAGGTTCCTTTTATGGAAATAGAATATTTTTAAAGACTTTTTATAGTTACTTTATGATTGAATTGCAATGAAAATAATTGAATTTCTTACTTCTTATAAAAGCAACTTCTTATAAAAGCACGTCTATAAAAGAACTATCGTGAGTGTATGTTTACACTGATGATAGAGATTTTCTGATTTTCCACCATTTCTAATAAAATTTTTTACATTAGTGCATGTAGTCCTTATTAGCAAGTGCCATTGCTTATAGAGACAGGCGTTATTTACAACATTTTTTTTTTTTAAATAGTTTAATTATTTATTTTCTTAATAAAGAAACATTTATACAAAGGTCCTTCTAGCCCCTAAGCCCTAGCCTTTGAAGAGCTTCTTAAATTCTTTTTTTGTGACAAAAATTCTACACCAATAATTTTCAAATAAAATAAAAATAAGAGGTAGAACTCGTTTCCAGGCCACCCAAGAGGTAGAGTTCCAGCCCGTTTTTCTAACTTCCTAAGTGGTATCCCCTACAATATGTATCCCTTGCTCAGAAGGGATACATATTGTAAGGCCTAATCCACTTCTCTATGAACTAAATCACGAAGAAACTTGTGGCGCCAACAAGTGAAAGAAATGATGAATTAAAGAAAGTGCAAAGAATTACATCTACCCGTTTAGGGAGATATATAGATTGCCAAACGTCCCCTTTATATTTCAAACTTAGTTTAGTTTAGGAAGGTAAAGTTTAAGGCAAATTTTTAATACTGGACTTAATAATAAGTTAGTATAGTATTAAAAGTTAAATAAGAAATATATTATATCTTTATTGCTAAAATACAAAGGTAGCGTTCGGCCTAATGTCAATATTCTTAATACTAAACTTAATACTAAGGTAGCGTTCAGGCTGATGTCAATATTCTTAATACTAAACTTAATACTAAGGTAGCGTTTGGGCTAATGTCAATATTCTTAATACTAAACTTAATACTAAGGTAGCGTTCGGGCTGATGTCAATATTCTTAATACTAAACTTAATACTAAGGTAGCGTTCGGGCTGATGTCAATATTCTTAATACTAAACTTAATACTAAGGTAGCGTTCGGGCTGATGTCAATATTCTTAATACTAAACTTAATACTAAGGTAGCGCTCAGGCTGATGTTAATATTCTTAATACTAAACTTAATACTAAGGTAGCGTTCAGGCTGATGTTAATATTCTTAATACTAAACTTAATACTAAGGTAGCGTTCAGATGTTAATATTCTTAATACTAAACTTAATTCTAAAGTAGCGTTCGGGCTGATGTCAATATTCTTAATACTAAACTTAATACTAAGGTAGCGTTCGGGCTGATGTCAATATTCTTAATACTAAACTTAATACTAAGGTAGCGTTCGGGCTGATGTCAATATTCTTAATACTAAACTTAATACTAAGGTAGCGTTCGGGCTGATGTCAATATTCTTAATACTAAACTTAATACTAAGGTAGCGTTCGGGCTGATGTCAATATTCTTAATACTATACTTAATTCTAAGGAAGCGTTCGGGCTGATGTCATATATTCTTAATACTAAACTTAAAACTAAGGTAGCGTTCGAGCTGACCTCAATATTCTTAATTCTAAACTTAACACTAAGGTAGCGTTCGGGCTGCTGTCAATATTCTTAATACTAAGGTAGCGTTAAGGCTAATGTTAATATTCTTAATACTAAAATTGATACTAAGGTAGCGTTCGGGCTGATGTTAATATTCTTAATACTAAACTTAATAATAAGGTAGCGTTCGGGCTGATGTCAATATTCTTAATTCTAAAGTAGCGTTCGGGCTGATGTCAATATTCTTAATACTATACTTAATTCTAAGGAAGCGTTCGGGCTGATGTCATATATTCTTAATACTAAACTTAAAACTAAGGTAGCGTTCGAGCTGATCTCAATATTCTTAATTCTAAACTTAACACTAAGGTAGCGTTCGGGCAGATGTCAATATTCTTAATACCAAACTTAATACTAAGGTAGCGTTCGGGCTGTTGTCAGTATTCTTAATACTAAACTTAATACTAATGTAGCGTTAGAGCTAATGTCTATATTCCTAATACTAAACTTATACTAATGTAGCATAGGTTTAACGTCAATATACTTTTTACTAAACTTAATACTAACGAAGTGTTTGCGCTCATGTCAATATTCTGATTACTAAATTTATAAAAAGGTAGCGTTTGATGTACTTACTGTCGGGTGCTAACAGATCACGAGGGCCGAAAAATTTCCGTTAATCAGCTTCTTCAGCTTCAGACCTCATCCCTCTAATATTCTTAAAACAAAACTTAAAACTAAAAAGCTGAGCAACGTTTTGGGGAGATTCATTAACTGTCACTTAAACCTCATCATCCCCCTCATATTCTAAATACTAAACTTAAAAATAAAAAGCTAAGCAACGTTTTGGGCGGATTCATGAACTGCCACTCTAACCAAAACCCCATTATATTCTTAATACTAAACTTAAAGCTAAAAAGCTAAGCAACGTTTTAGGCGGATTCATTAATTGCCACTTTAACCTCATTATCCCCCTTATATTCTTAATACTAAACCTAAAAATAAAAAGCTAAGCAACGTTTTGGGCGGATTCAAGAACTGCCACTCTAACCAAAACCCCATTATATTCTTAATTCTAAACTTAAAGCTAAAAAGCTAAGCAACGTTTTGGGCAGATTTATTAACTACCTTTGTAACCGAATCTTCCGTATATTCTTAATACTAAACTTAAAGCTAAAGAGCAAAGCAACGTTTTGGGCCGATTCATTAACTGCCACTCTAACCAAAACCCCATTATATTCTTAATTCTAAACTTAAATCTAAAAAGCTAAGCAACGTTTTGGGCAGATTCATTAACTGCCACTGTAACCAAAACCCCATTACATTCTTAATTCTAAACTTAAAGCTAAAAAGCTAAGCAACGTTTTGGGCAGATTTATTAACTACCTTTGTAACCGAATCTTCCGTATATTCTTAATATTAAACTTAAAGCTAAAAAGCTAAGCAACGTTTTGGGCGGATTCATTAACTGCCACTCTAACCAAAACCACATTATATTCTTAAGTCTAAACTTAAAGCTAAAAAGTTAAGCAACGTTTTGCGCAGATTCATTAACTGCCACTCCAACGAAAACCCTATTATATTCTTAAATCTAAACTTAAAGCTAAGAAGCTAAGCAACGTTTTGGGCAGATTTATTAACTAAACTTAAAGTTAAAAAGCTAAGCAACGTTTTGGGCGCATTTATTAACTGCCACTCTAACCAAAACCCATTATATTCTTAATTCTAAACTTAAAGCTAAAAAGTTAAGCAACGTTTTGGGCGGATTCATTAACTGCCACTCCAACCAAAACCCTATTATATTCTTAAATCTAAACTTAAAGCTAAAAAGCTAAGCAACGTTTTGGGCAGATTTATTAACTGCCACTCTAACCAAAACCCCATTATATTCTTAATTCTAAACTTAAAGCTAAAAAGTTAAGCAACGTTTTGGGAAGATTCATTAACTACCTTTGTAACCGAATCTTCCGTATATTCTTAATACTAAACTTAAAGCTAAAAAGCTAAGCAACGTTTTGGGCGGATTCATTAACTACCTTTGTAACCGAATCTTCCGTATATTCTTAATACTAAACTTAAAGCTAAAAAGCTAAGCAACGTTTTGGGCGGATTCATTAACTGCCACTCTAACCAAAACCCCATTATATTCTTAATTCTAAACTTAAAGCTAAAAAGTTAAGCAACGTTTTGGGCAGATTCATTAACTGCCACTCCAACCAAAACCCTATTATATTCTTAATTCTAAACTTAAAGCTAAAAAGCTAAGCAACGTGTTGGGCAGATTTATTAACTACCTTTGTAACCGAATCTTCCGTATATTCTTAATACTAAACTTAAAGCTAAAAAGCTAAGCAACGTTTTGGGCGGATTCATCAACTGCCACTCTAACCAAAACCCATTATATTCTTAATTCTAAACTTAAAGCTAAAAAGTTAAGCAACGTTTTGGGCAGATTTATTAACTACCACTGTAACCAAATCTTCCGTATAATTTTAATACTAAACTTAAAGCTAAAAAGCTAAGCAACGTTTTGGGCAGATTCATTAACTGCCACTCCAACCAAACCCCTATTATATTCTTAAATCTAAACTTAAAGCTAAAAAGCTAAGCAACGTTTTGGGCAGATTTATTAACTACCTTTGTAACCGAATCTTCCGTATATTCTTAATACTAAACTTAAAGCTAAAAAGCTAAGCAACGTTTTTGGCAGATTCATTAACTACCACTGTAACCAAATCTTCCGTATATTCTTAATACTAAACTTAAAACTAAAAAGCTAAGCAATGTTTTTGACGGATATATTAACTACCACTGTAATCAAATCTTCCTTATATTCTTAATACTAAACTTAAAGCTAAAAAGCTAAGCAACGTTTTGGGCAGATTTATTAACTGCCACTCTAACCAAAACCCATTATATTCTTAATTCTAAACTTAAAGCTAAAAAGTTAAGCAACGTTTTGGGCAGATTCATTAACTGCCACTCCAACCGAAACCCTATTATATTTTTAAATCTAAACTTAAAGCTAAAAAGCTAAGCAACGTTTTGGGCAGATTTATTAACTACCTTTGTAACCGAATCTTCCGTATATTCTTAATACTAAACTTAAAACTAAAAAGCTAAGCAACGTTATTGACGGATATATTAACTACCACTGTAATCAAATCTTCCTTATTTTCTTAATACTAAACTTAAAGCTAAAAAGCTAAGCAACGTTTTGGGCAGATTCATTAACTGCCACTCTAACCAAAACCCCATTATATTCTTAATTCTAAACTTAAAGCTAAAAAGTTAAGCAACGTTTTGGGCACATTCATTAACTGCCACTTCAACCAAAAAACTATTATATTCTTAAATCTAAACTTAAAGCTAAAAAGCTAAGCAACGTTTTGGGCAGATTTATGAACTGCCACTTTAACCAATACCCCATTACATTCTTAATTCTAAACTTAAAGCTAAAAAGCTAAGCAACGTTTTGGGCAGATTTATTAACTACCTTTGTAACCAAATCTTCCGTATATTCTTAATACTAAACTTAAAGCTAAAAAGCTAAGCAACGTTTTTGGCAGATTCATTAACTACCACTGTAACCAAATCTTCCGTATATTCTTAATACTAAACTTAAAACTAAAAAGCTAAGCAACGTTTTTGACTGATATATTAACTACCACTGTAATCAAATCTTCTTATATTCTTAATACTAAACTTAAAGCTAAAAAGCTAAGCAACGTTTTGGGCAGATTTATTAACTGCCACTCTAACCAAAACCCCATTATATTCTTAATTCTAAACTTAAAGCTAAAAAGTTAAGCAACGTTTTGGGCAGATTCATTAACTGCCACTCCAACCAAAACCCTATTATATTCTTAAATCTAAACTTAAAGCTAAAAAGCTAAGCAACGTTTTGGGCAGATTTATTAACTACCTTTGTAACCGAATCTTCCGTATATTCTTAATACTAAACTTAAAGCTAAAGAGCAAAGCAACGTTTTGGGCCGATTCATTAACTGCCACTCTAACCAAAACTACATTATATTCTTAATTCTAAACTTAAAGCTAAAAAGTTAAGCAATGTTTTGGGCAGATTCATTAACTGCCACTCCAACCAAAACCCTATTATATTCTTAAATCTAAACTTAAAGCTAAAAAGCTAAGCAACGTTTTGGGCAGATTTATTAACTGCCACTCTAACCAAAACCCCATTATATTCTTAATTCTAAACTTAAAGCTAAAAAGTTAAGCAACGTTTTGGGCAGATTTATTAACTACCACTGTAACCAAATCTTCCGTATAATTTTAATACTAAACTTAAAGCTAAAAAGCTAAGCAACTTTTTGGGCAGATTCATTAACTGCCACTCCAACCAAACCCCTATTATATTCTTAATTCTAAACTTAAAGCTAAAAAGCTAAGCAACGTTTTGGGCAGATTTATTAACTACCTTTGTAACCGAATCTTCCGTATATTCTTAATACTAAACTTAAAGCTAAAAAGCTAAGCAACGTTTTTGGCAGATTCATTAACTACCACTGTAACCAAATCTTCCGTATATTCTTAATACTAAACTTAAAACTAAAAAGCTAAGCAATGTTTTTGACGGATATATTAACTACCACTGTAATCAAATCTTCCTTATATTCTTAATACTAAACTTAAAGCTAAAAAGCTAAGCAACGTTTTGGGCAGATTTATTAACTGCCACTCTCACCAAAACCCCATTATATTCTTAATTCTAAACTTAAAGCTAAAAAGTTAAGCAACGTTTTGGGCAGATTCATTAACTGCCACTCCAACCAAAACCCTATTATATTTTTAAATCTAAACTTAAAGCTAAAAAGCTAAGCAACGTTTTGGGCAGATTTATTAACTACCTTTGTAACCGAATCTTCCGTATATTCTTAATACTAAACTTAAAACTAAAAAGCTAAGCAACGTTTTGGGCAGATTCATTAACTGCCACTCCAACCAAAACCCTATTATATTCTTAAATCTAAACTTAAAGCTAAAAAGCTAAGCAACGTTTAAGCAGATTTATTAACTGGCACTCTAACCAAAACCCCATTATATTCTTAATTCTAATCTTAAAGCTAAAAAGTTAAGCAACGTTTTGGGCAGATTCATTAACTGCCACTCCAACCAAAACCCCTATTATATTCTTAAATCTAAACTTACAGCTAAAAAGCTAAGCAACGTTTTGGGCAGATTTATTAACTGCCACTCTAACCAAAACCCCATTATAATTTTAATTCTAAACTTAAAGCTAAAAAGCTAAGCAACGTTTTGGGCAGATTTATTAACTACCTTTGTAACCGAATCTTCCGTATATTCTTAATACTAAACTTAAAGCTAAAAAGCTAAGCAACGTTTTGGGCAGATTTATGAACTACCACTGTAACCAAATCTTCCGTATATTCTTAATACTAAACTTAAAGCTAAAAAGCTAAGCAACGTTTTTGGCAGATTCATTAACTGCCACTCCAACCAAAACCCTATTATATTCTTAAATCTAAACTTAAAGCTAAAAAGCTAAGCAACGTTTTGGGCAGATTTATTAACTGCCACTCTAACCAAAACCCCATTATATTCTTAATTCTAAACTTAAAGCTAAAAAGTTAAGCAACGTTTTGGGCAGATTTAAATTTAAAACTAACACTTTCGATTTAAACCCGACAACTTCCGTATATTCTTAATACTAAACTTAAAGCTAAAAAGCTAAGCAACGTTTTTGGCAGATTCATTAACTGCCACTCCAACCAAAACCCTATTATAATTTTAAATCTAAACTTAAAGCTAAAAAGCTAAGCAACGTTTTGGGCATGATTTATTAACTGCCACTCTAACCAAAACCCCATTATATTCTTAATTCTAAACTTAAAGCTAAATAGTTAAGCAACGTTTTGGGCAGATTCATTAACTGCCACTCCAACCAAAACCCTATTATATTCTTAAATCTAAACTTAAAGCTAAAAGCTAAGCAACGTTTTGGGCAGATTTTTAACTGTCACTCTAACCAAAACCCCATTATATTCTTAATTCTAAACTTAAAGCTAAAAAGCTAAGCAACGTTTTAGGCAGATTTATTAACTACCACTGTAACCAAATCTTCCGTATAATCTTAATATTAAACTTAAAACTAAAAAGCTAAGCAACGTTTTGGGCAGATTTTTAACTGCCACTCCAACCAAAACCCTATTATATTCTTAAATCTAAACTTAAACTAAAAAGTCTAAGCAACGTTTTGGGCAGATTTATTAACTACCACTGTAACCAAATCTTCCGTATATTCTTAATACTAAACTTAAAACTAAAAAGCTAAGCAACGGTTTGGGCAGATTTATTAACTGCCACTCCAACCAAACCCTATTATATTCTTAAATCTAAACTTAAAGCTAAAAAGCTAAGCAACGTTTTGGGCAGATTTATTAACTACTACTGTAACCAAATCTTCCGTATATTCTTAATACTAAACTTAAAGCTAAAAAGCTAAGCAACGTTTTTTGGCAGATTCATTAACTACCACTGTAACCAAAATCTTCCGTATTATATTCTTAAATCTAAACTTAAAGCTAAAAAGTAAGCAACGTTTTGGGCAGATTATTAACTCACTAACAAAACCCATTATATTCTTAATCTAAACTTAAAGCTAAAAAGCTAAGCAAGTTTTGGGCAGATTATTAACTGCCACTCAACCAAAACCCCATTTATTCTTAATTCTAAACTTAAAGCTAAAAAGTTAAGCAACGTTTTGGCAGATTCATTAACTGACCACTTTTTTAATCAAATAAACTCCTTAATTCTTATTCTAAACTTAAAGCTAAAAAGCTAAGCAACGTTTTGGGCGATTATTAACTGCCACTCTAACCAAACCCTTATATTCTAATTCTAAACTTAAAGCTAAAAAGTAAGCAACGTTTTGGGCAGATTATTAACTGCCACTCCAACCAAAACCCTATTATATTCTTAAATCTAAACTTAAAGCAAAAAGCTAAGCAACGTTTTGGGCAGATTTATTAACTGCCACTAACCAAACCCTTATATTCTTAATCTAAACTTAAAGCTAAAAAGTAAGCAACGTTTGGGCAGATTCATTAACTGCCACTCCAACCAAAACCCATTATATTCTTAATCTAAACTTAAGCTAAAAAGCTAAGCAACGTTTTGGGCAGATTTATAACTGCCACTTAACCAAAACCTCATTATATTCTTAATTCTAAACTTAAAGCTAAAAAGCTAAGCAACGTTTTGGGCAGATTATTAACTCCACTAACAAACTTTATTCTTAATCTAAACTTAAACTAAAAAGTAAGCAACGTTTTGGGCGATTATTAACTGCCACTCAACCAAAACCCATTATATTCTTAATCTAAACTTAAAGCTAAAAAGCTAAGCAACGTTTTGGGCAGATTTATTAACTGCCACTCAACCAAAACCCCATTATATTCTTAAATCTAAACTTAAAGCTAAAAAGTTAAGCAACGTTTTGGGCAGATTATTAACTGCCACTCCAACCAAAACCCATTATATTCTTAATCTAAACTTAAAGCTAAAAAGTTAAGCAACGTTTTGGGCAGATTATTAACTCCACTTAACCAAAACCCTATATTCTTAAATACTAAACTTAAAGCTAAAAAGCTAAGCAACGTTTTGGGCAGATTCATTAACTCCACTCTAACCAAAACCCTTATATCTTAATCTAAACTTAAACTAAAAAGCTACAACGTTTGGAATTATTAACTATAACTATCTTAATCAAACTTAAAGCTAAAAAGTTAAGCAACGTTTTTGGGCAGATTCATTAACTGCCACTCTAACCAAAACCTCATTATATTCTTAAATTCTAAACTTAAAATAAAAGTAAGCAAACGTTTTGGGCAGATTTATTAACTGCCACTCTAACCAAAACCCCATTATATTCTTAATTCTAAACTTAAAGCTAAAAAGCTAAGCAACGTTTTGGGCAGATTTATTAACTGCCACTCTAACCAAAACCCCATTATATTCTTAATTCTAAACTTAAAGCTAAAAAGTTAAGCAACGTTTTGGGCAGATTCATTAACTGCCACTCCAACCAAAACCCTATTATATTCTTAATTCTAAACTTAAAGCTAAAAAGTTAAGCAACCTTTTGGGCAGATTCATTAACTACCACTCTAACCAAAAGCCCATTATACTCTTAAATATAAACTTAAAGCTAAAAAGCTAAGCAACGTTTTGGGCAGATTTATTGCCTGCCACTCTAACCAAAACCCCATTACGTTCTTAATTCGAAACTTAAAGCTAAAAAACTAAGCAACCTTTTGGGCAGATTCATTAACTACCACTCTAACCAAAAGCCCATTATACTCTAAAATATAAACTTAAAGCTAAAAAGCTAAGCAACGTTTTGGGCAGATTTATTGCCTGCCACTCTAACCAAAACCCCATTATATTCTTAATTCTAAACATAAAGCAAAAAAGCTGAGCAACATTTTGGGCGGATTCATTAACTGCCACTCTAACCAAAACCCCATTATATTCTTCATTCTAAACTTAAAGTTAAAAAGCTAAGCAACGTTTTGGCAGATTTATTAACTGCCACTCTAACCAAAACCCCATTATATACTTAATGCTAAACTTAAAGCTAAAAAGGTAAGCAACGTTTTGGGAAGATTTATTAACTGCCACTCTAACCTCATCCCCCTTATATTCCTAATACTAAACTTAAGGCTAATAGTGAAGAGTGGGTAGGTTGGATAGGCTGAAAAAGAATCCTAAGAACAACATTCTAAATTGAACAGTACAATAAAGAGAAAAAAGGAAAGCCAAAAATGGAAGAAAACATACAAAATCATGCAACACAAAATCATGCAACACAAAATCATACAACACAAAATCATGCTACATCAGAGCATGCTACAAAGGAAAAATACTTCCGATTTCTAACATTAGAAATTTCTCGGAAGTAATACAACAAGCAAAAAAAAAAAAAAAAGAAAGCGATAATACGCGATTTAACTAGTATTATCTCGTACTATCGCTTGTGAAATAGGTGTTGGATTGTAGCTTAACACTACAACCCAACACCCTCGGCCTCCTCCTCCCCTACAGCCGGACCTTTCCTCGCCATAACAGAGATTTTACAAGAAAAACTGACACGAGTGTTTTTTTTATATATAACTACGCGATATAACTAGTATTATTGTAATGGTATTTGGATTGTAGCGTAATGCTACAACCCAACACCAAAAAAAATCAATAAAAATTATAGGATAAGGAATGTAAAAATATACTTATTAAAACTTGCCAGAAAAACTTGGGTAGATCCTGGATGGATTGATTGATCACACTGGCTGATTTTGGTGTTCTGGATGCAACGGTGGCTTGATTATGTTGGACTGTGTTGGTAAGGCTGGTTGCACAAGGTGGGTTGTATTCGTGAAGTGGGTAGGTCACCAAGTAATCATCATACCTTGAGAGTAGATCTAAAACAAAAAGTTGGAACTGTCGTTTTGTATTGTTGCACAGTACAAAACGACGCAAAATAGGAAAATCACAAAATACAGAAAGTACAATAAATAGGTATTATTACAAAGGAAAGAAACTACATAAAAGCATGCAACATTAAACCATACTACTTACATAAAAATCCTCAAAATGCAACAAGCAAAAAAAGGCGATAATGCGTGATATAACTAGAGCCGTACTTTTCCTCACAACAGCAGAGATTTTAATGAGAAAAACTGGGGTTTTCTTATTTTTTGTGTTTTTAGTCATTCATATAAATAAAATGAAGTACCTTTCATTTATTACACTTCATACCTGACCTCATCGAATGCATAGAATCTGGATTGTGTGGGCTGACTGCATTGGGTGGTTTCCGTGTGCTAGTTGGACTGGGTGGGTTGAGCGGACTTGTTAGACTGGGTGGGGCGGGTGAGCTACGTGACTAGCTGGGCTGGTTGGGTAATTATCCACACCTTGATATCAGTTCTGAAACAAACTTAGAATGCAACATTGTAAAATCATACAAAAATTAATCATACAAAAAAAAATAAAGCAAGTAAGAACAACAGTCACCAACATGAAGAGAAGAAAACACACGAAAGCATGCAACATTAAACCAGACTACATATAATGGCACAAAATGCAAAAAACAAAAAAAAAATAAAAAAAAAAACACAACAAATAGCACGCGATATAACTAGTATTATCACGTACTCTCGTTTGTGAAATAGGTATTGCGTTGTAGCCTAACAATACAACCCAACACCAAAAATAAGATTCAAAATATTAGAAACATGCCAGATAATCCTGGTTGCACTTGGTGGGTTGTATGTGTGAACTGTTTAACCATCATTTTTTGAGAGTAGATCGAAAACAAAAAGTCTGAATACAACAGTACAAAACGACGCAAAATAGGAAAATCACAAAATACAGAAAATACAATAAAAAGGTATCATTACAAAGATACATACATAAAGCCACAAAAATGCAACAAGCAAAAAAAAAAGAGATAATACGCGATATAGGCTGAAAAATAATCCTAAGAACAACATGCAAAATTGAACAGTACAATGAAGAGAAAAAAGGAAATCCAAAAATAGAAGAAAATATATAAAATCATGCAACATTAAAGCATGCTACAAAGGAAAAATACAACAAGCAAAAAAAAAAGGAGAAAAAAATAAAGCGATAATACGCGATTTAACTAGTATTATCTCGTACTATCGCTTGTAAAATGGGTGTTGGGTTGTAGCATAACACTACAACCCAACACCCTCGGCCTCCTCCTCCCCTACAGCCGTACCTTACCTCACCATTACAAAGATTTTATAAGAAAAACTGACATGAGGGTTTTTTTTTGTCTTTACTTATACATATAAATAAAATCAACAATTTGTTTATATATTATTATTTACTTATGTAAATAAAATAAAAATAAAGTAGTACCTGTCATTCACTGAATACCTGACCTCATCGAATGTATAGAATCTGGGTTGCATGGGCTGGTCGAATTGGGTGGGTTGAGCGGACCGGATGGACTGGGTGGGTCTCGTGGGCTGGTTGTACTGGGTAGGTTGTGTGGGCTGGTTGAACTGGGTGGGTTGGCAGGCTGGTTGGACTGGGTGGGTTGCGTTGCCATGTTGGACTGGGAGGGGCGGGTGAGCTGCGTGGCTAGCTGGGCTGGTTGGGTAATTATCCACACCTTGATATCAGTTCTGAAACAAACTTATCACCTACTCTCGTTTGAGATGAGAGTATCACCTACTCTCGTTTGTGAAATAGGTGTTGGGTTGTAGCCTAACAATACAACCCAACACCAAAAATAAGATTCAAAATATTAGAAACATGCCAGATAATCCTGGTTGCACTTGGTGGATTTTATGTGTGAACTGTTTAACCATCATTTCTTGAGAGTAGATCTAAAACAGAAAGTCTGAATACAACAGTACAAAACGACGCAAAATAGGAAAATCACAAAATACAGAAAATACAATAAAAAGGTATCATTACAAAGAAAAGAAACTACATAAAAGCATGCACATAAAACCATGCTACATACATATAAAGCCACAAAATGCAACAAGCAAAAAAAAAAAGAGATAATACGCGATATAAGCTGAAAAATAATCCTAATAACAACATGCAAAATTGAACAGTACAATGAAGAGAAAAAAGGAAATCCAAAAATAGAAGAAAATATATAAAATCATCCAACATTAAAGCATGCTACAAAGGAAAAATACAACAAGCAAAAAAAAGGAGAAAAAAAGAAAGCGATAATACGCGATTTAACTAGTATTATCTCGTACTATCGCTTGTAAAATGGGTGTTGGGTTGTAGCATAACACTACAACCCAACACCCTCGGCCTCCTCCTCCCCTACAGCCGTACCTTACCTCACCATTACAAAGATTTTATAAGAAAAACTGACATGAGAGGTTTTTTTTTGTCTTTACTTATACATGGAAATAAAATCAATAATTTGTTTATATTTACTTATGTAAATAAAATAAAAATAAAGTAGTACCTGTCAGTCACTGAATACCTGACCTCATCGAATGTATAGAGTCTGGGTTGCATGGGCTGGTCGAATTGGGTGGGTTGAGCGGGCCGGTTGGACTGGGTGGGTTGTGTGGGCTGGTTGAACTGGGTGGGTTGCGTTGCCATGTTGGACTGGGTGGGGCGGGTGAGCTGCGTGGCTAGCTGGGCTCGTTGGGTAATTATCCACACATTGATAGCAGTTCTGAAACATACTTAGAATGCAACATTGTAAAATCATACAAAAAGTAATCTTAAAGAAAGCAAGTAAGAACAACATTTCAAAACGACGCAAAATAGGAAAAACACAATATACAGAAAGTACAATAAAAAGGTATTATGACAAAGAAAAGAACTACATAACAGCATGCAACATTAAACCTTGGTACATACATATAAAGCCACAAAATACAAACAGCAAAAAAAAGCGATAATACGAAATAAAAATAAAGTAGTACCTGTCAGTCACTTAATACCTGACCTCATCGAATGTATAGAATCTGGGTTGCATGGGCTGGTCGAATTGGAGTGGGTTGAGCGGACCGGATGGACTGGGTGGGTCTCGTGGGCTGGTTGTACTGGGTAGGTTGTGTGGGCTGGTTGAACTGGGTGGGTTGCGTTGCCATGTTGGACTGGGTGGGGCGGGTGAGCTGCGTGGCTAGCTGGGCTCGTTGGGTAATTATCCACACACTGATATCAGTTCTGAAACATACTTTGAATGCAACATTGTAAAATCATACAAAAAATTAATCTTAAATAAAGCAAGTAAGAACAACAGTCACCAACATGAAGAGAAGAAAACACACGAAAGCATGCAACATTAAACCAGACTACATATAATGGCACAAAATGCAAAAAAAAAAAAAAAAAAAAAAAAAAAAAAAAAAAAAAAAAAAACAAATAGCATGCGATATAACTAGTATTATCACGTACTCTCGTTTGTGAAATAGGTGTTGGGTTGTAGCCTAAAAAATACAACCCAACACCAAAAATAAGATTCAAAATATTAGAAACATGCCAGATAATCCTAGTTGCACTTGGTGGGTTGTATGAGTGAACTGTTTAACCATCATACTTTGAGAGTAGATCTAAAACAAAAAGTCTAAATACAACAGTACAAAACGACCCAAAATAGGAAAATCACAAAATACAGAAAATTCAATAAAAAGGTATTAATACAAAGAAAAGAAACTATATAAAACCATGCTACTACATACATATAAAGCCACAAAATGCAACAAGCAAAAAAAGTAGAGATAGTACACGATATAGGCTGAAAAAGAATCCTAAGAACAACATGCAAAATTGAACAGTACAATGAAGAGAAAAAAAGAAAGCCAAAAATAGAAGAAAATATATAAAATCATGCAACACAAAATCATTCAACATTAGAGCATGCTACAAAGGAAAAATACAACAAGCAAAAAAAAAGAAAAAAAAAAAGAAAGCGATAATACGCGATTTAACTAGTATTATCTCGTACTATCGCTTGTAAAATGGGTGTTGGGTTGTAGCATAACACTACAACCCAACACCCTCGGCCTCCTCCTCCCCTACAGCCGTACCTTTCCTCACCATAACAGAGATTTTATAAGAAAAACTGACAAAGGTTTTTATTATTTTTTGTGTCTTTACTTGTACATATAAATAATATCAATTTTTTTTTTTTTTGTATTTACTTATGTAAAAAAATGAAATAAAAATAAAGTAGTACCTGTCATTCATTGAATACCTGACCTCATCGAATGTATAGAGTCTGGGTTGCATGGGCTGATCGAATTGGGTGGGTAGAGCGGACCGGATGGACTGGGTGGGTCTCGTGGGCTGGTTGTACTGGGTAGGTTGTGTGGGCTGGTTGAACTGGGTGGGTTGCGTTGCCATGTTAGACTGGGTGGGGCGGGTGAGCTGCGTGGCTAGCTGGGCTGGTTGGGTAATTATCCACACACTGATATCAGTTCTGAAACAAACTTAGAATAAAACATTGTAAAATCATACAAAAAAATAATCTTATATAAGGCAAGTAAGAACAAGTCACCAACATGAAGAGAAGAAAACAAACAAAAGCATGCAACATTAAAAAAGACTACATAAATAATGGCACAAAATGCAAAATGCAAAAAAAAAAAAAAAAAAAAATTCGCGATATAACTAGTATTATCACGTACTTCGTTTGTGAAATAGGTGTTGGGTTGTAGCCTAACAATACAACCCAAACACCAAAAATAAGATTCAAAATATTAGAAACATGCAGATAATCTTGGTTGCACTTGGTGGGTTGTATGAGTGAACTGTTTAACCATCATACTTTGAGTAGTAGATCTAAACAAGAAGTCTGAATACAACAGTACAAAAAGACGCAAAATAGGAAAATCACAAAATACAGAAAATACAATAAAGAGGTATTATTACAAAGAAAAGAAACTACATAAAAGCATGCAACATAAAACCATGCTACATACATAATTATAAAGCCACAAAATGCAACAAGCAAAAAAAAAAGAGATAATACGCGATATAGGCTGAAAAAGCATCCTAAGAACAGCATGCAAAATTAAACAGTACAATGAAGAGAAAAAGGATAAGCCAAAAATAGAAGAAAATATATGAAATCATGCACACAAAATCATGCTACAAAGGAAAAATACAACAAGCAAAAAAAAAAGAAAGCGATAATACGCGATTTAACTAGTATCATCTCGTACTATCGCTTGTAAAATGGGTGTTGGGTTGTAGCATAACACTACAACCCAACACCCTCGGCCTCCTCCTCCCCTACAGCATTACCTTTCCTCACCATAACAAAGATCTTACAAGAAAAACTGACATGAGGTGTTTTTTTTTTGTCTTCACTTATACATAGAAATAAAATCAATAATTCGTTTATATTTACTTATGTAAATAAAATAAAAATAAAGTAGTACCTGTCATTCACTGAATACCTGACCTCATCGAATGTATAGAATCTGGATTGTGTGGGCTGACTGGATTGTGTGGTTTCCGTGGGCTAGTTGGACTGGGTGGGTTGAGCGGACTTGTTAGACTGGGTGGGTTGAGCGGACTTGGTAGACTGGGGGGTTGCGTTGCCATGTTGGACTGGGTGGGGCGGGGGGTGAGCTGCGTGGCTAGCTGGGCTGGTTGGGTAATTATTTACACCTTGATATCCGTTCTGAAACAAACTTTGAATGCAACATTGTAAAATTACACAAAAAAGTAATCTTAAAGAAAGCAAGTTAGAACAACAGTACGAAACGACGCAGAATAGGAAAAACACAACATACAGAAAGTACAATAAAAAGAAATTATTACAAGTAAAAGAACTACATAAGAGCATGCAACATTAAACCATGGTACATATATATAAAGCCACAAAATACAAACAGCAAAAAAAGCGATAATACAAAATGAATTAAAATAAATATTAAGTTGTACCTGTTATTCACTTAATACCTGACCTCATCGAATGTATAGAGTCTGGGTTGCATGGGCTGGTCGAATTGGGTGGGTTGAGCGGACCGGATGGACTGGGTGGGTCTCGTGGGCTGGTTGTACTGGGTAGGTTGTGTGGGCTGGTTGAACTGGGTGGGTTGCGTTGCCATGTTGGACTGGGTGGGGCGGGTGAGCTGCGTGGCTAGCTGGGCTGGTTGGGTAATTATGCACACCTTGATATCAGTTCTGAAACAAACTTAGAATGCAACATTGTAAAACCATGCAAAATAAGGAATCTTTAATAAAGCAAGTAAGAAAAACAGTCACCAACGGGAAGAGAAGAAAACACACAAAAGCATGCAACATTAAACCAGACTACATATTGCCACAAAATGTAACAAGCAAAAAAAAAAAATACAATAAAAAGGTATTATTACAAAGCAAAGAAACTACATAAAAGCATGCTACATTAAACCATGCTACATACATATAAAGCCACAAAATGCAACAAGCAAAAAGAAAGCGATAATACGCGATTTAACTAGTATTATCTCGTACTATCACTTGTAAAATAGGTGTTGGGTTGTAGCATAACACTACAACCCAACACCCTCGGCCTTCTCCTCCCCTACAGCCGTACCTTACCTCACCATTACAGAGATTTTATAAGAAAAACTGACATCTGGTGTCTGACTCAACTGACATTTTGTGTCTTTACTTATACATAAAAATAAAATCTAGTACCTGTCATTTATTAAACTTATTACCTGACCTCATCAAATGTATAGAATCTGGGTTGGATGGGCTGGTTGAACTGGGTGGGTTGCGTTGCCAGGTTGGACTGGTTGGGTTGTGTGGGCTGGTTGGACTGGGTGGGGCGGGTGAGCTGCGTGGCTAGCTGGGCTGGTTGGGTAATTATCCACACCTTGATATCAGTTCTGAAACAATTTTAGAATGCAACATTGTAAAACCATGCAAAAAAAGTAATTTTAAATACCTAAAGCAAATAAAAACAACAGTCACCAACATGAAGAGAAGAAAACACACAAAAGCATGCAACATTAAACCAGACTACATGTAATGCCACAAAATGCAAAAAAAAAAAAAAAAAAAAAAAAAAAAAAAATAGCACGTGATTTAACTAGTATTATCTCGTACTTGTGAAATGGGTGTTGAGTTGTAGCCTAACATTACATCCTATTAACACCAAAAATAAGTTTCAAAAAATTATAAAAACTTGCCAGATAATCCTGGGTGGACTGGGTGTGTTGCTTTGTTGCACTGGCTGGTTTGGGTGGTCTGGATACAATCGGTGGCTTGGGTGTATTGGACTGTGTTGGTTAGGCTGGTTGCATTTGGTGGGTTGGGTGGGTTTATTAGGCTGGTTGCACTAGGTGGGTTGTATTCGTGAACTTGGTAACCATCATACCCTGCGAGTAGATCTGCAACAAAAACATGGAATGCAACAAAACATGGAATACGACACGAAATAGCAAAAAAACTACCCACACAAATATATGCAAAATAAAATCATGCTACATAATATAAAACCACAAAATGCAACAAGGAAATTTTCTTAAGGAAATTTTTGATTTTCAATATCAGAGCTAAATGAGAAATTATTTTTTTTTTTTTTAATAATATAAATGCACCATGTATAACGCTAATACGTATATGTATAACTACAAAATTTCATCAAAATGGGTGTACCGTTCACGAGATATAAGAGTTTGAGTAAAAAGTTAGTGGTCATGCGTCTACAGAATGTCTCCTATATGTTTGCAAAATTTCGTCAAAATCCGTTCAGTTGGTTTTGAGATTTACCTGTAACAAATATACAGGGTGAGCATAAAGTCTCACCCCACCCCCCGTATCTCGAGAATGGCTGAAAATACAAGAAAACGTAAAAACACGTATCCCTTCGATTTTAGGGGAATTCATTTTCAGCCAAAAAAATTGCCTACACAGCCCCAGTCAGGCATGGACCAACTTTAAAATCTTCAATAGAATGGTAACATCAACAGAGTATGTCCCTAAAATCAAAGGAATACGTATTTTTGCGTTTTCTCGTATTTTCAGCCATTCTCGAGATACGGGGGTGGGGTGAGACTTTATGCTCACCCTGTATATTTTTTAAACACAATACTTCCGATTTCTAATATTAGAAATTTATCGGTATTAAAAAACATTTGAGACATCCTGTATGAATTTCGATTACGTCAAAATATGGGAATTCTTGTGTTAGAACTTCATACAGGTTCTCGTAGGATCACCGAAGTTAAGCAACGTCCAGCGAGGTGAAGACTTCGTGATGCTGGCATTCCAGCCCAAACCAGGCTGGTGACGTTAATTTGGTTGCAGGTTTTTGATTTTCCTGCGAATGGAGGGTAACACCCCCGTCGTGATATAACCATGCAGTTGAAAGCGACGTTAAACCCAAATTAAAAAAAAAATAAAAAAAAAAAAAAACATCCCGATCTATTAAAACAAATCGTTTTTCAAAAAAATCTAAATTTTTGTGAGTGCTCAACTCTCATACATTTTTTGATATCTTAAGCCATTCAGCCATAATTACAGACACCGACAAAGAGCGGTCAAATCTCCGCCGGTGGTAGTTATACTGTCACCAAAAAGTCGTATTTTCTGAGGCCATAAACATTAACAAGAGACTGAGGGAGCAAAACTAGTAGGTAGCTAAATGAGAAGAGAAAATCAAGAGGAAAAGTGAGTATAAGAATGAATATGAGAGAGAAACGGGTAGACGTAATGAGGGGAAATTGTAGAAAAATTACCAAAAAGGGAGACGGAAATACATTTAAGCTATAAGGGTATGATAATAATACGAGAGAATTTTAGTCCTAACCAGGATCCCCCTGAGTGCAATATTTTGTCTCGCAACGTTGCGCAACGTTTCATGCTCCACTCTTCCTTTAGAATCAAATGAGAGCGATCCAAACTAAATGCTCCTATTTTTAATTAAAAATGTTGCGCAACGCTGCACAAGAAAATGTTGCACAACAATTGTTTCACAACGATGCACTCAGTGGGATATTGGCTTCAAGTAAATGAAAATTTAAGCATGCATAAAAACACTCAGCTCAATCTGCTATTCTATTGATTAATGAATATTGTATAACTAATAAATGCAATACACAGAAAAACACTTCACAAAAATGCATGATAGATAGGTATTACAAAAATGAAACTGATTTCTTTTACAAAAGGAATTTGAAAAAGAGAGAGAGAAAAAAGAAAAAAAAAAAAAAAAAAAAAAGGTAACAGACCGACATGACAGGCAGAGTGACGGTGTTAACTCTCTGAGAAACCGAACAAGACTGAGAAACTTAGGATTGAGTAGGTCTTTATATACTCTGATGATGTGAGCCTAAGCCTATCTGATGATTCATGTGAACCGATGAGAAGGTTACTGTGGGAACCCAGTTAGGTAACAAAATTGTGACGTCATCCTCATTGTGTTTGAAACAATGGGAAATTAACTAAATAAGATATCTCTAGAACGCTTTCAGCTACGGATTTGAAATTTGGTATGTAGACTCCTTGTGCAGAGAAAATACGACTTTTTGATGACAGTACCTATACAATAACTACCACCGGCGGAGATTTGACCGCTCTTTGTCGGTGTCTGTAATAGTTATGGCTGAATGACTAGAGATATCAACAAATGAATGAGATTTGAGCACTCACAAAACAAAGATGGGATTATCATCATGTTCAAATTTTTTTTACGAGAATCAAGTTGCTTTAGTCATCATTAGTAAAATTTAGATCCACATATGAAAAACGATTTGTTTTAGTGGATCGGAATGTTTTTTTTTTTTTTTTTAATTTGGGTTTAACGTCGCTTTCAACTGCATGGTTATATCACGACGGGGGTATTACCCTCCATTCGCAGGAAACTCACATTAACATCACCCAGCCTGGGTTGGCCCGAAATGCCAGCATCACGAAGTCTTCACCTCGCTGGACGTCGCTTAAATTCGGTGATCCTGCGAGAACCTGTATGAAGTTCTTAACGCAAGATTTCACATATTTTGGCGTAATCGAATGTCTCAATGTTTCAAAAGTAGTGAAACAGGCACCAACTAACGATTTTTAAATAGAAATGCGAAATCATGAAAGTGCGAAACCACAGTGAATGATCTTAATTGTATTGACCCTAATGATAGAAAGGCACACCCCTGACCCTAACTTTTGACTTTTCGTAAAGAACAATTAGCTCCTCCCATAGGGGAAATGAAGCAAAAAAAAGTTGCTCAAGAGGATATGAAAAGTGCAGAAACATGGAAAAAAATTGAAATCGGAGCATTTTTTTTTTACAAAAACGAACACAAAATTTAACAGTAGTAACTTCGTGAGGTTGATGTGGGTACCAGGTTTGTGAATTTCCTGCGAATGGAGGGTAACACACCCGTCGTGATATGACCATACAGGTGAAAGCGACGATAAACCCAAATTAAAAAATCCTTCAATAATCATTAATTTATGCTCTTATTGCTAATATTAGGTGTGTCAATGACCACTGACTCTACCCTATACTACTCTATACTCTATACAAAGTATCAATGACAAAGAAAATTCTCGGAATAATAAGGAACTCATTCCAATTTCAGCGGATCCTATCGGTTTCAAGATATTGAGCTGGAGTACTCAAATAGAAAACACTTGAGCTCTCTGCAAGACATAGGCAAGCAAACACAGGCGGATGAGGGAACCATCATCCAGTTCACTTCGGTGAGTGACCCCATTTTGTACGAGGTCCATGTCCATCTATGGTGCAAATTTGAATAGGAACTTTTTGTCCATTAGTTAAAGGTTTCATCACTTGTTGCAGTCTTTTTGTGTTTTAATATATTGCAGTATAGATACTCTAAAACAAATAAATTTAAAAGATTTTATGACAATGATTAGTACGTCTTGAAATGATAAAAAATAAGAATTCTACTAAATTTCAAGTCATTTGCCACTGCCGTTTCGGAGCTGCGTTGATTATGGACGATTGACATATTTGGCCATATTTTGAGAACCACTGCTATTTCAGCAAAATCTCTTCTTAGCACGCTCTTACATGATCAATGGAAGCTTTTTGGAAAGTTTCAAGTAATTTGGTTTAGCTGTTCAGAGCTGCGTTCCTATATCAATTAAAAGCTGAGGTGAAACTTAATTAGAAGAAACAATTGTGATATACCGAATAACTTTATTTAAAAACGTTCAAGTGAAATATTTTCTTCACAGTCACTACTATATTTTCCAATGATCAATCCAAATTAGAAGAATGTTTTATTTGACAGGGAACTACGGGATCTCCAAAAGCTGCACTTTTGAGCCATTTCAATGTTGTCAACAATGGGTTGTTGGCGGCAAAACGTCAGAATCTCTTCGAAAAAGTAAGTGAAGAAACACAATTTTCGAGCTTTGCTCTAGTGACTAAGTACATCCTATCAATTAGAAATATTTTTTTTTAACTGTCAGTTTTAAGTGCATAATTTCAACAAACTACACATACACCATACACTAAACACTGGACACGGAAGGAGCTCAGAACAATGGTTCTGGGCGTCCAAAAGGTTCACCCATGTCAATCCTTCCACCACCATGGCATCACACATGGACTCGGAAAGTAAGTAAGTACACCCATTGAACAAACTGGTCTATGAGACTAGCCATCGATTGTGAGTACATAAGTGTGTCTGGATGGGGTACGTTAAACTAGGAGAAGACCAGTGTCACGCTACAGAGAACTGACTAGCCAACCCTTACAAGCCAGACTATCTTGCAGTTTCCTATGGGTTTAATGGCTTATAAAAAAAAGTCCAAGTCCTCACGATGGTTGATCGTACATAGAAATACTTGTGGTTTAGGACGAGCCAACTTTGAAATAAAGTTGTCTAGATACTTTTATTCTCCCTTCCAGCTGTAGCCAAGCTGCCGACAACAAAAACAACAGTAATAATAATATCGCCTTATTTAAACTGCCCGATTAGGACTAATGAATTAGATTATTCCAGCAGTAAGCCCAAGACGTATTATTATGGGATAAAAATCGAAAATGGGATGGTAACTTGTCATTTCCCGGCTGGGTTTTAAACCCGCGACCTCTGGATTACTAGTCAGACACCTTGACCACTGAGCTACCGAAGATTATTAATCTAAAGTTTTGTTTTAATATTGATTATTTATTACTAATGGAATTTTAGAATTTGTAGAAATGCCAGTTAGCTATTCTTTACTGGCCTACTCTCTGTTTGCGGAAGCCCAATATTTTGATTCTACCTCGGAAGCCCAATATTTTGTTGACAGGTTCATAAGATCTGCATCCAAGTTCCATTCTTCCACATCTACGGTCACGTGGTTGGTATCCTCGGATCCTTGTGTTCTGGGACCTGTCTGGTGGTTCCTTCCCCTTCCTTCAATGCTGACGCCTCCATAGCCGCTTTCGAGAAAGAAAGGTAAGATGAACTTGAAAACACGTATGTATAGTACAGAGCTGCTAACTAAGTATTTGATTTCATTGTTGGAGAGTGTTCAATCGATAGGTAGATACATACAAACATATATTATATACATATTTCTCTACATACATATACCGACTACATACATACTCAATAGCTTGATCGGTAAGGCGACGGACTCATAAACTGTAGCTCGATGATTATAGTGTTATAAAGTTCGTCAGTCAGAGTCGATGGCGCGTTGAATGCACCGGTTCTCGTAGGATCACCAAAGTTAAGCATCGTCCAGCGAGGTGAAGACTTCGTGATGCCAGCATTCCGGCCCAAACCAGGCTGGGTGAGGTTCATTTTGGTAGCAGGTTTGTGAGTCTCTCGCGAATTTAGAGTAACACACCCCCGTCGTGATATGACCATGCAGTTGAAAGCGACGTTAAACCCAAATAAAAAAAAAGTTCGCCAAATATTTAGCAGTGCTTGTCCAGGTCAGGAGTCTTCTGAAATCTATTTTCTTTACATTTTTTAAGAAGGTAAGTTTTTCCAATAAAAAATCATCAACAGATATCGGAAGTTTATTCTTATGTCTGTCTGTACCGGTAGCTCACTGGTGAAGGCGGCACTCTGTGAATCCAGAGATACCAGAGGTCGCGGGTTCGAAACCCAGCCGGGACATGACAAGTTATCCTCCCATTTTATCACATAATAATTTATGTCTTAGGCTTACTACTGGAATAATGGGACTTAATAGTCCTAATCGGGCAGTATAAATAAGGCCATATTATTATTATACTGAATTACTGACTGAATAGTTATTGGAAATCCTCATTCCAGATGTACAGGAGTGTACGGAACCCCAACCATGTATGTAGACGTTCTGGCGAGAGCCAAACAACTGAGTGAGAAGGACAGGGAACAGAGGTTCGAGTCCTTAGAATTCACAGTCAGTGGGGGTGCCAGCATATCTCCTGACCAGCTCAGAAACATACGAGAGGTGCTGGGACTGAAGAGGAGTATGGTAAGTGAGAATGGACCTTGTGAGGACAATTGTATACCATTTGAACAACACTTACTTTACTAATAAATTACAAAAATCTACTATAGTACCAACATCAATATAAATTTTAATAGAACAAGAAAAAAATAAACAATAAATAGATAAAATATATACAGATGTCCTAAGTAAAGGGCATTGTTATTGCTTTAGCAATCTCTTACACCCATCCCTCATGGTGTAGAATTGTGGTTTTAGAAAAATTATCCAATAGTTCTTGACCATTTCATATTTTTTAGCAAGTGTACGGGATGACAGAGACGAGTCCCGTGACATTCCTGCATCCTGCTGATGACGAGGTGTGCCGGAATAAAAACAACACTGTAGGACAAGTGCTCGATCATACCGAGGTAGGTTTCTATGTATATAGGCTATCATTAAACATATTAGATCAAGTTTTATTTATATAGAATATATATACATACATAAAAATTGAGATTAATAAAACAAAACTTGATCAAGGGCGGTGCTACAGAAGTACGAAAGTTTTTGGTTTGTATGGAGACAAGTCAAAGTAAGAGAGGTACTATTTTTCAGTTTGTTTAACCAATAGTAGTAAAAAGTATTAAAAATACTGAGGAAAAAGACCTCGCCCTTCTGATAAACTGTATCTAGAGCCAGGAAAAAAAGTTTTGCCACTGGAACCAAATAGCTGTGGGTTTCAGACTAGTAAACAGATGGCATCAGTATAAACAGAATCAGTATAAACCGAAAAGTGAGATATTTATGTACAATTGTACATATTATTAATATACATACATCCTGTGATGAGCTATGATAAAGGGGTGTGTGAAGAGAATGCCGAAGGCGTTATCACCATCCTTGATCAGGACTTGTTTATATTTATTTTATAACTTTTATGTTCATTGTACTCGTATATGAAAATTGTGAATAAAGCTTGATCAAATTGTTTATAAATAAATAACTATAAACTTTGACACTATTGGCAAGCATAGGAAATGTTTGGGTACCGATGTGTTATGTTTACATATATGTATTAATTGAGTAGATGACACCAGTCGGGTCTTGTAAGTAATTCTTTCGACGGCTCCGACACATCGATTTCAGACAGAACATTTCTACCTAGAACAAGTAAGGAAACATAATTTGCCTTGACTTTTCACTACGTCCTACGTCTGAGTGGATCTGCAGTATCTGCACTAGTAGTTGCCTGTACTCATGAAAATTCTTGTATGTATAATGTAGCCAGCCTCCGTGGCGTAACGGTTCAGACTACTGCCCGTAGAACAGAGATCCCGAGTTCAATCCCCGGTTGGGGCAGACTTTTCAAAGAAAATTCTGTTCCCTCCAAATACGTGAGGCTGGCATTTCCGGCCCTACCCAGACTGGGTGAGGTTAATGTGTTTAGCTGGTACGATTTCCAGCGAATGGAGGGTAACACCCCCGTCCTGATCAGGACTTTAAAACGAAGTAGAATCAACTCTTCACAATAGATCTAATTAGGTCGCAGTGTTAATTGCAAGGGTTTCACTGAAAACCCTGCAACCAGGTCAGATAATAATGTATAATGTACGGAGTGGTAGTAAAAGATTTACTGAATTAACAACAGCGCGTTGTGGGGTTTAAATGAAATCAAACACCTGGGCCGAGGTGTGAAGAATGCCCTATACAATGAAAGCAAGAGCGCCGGAGTGTAAGGTAACGGAAGACATATACAGGGTGAGCATAAAGTCTCACCCCACCCCCCGTATCTCGAGAATGGCTGAAAATACAAGAAAATGCAAAAACCCGTATTCCTTAATTTTTAGAGGGATTAATTTTCAGTCAAAAAAAATTTGCCTAGACGGTCCCAGTCAGGCTGGGCATGGTCCAACTTTAAAATCTTAAATAGAGTGGTATGTCTTGTGGCATATTGTTTGAAAGGTCTCATAAATAGAAGTTCATTACAACAAATTTTAGTGAGCTACAACGTACCGTTCTTGAGATACAGGGTCGAACGTCCTGCGTAATATCCATATATTTTGACCTATAACTCGTTAACCGTAAATTATAGAAAAATGAAATTTGTTGATAATAACTCCTTATGACAAGCGCTTTCGAAAAAATTATAACTCGACATACTCTGTTGATATTAGTTTCTGGTCGGTTTCGTCAGCCACCCGGACGAAAAGTCCGAAAAAATTTAACGAAAAAAACAAATCCAGTTTTAACTTGTTCGAAAGTTCTTGCGATAAGGAGTTATTATCAACAAATTTCATTTTTCTATAATTTACGGTCAACGAGTTATAGGTCAAAATATATGGATATTACGCAGGACGTCCGACCCTGTATCTCGAGAACTGTAAGTTGTAGCTCACTGAAATTTGTTGTAATGAACTTCTCTCTATGAGACCTTTAAATCAATATGCCACAAGACAAACCATTCTATTTAAGATTTTAAAGTTGGTCCATGCCCAGCCTGACTGGGGCCGTGTAGGCAAATTTTTTTTGGCTGAAAATTAATCCTCCTAAAAATTAAGGAATATGGGTTTTTGTGTTTACTTGTATTTTCAGCCATTCTCGAGATACGGGGGGTGGGGTGAGACTTTATGCTCACCCTGTATAGGTAGTTCCCATGTGTAACCTTTGTCGCGCTGTGTAGTTGGTCCTGATGTGACTTTAGGAACTACATAGTTGGTTACAATCCTGAGTGCTGGTAATGCTGCATTTTGAGTTGTTTGAGTTGTCGTTTCTACCAGTTAGTTTGACATACCTACTTGCAGTGTTCACAAGGTGTTACGTAATTAATTATTGAAAGAAAAGTGAAAAAGAAAAGATAACAAAAAAAATAACAGAGGTTTCATTGATCAGTCTGGCTGGGGGACTATAAACAGGGAGTAGACAAGGCTTGGTTCTGGGGGCCCTTGTCAATTTATTAGCCTCCTTGTAAAGATAGTGGTAGAAGTGCTGAGTCATTCCTCCACTGTCTGGCTACCATCATTCACGATGACGCCACCCTACTATTTATCGATAGTTTTACATCCCTACCTATGCGGGGCTCATAAGGTGCTACTTAGTTGATTGTTGAAAAAAGGAGTGGGAAAGAAAGAACCAACACAGTTAGTTTTCAATGATTTCAGGTAAAAGTGGTGGACAGTGATAACAGAATGGTGCCGTTTGGTCAGCAAGGAGAGCTTCTGGTGAGGGGCTACTGCAACATGCTCAAGTATTGGGGCAACGAGGTGAAGACCAAGGAGATGTTGGGGGAAGACAACTGGCTGAGAACCGGGTACGTGCGGTTCCAGCATCTGTGGTGTAACGATTGCACTGAGATCATATAACATAGAGGGAACCCGATGTATCAAGATTTGCGTTCAAGAGGGACCATCAGCTGATTTCAAAATCAGTGCCGGAGTTGTAGTATTTTTTTTCTCGCGAAAGAGTGGGTACTTAAACTACCTAATTCTTCTAAAACAATATTTTTACTTTGTTCATACTTACATACCTATTTTTTTTTAAGTGTTTCAGTCGAGCGGGAGAGGTTGCTCCATATTTACACAGACTACATTTTGGGTCTTGACCGATGTCCATCTTGTTTAGATGGTAATTGAGACTACACTGGCCTGTTAAAAGGCATATGATACACAATTACGAGTATATAATTTACTATTACTGCCTTTTAAATATTCAATAAGTAGAAGAATATATTATTGCTATTATCATTATTATAGATATTTCAATCAATTTTATTTATTTAACATTTTACTTTCCTTATTTTCACTTATTATGTAGTAATATAAGATTTGGTATCTAACTTGAAAATTAAGGATTTTTATATATCCGCCACTGCATGAGGTAAACAAAAAATTCAAATAAATTGAACCAATCAGAGGCCGCGGTTTGTTGAAAGAGGGACCATCAGCTGTTCAAAGTTGGATGCATAAATTTGTTCAACTCGAGATAGGTAAGGTTCCTTCTATGTTATATGATCTCAGTGAACGGTTGTAACTACTGCCCGTGGTCCAGAAATCCTAATTTCGGTCCCACATGGGGTAGAATTTTCTAACAAAATATACTTCCGAGTTCTAATACTAGAAATTTCTCGGAAGTAAAATCAGTTTACTCCCAAGTAAGAACTTGTGAGGCTGGTATTTGTGGCTCAATCTAGGCGTGATGAGGTTAATGTGGGTAGCTGTTACGATTCCCAGCAAATGGAGGGTAAATCCCCGTCCTGATTTGCACAAATCAGGGAGTTAAGCTTGTTTACTTTTGTGGCTGGTTCTATAATTTTTTTACAAAACCTATGTATTATGAAACCTCGGTTCGGCTCAATCTCGTATTCACACTAGCGCTAATTTGACGAATACTTTTGGAATTTAGCGTTTTCAATCCGAGATTTACTCCATACCAGTGTTCATAAAATTGATAAAGGGGTCGTAGAGCTACTAAAATTATTTTGATCCAAAGTAATTTTATTGATGATCTTATTCATCGAACTTCAGGGATCA